>OY744614.1:37625468-37800468 GCA_963556255.1 Allolobophora icterica | reverse complement strand
TTCGCAGACTATTCACCCCCCCCCCACCCACCGCCCTCATTCCCGATATGAGCTAAGACCATGACAAGACCGCATGGTTTTCTCCTCCCCGTTCGAGGTGATCGTAATTTCATATCTCAAGTATTATTTAAAACATCTACTGAACAATGTACCTATAATTCCTATTCTAGCCTTTACCTCAAATCATAATATTGCCTACAGTCATAATTTCCTAACAACTTATGTACTATTACTTACGATAATTAGAAAGTGTACTCTGTTACAAGTTGCGATCTTGTCAACTTGCTTTTGAGAGTAAACGAAATTGATTAATTGATTGATTGATTGATTGATTGATTGATTGATTGATTGATTGATTGATTGATTGATTGATTGATTGATTGATTGATTGATTAATTGTATCATGCCATACGAACGGTTATACTGTTCAACATAATTTCTGGTCTTTGTTGCCATAAGATGTCATTAAACTGTGGATCCTAAGACACCAGCTCACATGAGGGTTTGAAAATTACTGTACTACTAACTCCGCCACTGTCCGTACTCTGTTAGTGCCAGTCCCAAGCGTGGATAAACGAGGAGGGCGACGCTAATCATTTTTCTTATGACACAACGTCGTTAAACACCAACTTACAAACTATGAGCAGTTTACGGTAAAAACTCTTATCGACTTTAACGGCTTTCGATGCAACAAAACTTCGTTATAGTCTTTGATCCAATTCAAACACAAGTTCAGCTTCGCCACAACCGTTTTCGGTCAGCGCCACAACGAAGTCTGGATATAAGACTGCGCACGGACTATAATTAAAAGAGAAATTACATGCACACACCAGTTCAATCCATTCTCATTTAAGGGTATTAAGTCAGGTCGACTGCCAGGGCGGCAGACAAAAGATACTGTTAAACACTAACAATCCCCGTCACGCCAGTTATATTATAACAGAAAGACCACATACATACATACATACATACATACATACATACATACACACACATACATACATACGTGCATACATACATACATACATACATACATACATACATACATACATACATACATACATACATACATACATACATACATACATACATACATACATACATACATACATACATACATACATACATACATACATACATACATACATACATACATGCATACATACGTACATACATACATACATACATCATGTGTTCTACATGTATACCAGTCGGCATAATATGTATACATATACCAATCTAATATTTCTACCAATATTCTATATGATAATATAGTAAATACATGCAAACATATATACAGTATATATATAAATATATATACTGTTACGATATACTTAATCCTAGGAATGTAAGGGATACGTGCAGCGTTTAAAGCGGGTGCACCATGGGAACGCGTGGGAACGGCGTAACCCTGGTAACGCATGAGTTCCAATAAAACTCTTCCTTGGAGTTCCCACTGCTCACCCAAACCACTTTAACCACTGGATACGACTACGTATATATATCGTGAGTAGTCGGATATCCTTTCATCTGATTGCAAGACCGATCGAGCTAACCTTAAGAAGGTCGATTATTTCCTCCTGATATAGACGATGAATTGTTACGCCATGGAACGCAAGTCTCCTCTAATTCCGTTTGCAATCGGAAACAGAGCTAAGAAAGATAAACAAATCCAACTTCATTCTGACAACACACATTGCCTTATAACAGACGTAATTACAGAATGTACGATATACAGATGTCCACATCCATACCTACATACATACATAGGCCTACATATATACATACATGCATACGTACATACATACATACGTACATACACACACACACACACACACACACTCACACCACACACACACACACACACACACACACGCACGCACGCACACACACACCTACAATACCTACATACATACATAGATAATATATATACATAATACATGCATGCGTACATACATACAGACATACATAAATACGTGCATACATAATACATATATATATACGCACATACATACGTACGTGCATACATACAAACATACATAATACCACAGAATAGATAAAGCGTAGCTTTATCTATTCTGTATATCTATACATACATAGGCCTACATACGCACATACATACCTACGTACGTACATACGTATATATATACATAATACATACATGCATACGTACGTACGTACGTACATACATACAGACAGACATAAATAAATACATACATACGTACATGCGCACATACATACATGCATACCTACATACCTACATACGTACTGCCACATATACATGTATGCTTATAAAATTAATATGTAGAACCATACACACATACATACGTACAAACATAGGCCTACATAAATACATACATTCATAATTCAATACAAAATACCTTTGGAATTATTTCGTTATGTTCTTAACACATTGAGCCTTTCGTAGAGCTGGGCTTTGTTTCGAAACTGTCCCTTGGGGCAGGCTGTAATCTAGTCCCCCTCTTGTGGGGGGGAAACAAGTTTCCTGGGGGGGATTTTCCACCCCAACACGTGTCTACATTACAATATTGCTGGATTCTGGGGGGAAACATCAATCCTGGGGGGGAATTTACCCCCCCAAAGACGTCTAGATTATTCACTGCCTTGGGGAGGGGGAGATATTATTCCAGTCCGGGGAGACTCCTTTTGGGAGCGCCTTATATCGTGACACCGGCCAAAGACAAGACGTGTAGGGGGCAAAACGCAGAACGCATCGGCCAATGGTCGCCTAAGATTATACCGAAATCGTGCTGCGTTGGAAAAGTTCAGTCGAATGTTGATTCCTATAGATAGATGGATTTCTTTTGTCGAGATTATCTGCAAGCAAGCAGCCGTTGCGTGCCGCACGTAATGCCCAGATACGAGTGGCACAGCACGTATTGGTACTGGCATAAAAAAGAACAACTAGTTGGATTTGTTGGATCTGTCTAATTAAGGCAAGTTAATTGGCAACATATGGACCGGCGGAAAGGCATTACACTTTGTTAGTTCCAGAGAAGAATGTACAGAGAATGAGAGACAGACGCGGAGAAGGCAGAGAAGAAGGCGGAAAAGGAATGAAAGAGAACAAAGAAGAAAATCAGAGGAGGAGATTGTTGATGACAAGAAGACAAAGCATGCACAAAAGGAAGGAAGAAGGCAGAGAATGTGGATGAGAATGCAGAGAATGGAATGCAAGGAAGCAAGGCCGGTCTTAGCATACACAAAAGGAAGGAAGAAGGTAGAGAATGTGGATGAGAATGTAGAGAATGGAATACCAAGCACGCAAGGCCGGTCTTAGCATATACACAAAAGGAAGGAAGAAGGCAGAGAATGTGGATGCGGAATGCAGAGAATGGAATGCAAGGAAGCAGGACCAATCTTAGCTTCAAAGTATAAATTTTTGCTCACCCGAACCCACCTAATTGAAATTATTTTTAGTTTTTAATTAATCCACACAAAGCACACGTTAATCATTAGAAAAATTGGTGATAAACACGAAAACATAAAACACAGTTTTTGGCAAACTGGCGCTCCTAAATTGTGACCTTCGAGGCAACTGCCTGCTCCGCCTGTATACCTAGAACCTGCCCTGCAGGGAAGTGGAAGGCATAGAAAGAGAATGCAGAGAGGAGAGAGAGAGAGAGAGAGAGAGAGAGAGAGAGAGAGAGAGAGAGAGAGAGAGAGAGAGAGAGAGAGAGAGAGAGAGACTGAGAAGCGTACAGTCAACGAGGCAAATGAACGCAGAGGCGTTGACCGAAGTCGAGAGAAAATGTTTATTTACAATTAGTTGCTGGTTGGTTGGAAACAACGGAGAGACGAACGAATTTATGCTTCTCTCCGTCCGCACAGACGAACGACATGCCATTAGCAGACGATCGTAAATCGACTCCAACAAACTCTGCCTTACACATACACATACACATACACATACACATACACATACACATACACACACACACACACACGCGCGCGCGCGCGCGCGCGCACACGATGAAGATAACCGTATGGAGATGTAGCAGAAGCGCGTTGATGATTATTTTTATCTTCTCTCAGCGAGAATGACGGTAATTTAATCCTTCTTAGTGAGAATGACGATAATTTTATCCTCTTTAGTGAGATGACAATAATTTTGTCATCTCTCGGCGAGAATGACGATAATTTTATCCTCCTCAGCGAGAATGACGATAATTTTATCCTCCTTAGTGAGAATGACGATAATTTTATCCTCGTTAGTGAGAATGACGACAATTTTATCCTCCTTAGTGAGAATGACGATAGTTTTATCCTCTTTAATGAGAATGACGATAATTTTATCCTCTTTAGTGAGAATGACGATAATTTTATCCTCTCTAGTGAGAATGACGATAATTTTATCCTCTTTAGTGAGAATGACGATAATTTTATCCTCTTTAGTGAGAATGACGATAATATTATCCTCAGCGAGAATGACGATAATTTCATCTTCTTAGTGAGAATGACAATAATTTTATCTTCTTAGTGAGAATGACGATAATTTTATCCTCTTTAGTGAGAATGACGATAATTTTATCCTCTTTAGTGAGCATGACGATAATTTTATCCTCTTTAGTGAGAATGACGATATTTTATCCTCCTTTGTGAGAATGACGATAATTTTATTCTCCTTAGTGAGAATGACAATAATTTTATTCTCCTTAGTGAGAATGACGACCATCCACAGCACAGGCCTAAGTGCAATCATACGGTGACTTAAGTAAGGATTGTGAGTGTCTCCTAATTGCCCCTAAGACGATAGAAGTGATTAACCTGGACTGTATACGGGGTAGGCCCTGTACGTTTTCATGGGGATGGGGTGGAGGGAAGAGAACAGGATTATACGACACGACAAAGACAATCATCTCTTGTCATATATGCACGCCGATCACTGTATGTAGAATAGGTGGTGAAATTTCACAGGCGCCTGCGTAAAAGCGGTCTTAGATGGCACTAAAGTATGTACTGCGCGGCGGTTTTATAGCAAAAGTGGGCCTTATATAAGAATTATATTCAACAATTCCTTGTTTTATTCATGGAAACACCGGTGTTGATTGAGGTTCTGAAACCTTCATTTCCTAGATCTCACCAGTCGTTTGTCGTCCACTTAGAAGCCAACGTCTCATGAATAAACATCGTCAACAGTAAGTCACAACGAGTCCTCATCTTGTCTAGCCGGTGTCCCGTGACAGAGTCTCCCCCTAAAAGTCTCCCCCCGGAGACTTTATTTTGTGACACCGGCGTATCTTATCTAATCTGGTACTTACACTATATGATTATGCACTTGTCGACCTCATAATGTGTCGATGCCATCACGGAAGAAAAGGCATGCGTGCTCATAAAATTTAGGTTGGATCGAAAGCTATTTTCAGTTGATTTTGCCTGGTAATTTTTCTTTTAAACATCTTTGTAAAATTGTAACAATGCTTACGCCGTAATGAGTTGAAAAGAGTGGTAATGAAATCGAACTGGACGACAATTTTCATAAGAGATGAATAAAAAGAATAAAACTAAAACAGATTAAGCGAAACTTTGATGGCAGACGAGACTTCGAAGGAGGTCACAAAACTTAGTTGCTTATTTATTTACATAAATACTATAGGCTATGTTCGCATGAATATATATATATATATATATATATATATATATATGCATCACATATATGCATGCATATATATTCGTCGTAAATCGGTAAATGCATGTATGTGCATATGTATCTATGTGTGTATATATGTATGTAAGTATGTATGCAATTATGTATCTATACAGAGTAGACCTATTACAGACCTTATTAAGAGTATCGTAAAGGCTCGCTATGTACCAAAGTGCAATGAAATCCACACAGTAACAGTCATTAAATAAATCCTAGGTCATTAAATAAAAACTAGGCTTCGGCATTAACATGTTTAGAGGCAGATAGAAGCTAACACGTTTTTAACACAGTGTAGCTCCAATATGTCAGTGGATTATTCTGGAAGACTGGACATAAAAATGAGACCACACTCGTATATGACGCACACAAATGACCCACTTTATGACGCACACAAATGACCTAGTTTACGATGACGTGAGTATGCGTTCTCCGATACAGGTCTTGCGATGTCTAATCTGTGATTAGCCGAATCGGATTATACCATAGACATCTATTATTACTTAGACCAATGAACGCCTCGGCGCAGCCGAGCTAAAATTGACGCAGTGGCGCTCTTGGAATTGTGGGTAAATAGTTGGCAGAACGCTGCCGACTCGTTCGCTTTCCCGTGCGATGTACGTTACTAGCGTGAGCTCATTTAGCAGCATCTTACTGCAAATATGTGAAATTTTAAGCTTTAATAAGCAGGTCTACTGTTCATATATAAATTTTACCAAGTTAATTAGCAGACGCAATTGTTTGGTAATTACCAGCTGCTGCATACGACGATCCATTGAGTTCATAGGCCTAGTCATAGATGGGCCTAGTAGTGAGGAGGCTAAGGTCCAAAATGGCAGTGCATTGTTCATCGTCGGAACACAATAAAATCGTTGAAAGAAAACGTGCTAAAAATGCACATGTTCCAGAGTTGATGCAGAACCCGATACTTTACTGAAAAGCAGAATATATGGTTTTTGCCAACATACCGTGTTCCTCAGCGGATTACGTACAAACTGTGCCTGATCACCATAGGCGTAGACTCTGGGGGGTGAGGTGGGGGAGAGGGGCAGCCGGGGCACTTGCCCCCCAATAATTGAGATGGACTGTACATCCAATGGAATAAGTGTAGAAAAGGTGACCAAACCCCTCCCCCAATATTTTGGACAAGTTTACGCCAGTGCTGATCACGTATAAAGCACTGCATCATCTCATGCCAGATTACATCTCTGATTTCTGCATTCGTGTGGACTGTGGCAGATAACCAGAACAGATGTCGGCTACGAATCGTCAAAAAAAATCAATTACAAGTACTGCGGTCTTCTACGAGATTTGGCGACTGTTCCTTCGCTGTCATGGGACCCACTGGGTGGAAAAATCTTCCTGACCACGTTAAGAATGCACCATCGCTGGAGTCATTCAAATCACAGCTGAAGACATCTTTTTAAACTTTCATACGACTGCCAATGACTTTTGTAACTCATGTACAGCGCCCTTTCTTCGGCCTCGGCTGTGCTACGGCGCTATATAAATCGTCTTATTATTATTATTATACCACATTTTGATTTAAACATTACTTGTATACGTGTGCTGCAATTGATATAGCACTACAACTCAAAACTAGGAGTTTTTCAATATTTATTTGTATGCAAGTCCAGGTTAGCCTGTGTGGCACAGGTCATTCTGCGGTTACATTGAACAGACAAAATTAATATTTACAATCATTAACATTTTTAAGTGATATATTGTGTGCAGGTAATTCACCTGCTATACACCAAGAACAGTTTAAATAAAGTCTAAAAGGTTTACATGTGCAAGACTATTTACACGTGAAATATACAGGCAGCCAAATTCTGTATTGAACACACAAAATTAACATTTAAAATCATTAATATTTTTAGATTATGTATTGTGTACAGGTAATTCACCTGCGTAAGCTGTAGTTTAAATAAAGTCTAAAAGGTTTACATGTACAAGACTATTTACATGTGAAATATACAGGCAGCAAAATTCTGTATTGAACACACAAAAGTAATATTTACAATCTTTAAAATTTTTACATTATGTATTGGGTACAGGTAATTCGCCTGCGTAGGCTGTACACTAAAAACAGTTTCAATAAAGTCTAAACTCTATGGCAAGTAATGTAATGTTCATGTAATCTCATATCACTGAATGAACATGCAAGAAAGAATAACATTGTAATAGTGAGCAAATAAAACATTCTTATTGGTGAGCAAATAACACTTTCTTATTGCTGTTGAATCTGATATTTTTTCCTCTTAATTTATCTGAAAAGATTTTTCCCACTGAATAAAATCTAATGTTCACATACTGATTGATAATTAAACGCACAAGATTTAAAGTGTGGCTTTCAAACACATCCAGTACACATGAATGGTCATCTGCTGCTTCCAAGAACAAGTTAGAAAGTTGTATTCTTTCCAAAACTGCAACCTGCAAGGCAAGACGCAAGTTCCGTTGCCTGGGAACTGAATCAGCTGCTCTTCCACACACAAAACGAATACAACGTTCAGTAATAGTGCATACATTAACAACAGATTGACTGGGATACAACAAACCACCTGCATCTTTGCGTTGAATCAGTTTGCAGTTTTCCACAACTTTAGAGCTACTAATTAATGATAATTTGCACCCTACACAAGTAATTGTTTTACAAAGTTTGCGAGAAACATATCCAGCCATATAGGTGACAATGTTTGCAGTAAACTCAGAAACATGAATCCGATCTGGAGTTAAAGCGTAATCATGATCAGTGCTACTATCACTATGGCCAAGACTAAAACGTTTCAAAATCTCAGCAGTTGTCACAGAGGTCTCATGTTTCTCAACAAGTCCAACAGATGGCAAGATAACAGTTTCCTCCTGAGAAACCACATTACCCGTATTCTTGGGTTTGATATTATGTTTCATTAGCAACTGCCTATATGCTGTTCGAAACTGTTCTGCTGAGGGATTGTTGTTCCATCGCCCACGAGAGCGAACAACATTGAACAGTAGCTCAATGTGATCTTGACTCAGGCGATACGTGGCCAAATAAGGTAAAACACGCGTTGACACAAATTCGTCAAACAAGGCAATAACACTGTTTATTGTTACTATGAAACCAAGCACTGCTGTCTTCCTCATGGTTTGATGTAGTGGGAGACCAAACAGTTTTAGATTGGACAAATAAACAGTTGTCTGCATCAGAAAAGGTCGCCAAAACTGCTCATTGTCACACCTTAATACAGACTTAAATTCTTTTTCAAACTTACTCTTTGAATTCAGAATATCAAAAAGTCTGTCTATCACTCTAATGAAGGCCACAGTTGGTGCAACATCAGCAAACCGAGGCAAGTTTAGATCTTCCCGTAGGAATTCAAGCGCATTTGCCACTGACCTGCTCATACACTGTGCAGCCAGACTAACCTTCATTTTCTGTTGATACCACTCAACGTGGCTCCTTTTCAGTTTGTTGGCTGCTTTCAAACCTTCTCTATCCTGAAGCTCATATAGATCCTTTATATGTTGCCATCTAATTTGCTTGTTATTTTCATCAGTTAAAATCCCTTTCTCAGCCAATATATTACGCATCAATTTCAACATATGTGCAGCATCAAAAATAATATGCACTTTCCAAGAGCAATTTGCAGGATGAATAAAAAATGACTTCATATTGTCAACTGTTAATGATGCACCTAGTTTTGAACCAACAGCAAAATTAGTAGTGGGTCCATCACAAACTAAAGCCACGATTCGAACATTAACTGCATAAAGTCTGTTAATGGCTTCAAGAACAAGGTTTGATTTCACATCAGCTGCTAATCCATCTATAAGAAAGTATGCTACTGGAAGTTTCCATGCACCATTTAATGGCACCACAATAAACATTAGAGCTTCAGTAGCTACAGGCATACTGTCATCGTCAATTCCTGTGCCCAAATCAACAAAACCAACATTCTCTTTTCCATTCCACTGAACGTTCTTCCGAATCGACATTTCGTCAAAAATGAGGCTGCAGAGCAGTGGATCACGAGATGATGAAGTCAGTTGGCGAAGGCACTAGACACAGAAAACAAACATTTTAAAAATTAAATGCAATCACTTGCCATCTAATCAATCCACTTTAAATCTTATTCATTTTATCACTTTGTGGCAACTGATAATGTTGAGAATTGCTTTATGCCAACTGGTTAAAAGAAATTGTTTTATGTGCCTACTTTATGATAGTCCCTAGCGCCACCACCATCCGTCGCTAAGCCTTCAAGTCGAAACCAGTCACTAAGCTATCGACTTCATTCACTTAATATTTTGCTTACAAGTTGTTTTAATCGCGGTTAACAAGTTTCGCTTTGGCTTGCAAAACTGCTAGCGTTGAAATCTGCTGCTTTCAAATTTCGCTGACGTCAGTTTGCAAAATACGAATAAAATATTGAACTTCACATGGATCAAAGCCTAATTCCCCGTCTTGTTTCTACAATTCTCAATCTGGGAATAAGAGCCGGAGTACATTATTCTCGTTCTCTGCTACTGCCTGAAAGAGGCACGCATCAGCAGTAAAACTGGTTGGCAGTCAGATCGGGTACTGCTATAAATCTTACTCGCTTCATTCAATTTATCAAGTGTACAAATTTCACATCAGCATTAATTTTCACAGTGAATGTCAAGTATACTTTCAGAGTGAAACAACAAACCTCAAATGCTTCAGCTGTAAACCCCGGACGTCCATCCACTGAAGTGTGCCATGTCCGAATTGTTGAAGGGTGTGGTAGACATTTGCAAAATGAGCGGCGAACAAATTCATAAGCTTTTGCACTGTAAAAATGCAGAGTCATGGCAAAAGACCGCAAAGTGTCATTGTATGGTTCTTGAACTGAAGAGTATAGTTTTCGTTTCAACATTTCACATGGAATCTGCCCAAAACAGCGTTCAATCAGGTCTACAGATGCAGCATTGATATCAGTTCTAGACCGAAGTTGTTTTATTACGTCCTTCATAGTTTGCAGCTTTGTTTGTTTACGAAATAATTTGCGACGAGTGACCGATAACTTCTTAGCTATCAAACTCCTTTGAAGCTTTTCCTTCTCCAGAAGATCCTCATACTTCCTTTTGATGCTGCAAGGGCTTAAGGTAATTGCATAGCTGTGATCTGTCACAGACCCTGAACTAAGCACATGATCATGGGACAGACAAGAAGTAGATCTGGCGACCGCCTGTTCTGGACCAACATCCGAGACTGTCATCGCAGCTGGTGAGACAGTGTTCCTTTGAAGAACACGACGTTTTCGTACCTCCTTCTTCAAGTGCTGTGGAAAGCTGAATATCTCTGGAACAGCATCCTCTTTAAGTCTCTTTTGGGAGCTGTATATTCGGAAACAGGAAGATGTGAAATGTTCAGAGCAAATAAAGTCTGTTGGTTTTGGCTGCCATTTTTGACGTCTAATTGCAACCAGCCACTTCTTCGTTAGTTCGGTATTGTTCAATGGAAACCTGCAGAACAATCAAATAATACCATGTATAAATACTGATGCTCCATTTATTGTACCAAGGGTCATCAAACTGTTTACAGAGCCTAATATCAACCCGTGCTCCTTACAGAACGGTCATCTGAACGCTGGCAGTGGCTCTAGAGCAAAAACTGGATGGTTCTGGAGGAGAAACATGCACAATTTATGACCGTCCAAAATAATTGTCACCCATCCCAATGACAGGTGGCTGGCTAAGGGCCTGATCGTGTCAGATTCGAGGTCTACCCTGCTCCATCCTACCTGTCTAACCGTGCAACCCATAGAACTCTCCGCTCTTCGAGAAGGGGGTAGTCTTTAGTTCCATGTGCTCAAACTGCTTTTATACAGTGTTGGGCCTCTTCAATTGTCGGTCCCTCCATCAAGAATGGCCTCCCTCTAGACCTGCGATTGCTGCCTTGGTTACACTTGCCTGTTTTTTTGTAAGTCCCTCAAATTACATTTCTTTATCGGTGGCTGAGAGCACCTCTGAGTAGTTCTCTTGGAGATGCTCTATATAAATTCTCTGAATTAATGAAAAGTATCCCTTAAAAGGATTTGTACAAATGACATTGTTTTAACTTACAAATATAATTCAGTATACCATGGAAATTTAGCAAAATTTATGTAATTACATGCATTTATAACATTAAAATACAACTTTGACATGTCAAACATAGCTGTGAAAATGTGTTTAGTTTTTGGCGTTCGAAAACTTTATGATTTTTAGGAAAAGTTCACGTTATTTCGGGGATAGACACACAAACGAAATAGTTTCTGGGATCCGCCGGTAATACCCGTTTGCGGATTCGTTGATTTGCTACGCGCCCACCGATAAACAGAAAAACGATGTGACCAAACGCCGATCAAAACACGTGAATTTGATATCGTACCACTGTACAAAAATTCCTTACCTATAAAAACGGATCTCGGAATCCTTCGAGTATCGATTAGTGCAGTTATAAGCACAACAGGATGCCACCATTGTAAATTTTGCAACTTGTCGCGGCGATCATGTACAACCTTGTCGTACTAGGAACACGAAACTTTCTGCCAGATGTATGGCGGATGCCGGAAACCGGAAACCGAGTCAACTCTGTACCATAGAATAGGCAGTCTAAGTAAATAGAAGATGTCTATGGATTATACACTAACGAGGACCGTGCTCGCCGTGCATATATATATATATATATATATATATATATATGCATATATATATATATGCATATATATATATATATATATGCATATATATACTGCCTGCTTATGCCCATACTACGAAATGAATATATAAATCCTGTTATCGTCACATAGTGAGAATGTGAGGCAACGACTGTAACGACAGTGTAATACGTCTGTCGTCTTTCGTTATCCTCCATTACAATGAATAATAGAAATCGCTATGAAGAAGGACGGATCGAATGGGGGTGTGGAATAATCCAACTATGGCCTCTTCTAAATATGAGGCCAAGCTATCCCTGTAGGCCTATAACACTCGCCTTCCAATACCTTTCCACAAGTTCGTTCACTCTAATTTTAATTTTCATGACATGCAATCATGGTGCTTTCGAGCTAACGTCGAAAGCACAACTTTTTGAAGTCGGAAACATTAGACGTTACACTGTACGTCAAAATGGCGTCGCACGGCAAACACGGCGGCTGTAGAGTGTTTTGAAATAAACCGCTCTTGTTTAATATGTAATTAAAACTGAATAACATGCAGGATACAAAAACAATGTAATCCGATATGCTGCTGAACAAACCAATATACCATTTAGGATCACTGTCAACCGTCTTCTAAGGATTCTAAGAAGATTTTTGCAGAGTAAGACGATGTTGTATACGGTGTATTGTTTAGACATAGGCCTATACGTAGTTTGATTGCATTAGATGATGATTAGAAGGAATTGCAATTGTAGTTGGCGTATAGAGAGGAATGCTTGGTAATCCTGGAAACGGCGGTCCCAAATTATAAAATCGGTTTGTGTTTATGCATGTACATGTGTATGTATTTAAGTATGTATGTACGTGTCTATGTAGGTATGTATGTACCTGTGTATGTATGTATATATATGTATGTATGATTATATTTACGTGTGTATGTATGTATGTATGTAGGGCCTACATACATGTATGTAGGTATGTATGTTTGTAGGTATTATGTATGTACTTGTGTGTATGCACATGTGTATGCATGTAGGTATGTATGTATTTGTGTATGTATGTATGTATGTGTATGTGTTTATGTATATATATACGTACCTATATGTATGTACATACTTGTATCTATGTATGTAGGTATGTGTATATATTAATTTCGTATGTGAGCCCATTACTACATACCGATTTATTTAATTTTATAATTTGGGACCGCCGTTTCCAGGATTACCGAATGCTTAGCCTATAGTGGGTCTTTTCACAAATAAGAATTGCAGCGCCGCCTTCGAGATTGGAGGATGAACTTTTAGACGAAGATTTCGACTGGCGGCGTGAGCTGCATTATAATAGAAATGTTACACATTGAAAATTCGCAAAAGCATAGCAATTTCCTCAGATAAGTCCGCTATAGTAAAGCTGAACCTCAGTTCCTCACTGTCTATACTGTATACCCTCTCTGCTTCATCTATAGCATGTGCTATGCATCAGGCCTTCATCATCAGTCATGAGACAGGATTCCATCAATCAAATGGACGCAACCCGAGACAATCAATCACCATATAGACTTATTATCGCTCACATGTACTCTGCTGTAGCTGCCTCCTCTAACAGGAGTTAGGCCCGCTGTCGTTATCAATTCCGTCGCCGACTTCCAGATGCTTAGGGCGAGCAGGAGCTGCTGTAGGCCTACGTTCGTCTCTCGTTTGCTATTCGTTGCAAGAAACTCCCAGAAACTACATTTCAGATCCGGTCACATCGGATTCACATTGTTTTTGTATCCTGTTATTCAGTTTTACTTGCATAGCAAGAGCGGTTTATTTCAAAGCGCTCTTCAGCCGCCGTGTTTGCGTGCGACGCCATTTTGACGTGAAGTGTAACGTCTAATGTTTCCGACTTCAAAAAGTTGTGCTTTCGACGTTCGCTCGAATGACCCACGATTGCATGTCGTGAAATAAATTAGGCTGTAATGAGAAAAATGAGCCTGGCAACAAGTTAAAACTACAGAGGTCAATATTCTCTTTTGTAGAAATAGACAACTTAAATTGCTGTGATAAATTGCTAGAATAACAATTTAGAACTATTAACCTGTTTATATATAGACCAACATATTGTTGCGGTTGAGGGTTTTTTGACGATTGCTTGAACAATCTAACAATCTCCCAACATCAGACACTTGTCCGATGTTGCACATAGTATAATTTCCATTAAAGAACTGTGGACTATGTAACATGTTATATAGTATAATATAGCATTGGACAGGTCTACTGTCCAGTGAATGCTGTATCGTTTGTTTTTGTGCTACCATATTTGGTGGATAAAAGATTAATATTATATATATATATATATATAAATCTCATGTCTTGAGAAGAGTGAGAAACCCTTTAACCTGACTTAAGTTCAAGTTTCGTAGCAATATATATATATATATATATATATATTATAGTGCTTTTATCTTGAAAAAGGTTCCGGAACTGAACAATAGGTACCGGAATTGAACAATTATGGAAAGACTAAACCCCGAGAAAAAACGGGATTCGGGGTTGCAAGGGGTATCAATAAGCACTGAAAACAGTTCACAATACTTAAATTAAATTAAAATAACTATATTATTGTTTTTATTACTAAAAGAAATAAATTATTTTCAGTAGCTGTTCCGGCTGAAAAAAGCACTGTGGATAAATATATATATATATTTAAGAGAGTGTTGGTTGTACTGAATATATATATATATATATATATATATATATACATACATAAGACCTGATAATGTGGTAGGCCTATATATTATGTATACTGTAGACATCGTGGCACGTCTTTTGCGGATCCAGAAAAGTGAATTCCTGTAGGTCTGCATGTATGCGATATAATTATGGCGGCTATGGGCCATATATCTTCCAGAAGCCCTTATAAATTCAAATTCATTATACATTGTTTTCCATTGTATTCAATACATCCCGCACGCAGTCATTAAAATGATCGAAGACAGGTGACTGAAACTCATTCTGCTGCTATTTTGTACAACAATCTACTGCGCTCAAACGAGACTGCATGCCACGGCCGACATTACATTAGTATACTACAACCGATGTCAACCGTATATATGGCCGATAACCATCGCAGGCGTACTGAATAGTTCAAGTAAGTTAATTCGTGCTGAAGGGTTTCATATTGTCCCTTCCTCCCCCACGCCATCATCTTAATAATTATCTGAAAAACAGGCTATATATATACACCACAATTTCCAGCAAATGAGCCCCATAAATATCGAAAAACATGGATGGAGGAACATGCTGCTTTGGACGGAAACAGACAGCACGAAATCGTCGTCCATAGTAATTGAAAAGCCAACCAAGCGTGAAGCGTAATTTTGGTAGGACTGTTTTCGGGCTACATGGAAACTTCCATAAACGTCGCAGCGACCTTTACAATAGCCAGCCTAATTTATCTGGCGGTCGATATCAGAATTTCGGAGTCTATTATGCGTAAATGCATTTGCTCGCGGGAAAGAGAAGCTCTTGGAGTGCCCAACCAAAATGTCAGGCTTGTCAGCCGTAATAATATTATCGTATTAGCGTTACCTGAGTCAAGTCCCCGCGAAAGAGTCGTATACGGTGAGTCAGAAAAAAAACGTGTCCCTACATATTTTGTTTTAACTTCGTCAGAAATCAGGTTATGTCAACGAAATTTTAAGTGGAGATAGAAGAGTTATTACTGAGCATTTAGAAAGTTAAATTTCGAGTGAAAATTGACCTCCTTGGTCATCCACGCATGCGCAAAGACGCGTACGCAACTGCTTGAAGGACTGGAACGGGAACGTTTGATTCTTGCTTGTTTGTTAGCCTCTGTGAGTTCTTGAGCGCGTCGTTTCTTTAAACACTGCCAAATGTAAATCACTCTTAACGATTCCCCTAACTGATGACTGACTGATTCCTATTTCTCGAGCTATTTCTGTATGCGTACGATGCGTTTGCGGCATAGTGTCCTGGCCGAGCACAAGCGATTCAACCTGTTCAACATCGTCGACCGTTCTGGCCGTTCGCGGATGTCCGCTACCTGGTTGACGATGAAAAGACCCAGTATTATCGATTTTTGAAAGGAGAGCATTTAATCCCTTACGAGTCCACCCTTTATCTCAAAACAGTGCCGGTGTCCCTAGATATTCTATCCCCCCTAAAGTGTATCCCCCCGGATGGAATAACCCGGTTTAGAGTATCCGGTGGGATGAACCATTCTATCCCCCCCTCGTCATACGCATCACGATAGCCTCGACGAAATTCCAGTCAAAATCACCAAAAACAAAGTAAATTGATTTCAGGTCGACGTACAAACTAAAGATATATGCAATTCAAAAATTTTATGTGTGCAATAAATCCAAACAGTACGACTGAATACACTTAGAAACCGCAAAAAATGCAAACTAAACCGAATACTCCATTTCGCTAAGGGGGATACGCATGTATGGGGGATACTCTATTTCGTGACACCGGCCTTAGGATATTTTGGGCCCCGTGCAGAGTATACTGTACGGGCCCCCATGACACAAGTCAATTTGTTTTTCATTGCTAATCATTTTATTTAGTAGATTGCTAACAAATACAACAAGTCAAATTTAACTACACATGACAATTCTGGGATATAGAGGAAGTTGACTTTTATTTTATTGACAAAAGAGAAGATTTAATCAAAACCATAGTAGTATTATTAGGGTGTCTTGTTGATGTTAATTTTCTGTGACATTTTCGGGCTCCCCTTATAAGTTGCGGGCCCCGTGCGACCGCACGGTTCGCACGCCCCTAAGGCCGGCACTGCATGCTCAAAATTCCTTTAAAAACGTTTTGCACGGTAATGTTTGATCGCTCTATCAAATCTTATGATATGTTTATTTTTCTTCGGAAGACACCATGTTTTCTGGGTTGTCGTGACTTAACTATAGTTTAGGCTGGTCCAGCTTTTAATAAAAAATAATTTATATAGCCTAGCATTTGGCTAGATCATCAAGAGTCATTATTCTGAAATTTCATTAAAATAGATGGTTATCTGTATGAATTATGTTAAGTTATGTAGGGACACGTTTTTTTCTGACTCACCGTGTATATATATACATATATGTATATATATATATGTATAATTGTATATATATATGTATATATATGTATATATATTATATATTATATGTGTATGCATATATACTATATACACACACATATGTATATATTTCTAATATATTGGGTGTCTAACAAAACGGCTCCATATTATTTTAACCTTAATTTGAACAATAGCTATTGTTATAATTAGGCCATGTCGGAAACTGTTTGCTTGTAAATCCTTTGTTGTGGACACGTGTTTGCGTACAATGGTCTGTCATTTTCCCACCACACCTCTGACAGTTTCGCTGCTTTGTTACGTGCGTGAAAGAATCAAGAATATAAATAGGCCTACATATTAATTATTAAAGCAATACCTACAAACGGTAGACACAGCTTTTTACCGAATGCCATTGGTCCGTAGTTGCGGCAACAATAATTATCATTAATGTCAGTTATGTCGTCATCCCTCGCACTAGAAACATTCAACTGCTGTCATTGCTAGTTCTCAGTCGAGACGATCGTGTTACGTGTCAAGTGAATGTTGGCGAAGAAGAAGAAGAAGAAGAAGAAGAAGAAGAAGAAGAAGAAGAAGAAGAAGAAGAAGAGGAAGAGGAAGAGGAAGAGGAAGAGAAAGAGGAAGAGGAAGAGGAAGAGGAAGGGGAAGGGGAAGGGGAAGGGGAAGGGGAAGGGGAAGGGGAAGGGGAAGGGGAAGGGGAAGAGGAAGAGGAGGAGGAGGAGGAGGAGGAAGAAGAAGAAGAAGAAGAAGAAGAGGAAGAAGAAGAAGAGGAGGAAGAAGAAGAAGAACAAGAAGAAGAACAAGAAGAAGAAGAACAAGAAGAAGAGGAACAAGAGGAGGTTGAGGAAAGAGGAAGATGATGATGAGGATGAAAAGTGGGGGGCGGGGAGAGGGAGAGGAAGAGACACACAGAGAGGGAAAAGGGAGAAGGAGAGGAAGGGAAGGGGAAGGGAAAAAAGAATTCAGTGATTGAATCCTCTGACTTGCGCTGAGCCTATAGGACACAATCTAAGGGCGCGTGGTGAAGGACTAACTCAGAGATTCCTCACGGTGTCTGTTAGCGACTTCACTTTCTCAGCCCTGGTGTATGTAGGCATAAATCCAATGCTCGAAATGGACCGGAACGCACCGGAACGCCGTTCCGGTTCGTCAAATGAATTAGCGTTTCCGTTCCGGTTCGTCAAATGAATTATTGTGGAAAATACTATGAAATTAACGTGAATGCTCCCATATCTTTGACTAGCGTTCCGTTTCGTAAAATTTTCCATTTCGAGCACTGCATGATAAATCTCATCGGTTTAATACTGCTATAAATTGCATTACACAACGTGTAGGATAACTCTGCTTAGATGAAGACAATCCTAAACGTCAATTATATAAAACTATAACTACAGGAGATTTCTTCGGCCTGGAATAACTCTGAAATAATTAACGGTCACGTCTTTGTATGTTTGGCACACATGTCTCCTTTCCTCTTACCCGACATTTTAGGAGCGCGTATCGTACACTGGAGCACCATAAACAGCTAGAAGTCCGTCAGTTTAAACCTCCATCGCGGATTCGTACTGAATAATTCGGACTCGACTCCTGGTCGATCCAATCGCCGATACGTCCTCGCCGATCTTTCGACCCGCGTAGCGGTCGAGTTCGATGACCGTCTGCCTCGGTTTGACGTTCGGAGAACAAGAACAAGAGACGACCGTCTGACGCTGGTTCATTGCTGAGTAGTTTGCCGAGGCGTATTCCGGAGACTGGTGCAGCGCCGGGCGGGAGGTGCACGGTCCGCAGCGCAGCGCGTGACGGAATCCGTTGCGGAAGTTGCTGTTCATCCAGCAGTAGACGATCGGGTTGTAACAACAGTTACTCATTGCGATCCAGTGGCAGCAGATCCAGACGGATTGGATGTTCTCGAAAGTCCAGATGTCCGGGTGGGCGTCGCCGATCAGGGTGATGCTGTGCAGAGGGAGCCAACAGAGGGCGTAGATCACCACGACCGTTATCACCATCTTCACCATCTGTAATTGCACAACGATGCTTCGTTCATTATTGGCATCGGCATCGTCGTCATTATCATCGTTATCGTCAGCATCATCATTATCATTATCATCGTCATTGTCATCATTATCATTGTCATCATCATCGTCGTCGTCGTCGTCATAATGATCACCACCACCTTCATCATCATAATCTCATCATCGTCACCATCGTTATCACTATCATCATCATAGTCATCATCATCATCACCATCACCATCATAATTGTCATCATCATCATCATCATCATCATCATCATCATCATCATCATCATCATCATCATCATCATCATCATCATCATCATCATCATCACCACCACCACCACCACTACCTTCATCATCATAATCTCGTTTTATTATTATTATTATTATTATTATTATTATTATTATCATTATTATTATAATTATTATTACTGTCATTCCGGTAAAAGGTCGCATGAAAGACCGTTTCGGCCATAAATGAGCTGCGATCCTTTTCTTGGGGCGTTTTATTGGCGGAGAAAACCATTACGACCTTTCTTCTTATCCGAATCGAATCTCCAATTTCGACGAGACAAACACGAGACTAGAACTGACAACTTTATGTTGACATTTACGTTTGACTCTACAATGGGATCCGTCGAGTGCTCCGGCCAATCAGAAGCCCACAACCGAAAAAGCCTCTACACGACGAATCTCTATATTATGCCACAATGTAATTGCTTTTACATGGAAAATGCGACCGTTTGAAACCTCTTCGATGCTTTTACTGTCTAGTATTTATTGATATCTCAAGCTTTTCTGCTCATTCTTTCAACTCAGAGCGCTGTTTACGGCCGCGGGTTGATTTTATCGCTAGATTTTATTGCGATCTGCGACTAATATATCGTTTCTGTAGCGAAGAGTCATTCGCGATGCGCGAGATATATAGTCCTCGGAAAAGGATATACGTTATTCAGCCAATTCCGGTTGCGTTGGGAAAAAGACAGTTAATCGATTGCCTCCTGATGGTGTTATCGTTAATGAAAACTTCTGCAGATATGGCTGACCAGTTGATGTTTATAACCCACAGTAGGGCCATGATGTCTATCTATTCCTTTCGTCTTCCTTTGCGCATTGCCAATAAGGAGGCAGAGTCACACACACACACACACACACACACACACACACACACACACACACACACACACACACACACACACACACACACACACACACACACACACACACACACACACACACACACACACACACACACACACACACACACACACACACACACACACACACACACACACACACACACACACACACACACACACACACACACACACACACACACACACACACACACACACACACACACACACACACACACACACACACACACACACACCACACACACAAGCACGAAGGGTCACAGGATCACAAACAGATTCACAGCGAGATTCACACGCAGAAGATCAGGGAATTCAATGTGAAAACACGCAAGCAATTCCACTCATACAAACAAGGACACACATAATTATAGTCTACTAAAGAATACGCAAATCGCTGCTAGTGGTAGACATACTGTAATTAATTATCTGCTGACAAAGGTGTCCTTCAACTAGATAATTATAGCCTTTTTATAGGCCAAAGTAGTGTGGCCTTTTATGTAGTGCATAATTATAGTGCCTATTAACAAGCAGAAAATCTTTGACTTTGAGCGTTATTTTACTACAGTTTTAACTATATAGGCCTACACGTGTTAGTATTATTGCATATAGGCCTAGTCGTGGGTAGAAATTAGAATCCGTCTATAGGTCTATGCATTGAACGAATTCGGCTACAGCGTAAGTAGGCTAACATCAACTGCGAATACAGGCCTACTGTCGATGTGAGAATCAGGTGGCCATGGAGGAGACTGACCATTCGACATCATAAGCCGAGACCGAGAAATTGAAGTTATCTGCTGCTGACTTAATCGAACGGACTGAAATTTTTCTCCTCCTGACATGTATCTGCTTCTTCGTCTTCTTCTTCGCAATCTTCTTCGCATTCCACTTCTACTGCTTCTTCATCTTTTCTTCTTTCTCCCTCTTGTTCTTCTTCTTCGTCTCCTTCTTCTTCTTCGTCGTCGTCTTCTTCTTGTTTGGCTTCTTCTTCTTCTTATACCCATAGACCTGTGCACCGATTCGTCGCAATTTGCGCGCATCAAATTAACTCCTGACAGAATGAGGCACTAATGAAGCCGAATGCTCATACTGACCTTTGGGCAGAATACAAAAACGCACCCAGTAGGCCTATAAATATTACGCGTATCGACATCTAAATTGCACCGTCACCGTTCTCGTTATTATCATGTCACTAATACCTGCAGCACTGTTAAAGATAAAGAAGCATTTATATATATATATATATATATATATATATATATATATATATATATATATATATATATATATATATATATATATATATATATACCTTCAGTGATATAAGGATAAAGATGAACAAGTATACATGTATATCTATGCCTTCGATTATATATATGTATATGTAAAATATAGGGCATATATATAGGTATATTTATATATATGCCTTCAATGATATATTATATATGTATATATATATGCCTTATAGGATATATATATATATATTAGATATGCTTTCAATGATATATATATTATATCTATATATATGTGTGTGTGTGCCTTCAATGATATATATATATATATATATATATATAGACATATATATATGCCTTAGGGTATACACAGAATATATGTTCGCTTTGCTTGCGTTTAGATTATGTTGGACAATGTAGGCTGCAGGCAGAGATATGCATGCGTTCGTTTCTGTGTGGCTCTTTCTACGTTTTTATGCCAGTATGTGCCTAGTTAAAAGATGCGAGAGAATTATTTCCTGCAGCGGCGGCTTTTAAGCATCGTTTTTGTGCGGTCCTCGATAGTGTAGTGGTGTGTGTGTGTGCTGCATGGACTGTCAACCGAGAGGTCGGGGTTCAAATCCCTCGCCAGGGCAGTTATTGAGTTAGAGATTCCAGCTCCACCTGCGCCCCATAGCCAGGGCTGTAGTCGAGGGTATACGCGGCTATATACAGCGTATACTCACCTCTGAAGACCGTATATACTCACCTCACAAAATATTTATATTTATTTATATTAAAATACTGTAGCGTGTATACTCACAAAATACTGTAGCGTATACACTCACCTCTAATTTGTTTCGGAAAACTAACCGGTAGCGTGTACTCACCTCTAATTTTACCACTACAGCCCTGCCCATAGCCAACTTGGCTATAATGAGTACACTGTCGATGGGAAGATGAGACGGCAAGGGAAGCACTGGCCTTTCGCACTCATATGCCGAGGCTTAGAAACAGGCTATTATTTGCGACATATTTTTTGTCAGAACCGACCTGATGTGACGTATTGTTCTGATGTGATAGAAACAAGATTTACACAGGTTTGTTACGTGCTGTTGGAATGTGAGCTTATCGTCCAGGGTTACCCCCAAAGGGGCCCAAGTGTTTTGACAGTATCTGATAGTTGCACAGCAGTGCCTGCGAGGTCGATGCTATAGAAAGTGAAGGGAGAGAACGTCGGCGTTGACGTGAACAGAACAAAATCGCCTTCAATACTTGTCTGGGTTTACGGCCAAACCACTGAAACAGAACCCTGCACAAATAGATGAGAGGCACTCCTCAGGTTTTAGTTTACCAGACTGATCAGTGTGTGACAGAGCAATATGGAGCTGAGTATCATTCGCGTACTGTTGTAATTGGACTCCGAAGTGATTAGCTACATGTCCGATTGGGGAAGTAAAGACCGCCAATAATAAAGGGCCAAGGACAGATCCCTGTGGCACTCCAGCAATGTAAACAGTGGACTCAGACCTAGCCATATATATGTATATATATATATATATATGGTATGTGTGTGTGTGTGTTGTGTGTGTGTGTGTGTGTGTGTGTGTGTGTGTGTGTGTGTGTGTGTGTGTGTGTGTGTGTGTGTGTGTGTGTGTGTGTGTGTGTCCCTGCTGTGGTATAATGGGAATGACATAAGTGCCACTCGAGTGAGGCGAAGACCATTCGAAGTAAGACAGAGGCGCGTTTACACTTACGCGCACTAGGCGCGCGCCTAGGGGCTAGGGCCCCCAACTCTCGGAGGGCCCCCAAACGAACGAAAATATTTTGTCAATTGTAAAATATAACATTAAACCAAATAACTTCACATTCCTTGAAATGGCTAATATAAGTAATCATAATTACAGGGTCAATAACGCTCACAAAACGGCTTCAGGTTCAACTTCGTGGGTTTTTGCATATGATTGGCTAAACACCACCAGAGACTCTCAGTCTACACGTTCAGAAGGGCCCCCAAAATGTTTGCGCCTAGGGTCCCATTTTCTGTAAACGCGCCTCTGGACTAAGACACTATAGATCGTCAGACGATGTAAACCGTTACAGTCATGCATGCACATTGCAACTTAAAAGCGACCATATAGGCTATAATTATGCGAGTGGTCATGTATAGGCCCTAGTTGAATTCTGAACGGTTTTGGCACGAAATGAAGCCTCGTAATTTCCAAAGGGTTATACGAACATCACTGTTTAACTAAAAAAAATATTTTAGTGCTCATCACTAAAATATTTTTTTTAGTTAAACTAAAACTATTTTCCAACTAAAAAAATAGTTTAACTAAAGTTGGCAACTGATTTTGGAAATTAGTTAACTAAACTAAAAAAAAGTAGTTAAACTTTTTCCAACTTTTTTCCAACTTTTTACGACTAACATTTTCACAGTAAAAGACGTTAAGTGAACTGTAATAATGCTTTACACTTTCACCTTCAAACTATGCAATGTGTAGGCTACTAATCTGGCATACAGTTACATGTGTACTGTAAGTAGTGTATGAATTTGAAAACACAGGCTGTTAATGCTAAAACCATGCAGTGTTAAAATGTTTTTTGCTGATAGTGTTCAATGCACCACTGTGGAAAAATAGTTGCATTTGCTGATTTTTTTAGTTACACTTTTTGGTTAGCAACTAAAAAAATTTAGTTTAACTATGGTTTTAACTAAACTATGTTTTAAAGTTAAAATTCTTCCTTAACTAAATATTTTTAGTTAAACTAAAAGTTTGCAACTTTTTAGTTAACTATTGCCCATCACTGTATACGAACAACAACAACGTCATATGCGAAGTAGCTAGTTACTGTCATTATTAACTTAGTTGCAAGGGATCCATGTTTAGTGCGCAAAAAACTGCGCATGTATGCATTTCGCCTACTGCATGCGGGCGCATTTATAGTCGGCGAAATGTGTTATTCCGCAGCTATTTCAGTAGCTAATCACGCGATTGGGGTCAGGCATTGCCCTGGGAGAGATCAATATAACAGTAATTTCGAGAAAATGAGAGCGTTATAAAGATTCTGAGAGGTATTCAGCTTGGTTGAGAGGTAAACAAAAGAGTTGCCAACGAGAGCGGACGATTGCCGGACTTGAATTGAAGAGTTTATTTGACCAGCGACAGGCCAAGAAAAGAACTCTCCTTGTCCACGTAATAGTCAGATTGAGGAAGTCTGAAGACCTGATCGAGTAAAGACAAGGGCGTCTATCCCACCAAGTCATTGGAGCAACTTCCCTCCCCTCCCCTTGCCTTCCACCTCCCCTTCCCCCTCGTTAGTGATGGCACAAACATTGACAGATCTCCGCCCCACCCCCCTAATTTTTTTATGGAGCATTTGCTCCAAGGTTTCCTTGGTGTAGACGGCCCTGAGACTGAGTAAAGAAAAGTCTTTGGAGTAAACACAGACTACATGCAGATGGTAAGGTTTGAATAGTCTTCTGTACGGTCAGCTCAATCTTGCAAGTTATTCGCTTTTATGTATGCAGCTATTGCAGTGATATCAGGATAAAATGACCTAATTCTGTTCATATTTTGGAATCTAAGTGCTATCACCAAGGGACTTTGGACTCTTTGAAGTTTCAGTTTTCGAAATGCCAGTATGAAGCCAATTGCAGTAGTGGTGATGAGAGAGAGCGAGAGAGAGAGAGAGAGAGAGAGAGAGAGAGAGAGAGAGAGAGAGAGAGAGAGAGAGAGAGAGAGAGAGAGAGAGAGAGAGAGACAGACAGACAGACAGACAGACAGACAGACAGACAGACAGACAGACAGACAGACACAGACAGACAGACAGACAGACAGACACAGACAGACACAGACAGACACAGACAGACACAGACAGACAGACAGACAGAGACAGAGACAGACAGACAGAGAGAGCATAACTGACTTGATGCAAACAACTGATCAACGGGATAATTTGACTGAAGAAAGGAAGATTAAACTGTCCATAAGAGTCGATGGATGCGAAACTAGTTCTACAACGACTTAATTATAAGCTGCAGCGTCCGCTGTTGTTCACGTGGAGACAACCGAAGGAAATTGACCGACTCTTGTAAACAACATCGTCAGCAGGTAAACAGACGAAGACAGGGGCTCAGAGAGAAAGAGAAAGAGACAGACAGACAGACAGACAGACAGAGACAGAGACAGACAGACAGACACAGACAGACAGAGACAGACAGACAGGCACGCAGACAGACAAACCAGTGGCGTAGCTAGGATATTTTGCGCCCGGGGACGAACTATGAATTTGGCGCCCCCTCCCCCCCCCGTTTTACTATTTCACATTTTCCACATAATCGAATGGCAATTTTAATTTTTTTAATGAAATAAAATATGAAAAATACAGACAGTACATGCATTTTTTCCCCTTAGTGCTCAATGGGGCGCCAAAATCATACCTAAGAACTTATTTGTAAGTAATGAGGATATAATTTGATATATTTGGGGCGCTAAAATTAAATCTTATGCGTTCATTTGTGATAAATTAGTTAAAACTGCATCAAAATTAAGAGTAAAATTATTTATCTTAACCCTCATTTTGGCGCCCCCTTCCCTTGGCGCCCGGGGACACATGTCCCCCCTGCCCCCCCCCTAGCTACGCCACTGAGACAAACAGAGAGAGAGAGAGAGAGAGAGAGAGACCAAGGAACACATATGACGCACGGAGATAGATACACAGATACAGAAACAACCTGGTAGAGATGCACATTTATAAGCAAACACTACAAATACATGGATTGCCAACACACATATAGCCTATATAGGCGTACATAAGATAAGAATATTCTTTATTCAACCAATTGCTATCCGCATTTTGGTGTACAACCGTATACATCAGGGATGGCGAACCTATGGCACGCGTGCCCAAAGTGGCACACGTTGAAATTTTTAGGGCACGCGGAATTCAGAGCGTCCCCCAAAATTCAAACTTCGAAGTACAAAATCCCTGTACGAATCCACAGTTTCTTTGTTGAAGGCATTAAGTTTAATTAACTTTATTCAAAACGATCTTTGATATAACGTCTTTAATTCATTTCTTTGTTACGCTTTGTTAACTAAAACCTATATGATAAAAATAATTGTAGGCCTATACTGTGCAAATTTTCGAGGAGCACGCGACGGTATTTAAAAATATGATTTAGCAGCATTTTGGCACGCATCTTAAAAAAGGTTCGCCACCTCTGGTATACATCTTTCCGCTACCCGCAGCATTTCTAATCTAGGTCCCATTTATTCATATATTATACGCACACGTATATACATTATACATGCATGCGTTATACATGCGCAGCTGCAAGTATTCCCTTGAAGTAGTGATAATACTGTAGGCCTATGATTGCTTTCAATTGTGTTGCTACACAGATAGGCCTATCTGGTAGATAAAATTAATACATTTTTATTTCAGCCCCTATAGCAAGCGGTGGAAGACCATTCTATTTGATCATAGCGTTTATAATAGTCGGGTCGGGATCACCTCTGATTACTTTTCTAGAAGAAAAGCCACATAATGAACATTTACAAGTACAATTGCAATAATGTGTGGATACAATTTGTATCAACCCTCTGATATCTATATATCCATAATTTGTGCAGCCCGTATGCAACTGCAATAAAATCAGCTACATGATATTATTTCTGCGCTACTAATAGTATCGGAAGGCCTATAAACAAAAAGATTCCTCGGCATAAATAATCTGTACACAGCTCTGTGGATGGTTGGGTGAATAGATGGATGATTGGATGTCTGTATGTATGTCTGTATTTCTGTAAGTATGTATATATGTATGTCTATATGTATGTCTTCATGTATTTCTGTGTCTGTATGTATGTCTTTATGTATGCATGTCTATATGTATGTTGCATCCCCCCAAAGCCCTACCTGCACCTCACCGTGGTGGGGGGGGGGTGAACAGCCAAGTACGGGATTGCCTGGTGAGGCTATGCCATCAGTGGTGAAGGCCTTGGGCGCAGAACCACCTAGGGCGTTACGCGAGGTGGACAGGCTCACCAGGAACCCAGAAAACGGCTGGCCAACGCAGGAGGCAGGTGTTGGAAGGACACCTCAGGGCGAAAGAGGTCTACAAATGACCCACCGGCCTCCTTACCCTGCCAGGAGAGGAATGGTCACCACCTGGTAATGGACCAAGAAACCTTAAATGATGACGCATCTTAACAGAACATGGAGATGAGGGATGCTGTTGAAAAAATCAGGGACAGAGCTGTTTGGAGAAGTCACGTTGAGGCCTCATCGTCGGCGCACGCCTGACGGAAGAGAGAGAAGAGAAGAGATATGTATGTTGCTTACTTGCTCGCAACAGAATTATTCATTATTCCAGTGATTAACAGAGATTCCATGTTTACTTCAAATGCGAGATGGCGCGTTTGTGAAAATAAGATGTAGGACGTGATGGGCGCCTTGCAAGGCTGCCGTATACAGTTAAAATTCGACTCCTGTAATAACTTGCGATCATCCGTTCATACTGATTTGTAATCATACTGCGTAATTGTCAGTTTGAAGATATTAAACGAAGATTATTACGTCTTTATGTATGTCTGTATGTATGTCTTTATGTATGTCTGTATGTGTCTTTATGTATTTCTGTATGTCTATATGAATGTCTATTTGTATGTCTTTATGTATGTCTATGTATGTATGTCTTTATGCATGTCTGTATGCATGTCTATGTCTGTATGTATGTATGTCTATTATGTATGTTTGGATGTATGTCTGCATGTATGTCTTTATGTATGTCTTTATGTATGTCTGTATGCACTGTGTGTATAATGGTCCACTCGCATGAACACACTTGAGTCGAACAGAGTTCCTAACGCATAGATTTTACGCGTAGACGTCCACTTGAGACTAAACAATGAAAAGTGCATAAAATGCCCTTATTATACGATACACAAAGGGGACGCATTTTTTCAGCGTCAAAAAATGATTTTCCAGTCACATCAACGCCGTGTCGACAATCTCGTCACGGGTTTCATTAGAACGACAATGATCGATGCTAATTCTCTTTGAGGAAGTGCTTATGTTCGTCCTATATCGTCATTAAGTCGTTCAATCGCCATAAAATGCGACGTAACGTTCATCGTCAAAGCTCGTTTGCAAAGTGCACGCATAAACTGATGACGTCACGAACACTCGTGTACGCAATAATAACGCCTGCAGGTGACGTCACGCATTTGAAGTAAGCACGGAATCACTATAATTAATCACTGGGAATAATGAATAATTTTGTTGCGAACAAGTAAGAGAGCGAACTGAATGAATTCAGATGCAGTTAATTAAATCCGGCCAATGTTCATGTTTTCGCGACAATCTCTTCTATGTTCGCAGGCAATTGATTTCAATTCCATATCGAATAAAATTAATACATTTTTATTTCAGCCCCTATAGCAAGCGGTAGAAGACCATTCTATTTGATCATAGCGTTTATAATAGTCGGGTCGGGAGCACGTCTGATTAGAAGAAACGCTATACATAATGAACATTTACAAGTACAATTGCAATTGTGTGCATGCAATTTAAATGTATCAACCATGTGATATCCACATATCCATAATTTGCGCAGCCCGTATGCAAGTGCAATAAAATCAGCTACATAATATTATTTCCAATGTATCTATAGCAGCCTATTTATCATTGGAAAGGCGCAAATATTGTTTTAACTATAAAGGCCCATAATATATATAATATATTACATAATATACAGACACACACGCACACACACACACACACACCTACACACACACACACACACACACAAACACACACACACACACACTTCAGTTTGGAACAGTCTTCCCCAGACCCTCCGCCAAGAGCTTCTAGTCCTTTCTCCTCTTCAGTTCCGTAGACGCTTGAAAACCTTTCTTTTTGCCGGTGCTGGCAGTGATGCGGGTCGAGAGCGCCGCTGATTTGAGTGGCGCTATATAAATGTTCAATTACAGTTACAATTACAATTACAATTACAATTACAATTACACACACACACACGTGTGCGTGTGTGAGTGAGTGAGTGAGTGTGAGTGTGTGTGTGTGTGTTTTTGTATATATTATATATAGGCCTATATATATATATATATATATATATATATATATATATACTCGTATACACACACACACACACACATAGGTGTAGCCAGTATGAAGCAATATATACTGGAAATTCCATTGACCAATGACAAGGATTTCGCCAATGGTCTGTGAAGCTTGATTGTTAACAAAAAAGTGATCGAAATTTCAAAGCTTCAATAGATAAAACTTGTCAAAACTTGGCAAAGGCTTCAATGAAAGACTCATCGAACTGGTAATTTACGTGAATTTATCACAATTCCCTGCTCATAAATCCCATAGTGCACGGTGCACATATTGATGATCTGTACTCTTAAAAACCGTTGACGGCTGGGGCTTAGCCACTGTTAGTATAAAGACATACTGAAAAAGTCACACAGACGTGAATGATGAAACACCTGGATTTAGACAGCAGTTACAGAACTTCAAACTACAATAAAATGTACATACTAGCGATTGAGATTTAAAAATTTGCCATGGGTTTTACCCCGCACTTCCAAGTACCCCCTGCCCAAACCCCTCTACACCTGGATGTCTCCCGTAGTTGCCTTCTCTTGAATTAAAGTCTGGCTATACGCACTTGCACACACATTTCAAACACTGAAACGCGTACCTAAACAAACGAGTAAAGTTTTCGTAAGCGTATGAACAGGTGGCTGTTTTGGCGTTTATCATCTTCATCCTCGCAACTCGTCCTCGTCGTTGTCATCATCATCGTCTTTGTGGTCATCGTCATCGTCAACGTCGTGATCATCATCATTACCATCATCGCCACTATCACCACCACCACCACCACCACCACCACCACCACCACCACCACCACCACCACCACCACCACCACCACCACCACCACCACCACCACCACCACCACCACCACCACCACCACCACCACCACCACCACCACCATCATCACCAGGACCACCACCACCATCATCACCAGGACCACCACCACCATCATCATCATCACCACCACCATCATCGTCGTCGTCATTATCATCATCGTCGTCGTCACCGTCTTTCCAGCGGTTGTGTAGGTGTGCCTACCTTTCTCTTGGAAGCGGCGAACCTCTGGTCCCGCTTGTTTTCCGCCTCTCCGGGAATCTTCTTCACCCAGATGATGTAACCGATGCTGAAGTAGGTGAAAGTGAGAACGAACAACGGCAGGAAGTACTGCGCCACCATGATGACCATCGAAAAGACGTACCTATGACCCTCGTCCGTCCACAGCTCCTCGCACCTCTGCCACACCTTCCCCTCGCGGTCCGTCACGTTCACCACCCGCGACAGTATGGCCACCGGAAGCGGCACCGCCATCGAGAAGAGCCAGATGTGGGCGATAATAAGCGACGTCGCCCGGGCGGAGATTCGCGGCTTGAGAGGAAAGGCGACGGCGCGGAACCGATCCAGGCTGATGCCGACGAGGGTGAAGGCGCTGAGGAAGACGGCCACAGCCTGGACGTAGGTGACGAGGGGACAGAGGCCACTCCCGAACGGCCAGTAAAAGATGAGAACGTTGGCGACGAACGTGAACGGGACGCATAGAACGGCCATGAGCATGTCGGCGCACGCGAGGTTCAACAGGAAGTAGTTGGTCACCGTGCGCATGCGCCGACTGGTCAGTATGCAGAAGATGACCAGCGAATTGCCGCCGATGGACAGAACGATGACCGTCGAGTACATGACGACGATGAAGGCCTGGGCCAGAGGAGGAACTGGTTCCGGTCCGCCCCAGTCGTACCAGTCGGCCGGAAGTGACGTAACGGTGACCGGAAGTGTGGTCAAGTCGGTCATATTGGCGATGGTATTCATGATGTGCCCAGGGATCAGTGGTGTGGCATCGAGTGGGGGAGGGTGGGCGAAGTTTAGGGGTTGAAGTCTTTGTTATGCTCCTTGGCGGGGTCGTTAAGGGGTCATGGTGCGGCTAACCTCGTCGTACCCCACTTCGGAATCCTACAACAGCGAATGCACTTCTTCAGAGTTTATGTTCCTCTCATCACTCGTCGTTGCCTCGTCGTTGTCGTCTTAGCTTCTTTAGTCGGAATCTTCGATTTCGTCATCGTTTTCATAACTGCGTCATCGCGGTCGTCGTCATCATCGTCTTCTTATGTGTGTGTAGTATGTACTTCGCTTTGTGAACTTCTCCAAAGGCGCTAAACAAATGTACAAATCAATCAATCAATCAATCAATCAATCAGTCAAATCTTTTTATTGAAGCCGTTTGAAAACAAAGCAGTATCAACATAACAGTATCAGTATCAGTATTTGCAACAGAAGGAGACCCAGAAGGGATAATATTCCCGCTATGTAGGGCCACCTAAGATTCATTACCATCACAATTAATGTCATTATAAAAGTCTTGCAATTAATACGCTAATCAATTACTTCGACCAAGAAGTGAACAAGATAAAGCTAAATTAGAACTTAAGTAAATGGTATATGTGGAATCCAAAACAGAATTAGTGTAATTGCAGCTAACGGTTAACATTATCCAATAATCAAGTGCATTAGACATGACACAAGTGCACACAAACATATGATGAAAAACAAGAGAAAAATAACACGAATTACACGAAGAACATGTTAAAGAATCGAAAACTAACATATGTAAAAAAAGAAATGAAATACATACATACATACTGTACATAGACGATACACACATACGTACACACATAGATACTTGCATTTACACGTACATACATACATAGATACATGTATACCTGCATGCATATATACATAGGGGCCTACATACTTGAGGCCAACATACGTGCTCACATCGCGTTCGTTCTTAGTAGCTCTCAAATGATGATAATGATGATGATGACGACGACGACTGAATTATGGATTGACGCTGGTGTGCCATCGATTGATGCCTTTCTCATTGTTCTCATGGCGCTATATGAGTTATAAATGGAGTATATATGACGATGGTGATGTAGGGTCGCAATTGACGTAGTTCCTCTGATGTGGCACTCATATATCGCCTTCTCGAGTCACGCAGCTCACTCAAGGCTCCATACCCCCACTCCCACTCATCCACTCCCTTTCAGTCCCGTCCACTGACGACAATCTGGAACAAAGACCGTCGCCCGAGATCGAACGATTGTTCTACATAAAAGAGTGAAGAGGCGCTACATAAAAATCTGCTCACTCCACGAAAGACGTTCGTTTTTCGAAATGGAATTGTTGATTACGCAGAGTTTGTGGAAATGAGAAGAATTCGAAATGAATGGACATACTCTTAGATAACATAAGGGAGGTATCGTAGGGTTAGGTAAGATATTATAAGACAAGGCAGGGTTGGGTAAGAGAGATAAGTTAAGGTAAGGCCATTGTACGCCCTCTATACATCAACGGCTACTGAATGACGTTTGCATGTATTCAATTCAATTCAATTCAATTCAAAAATCTTTTATTGTATCCGAGTAACAATTCATAATACAATTTTTGTATAGTCAACGGAAAGTAAAAGGAAGAGCCCAAAGGGACCGAGGTCCCGCTAGTAGGGCTACCTGAACATAAGCAGTAAACACAAGATTAATGGCTGGATACTCAGTGGATAATAAGAATGCATTTATTTCCATGGTAATTTGATCTATATCTATATCCTACATTTCATTGTAGTCGTACAATGAGGTACGACTTAACATGGTGAAGTAATCATCTTAACTAAACTTATCTAATCTTAACTAAGCCCCTTGGTTAGTACGGGGGCCAATAAACGGTCCCAATCGGACCGAGGGAGGTCATCCGTGCCACAACCACCTATCTCTCTCAGCGGCAAGGGAAAGGAGAAACTAGAAGATCAGCAGGTCTATATAAGGCAATAGGCACCACAGAATTTATCTGGACACTACAGAGTTTGTAGATCAAATTACAAGTAAGTCGAATCGGCTTTAACTAAAAAAACTTCTATGTATGTACATGTATGTATGTACGACGTACGTACGTATGTATGCATATATTTATGTATGTGCGTATACGTATGTATGTATGAATTATGTATGTATATATGTAAGTATGCATACATGCATGAATTTACGTATGTATATATGTTTATATATGTATCTATGTGTGTATATATTAGGACCTGCGAATCACAAATTTTCAGTCGAATCGAATCTCGAATCGAATCGGGGTAAGCGTTTGAATTCGAATCTAATCTCGAATCGAGTCAGCGGGTACCAGTTTGATATTCATTAAACTTGGTAGCACAGGCGTACCACAGTATATCAATAACTTTTCTGCCGTTTAAAATCAATTAAACTAAACATTAAGCTAATTAACATAATTAAAGTAACACAAATAATTTATGAGTTTAGTAAGTAAGTAAGTATATTCTTTATTGTACCTATTGCATAACCACACTTAGGTACAAGTGTACATACATCTAAGCGGAGTATAACATTCTAATTATAAACCCTTTTATTGCCAGAGGGTTTGCTGTCGTCGTCACGTGCCGCGTTGCACGCAGAAATTCAACAACCAATCCACGCGCAGTAAGCAATTAAAACAATAAATAGCCTACGTCTCAAAAGAGCCTCAGTATAACACGCCTTTCTGTCAAAGGCTGAAGCATAACTGGAATAAGCTCATTTCAACCGCTAAAAATACCTTCAGATCCCAGGCATTACCTAAATCAACGGTTTTGAAACGGCGGTACGCGTACCACTAGTGGTACGCCATGTGTCTCTAAGTGGTACGCGAAAAAATTCGAAAGATTACATTCTTCAAATTATATATTATTTTTTAATTTGTCCACCTACGGTCACTAATTGCAAGGAGACTTAGCGCTCGCCTGTTGTTTTTGATCTGACTTTTGTTGGTCGTATGCAACATTCGATTTTTTTACCTGGTGGAACAATAAAAATAAAGTTTGAAAACCGCTGACTTACTACATTACACTGATTACTAATTACATACATACATGCATTACCCTCCGATACAACATACGTGCTCGCATCGCGTTCGTTCTTAATAACTCTCAAAATGATGATAATGATGATGATGTTGGTCGTACGCAACATTCGATTTTTTTACCTGGTGGAACAATAAAAATAAAGTTTGAAAACCGCTGACTTACTACATTACACTGATTACTAATTACATACATACATGCATTACCCTCCGATACAACATACGTGCTCGCATCGCGTTCGTTCTTAATAACTCTCAAAATGATGATAATGATGATGATGTTGGTCGTACGCAACATTCGATTTTTTTACCTGGTGGAACAATAAAAATAAAGTTTGAAAACCGCTGACTTACTACATTACACTGATTACTAATTACATACATACATGCATTACCCTCCGATACAACATACGTGCTCGCATCGCGTTCGTTCTTAATAACTCTCAAAATGATGATAATGATGATGATGTTGGTCGTACGCAACATTCGATTTTTTTACCTGGTGGAACAATAAAAATAAAGTTTGAAAACCGCTGACTTACTACATTACACTGATTACTAATTACATACATACATGCATTACCCTCCGATACGATCTTCCGGATACTATCTTCGACCTCGCTGGCATAATCGCGAGATACCACGATGCGATCCTTTGACGGGGAAGGGTTACATTGCTAGATTATTGCATAAATGATAAGAAAACACTTGCTTTTTTAATTACTTATTTTATCATTTTTATTTCGATTTATTATTACTTCTATGTTTTACAATCAATGCTTCTAACTTCTGTCCCATTGTGCTTTGCTAATGGTGTAATAAAGAATATACTTACTTACTTACTTTTACATTAAAAGATATGCAAGGAAACGATGAAATATCGTGTACCTACCTAAGACGTCGACTCTCCCGCGAGAGCAAAGGTTTGACACTGAGCGGCTTATTAAACGAGAGCATGCATACTCGGCCTTTCAGTCATTCCAAGCATCCAGTCAGTGGGTGTGGTGCCCAATTTGTTCCGGAGTGAAATACGGTCCCGATATATAATGCGATTAGTTGGAGCGCTCATCTTGTGACGCGAAGAAACGGTTACCGTGTAGGGATCTTGAGCAAGATCTGGTGGTGGTGGTGGTGGTGGTGGTGGTGGTGGTGGTGGTGGTGGTGGTGGTGGTGGTGGTGGTGGTGGTGGTGGTGGTGGTGGTGGCAACGACGACGACGACGACGATAATGATAACAATAAATAATAATAATTTGTTTCTAAAATTACAATGTTTTGTCCATGGGCGTTCGCAGGAATTTTTCTAGGGGGGCAAAATTTTTCTAGGGGAAGCAAGATTTTTCTAGCGGAGGCAAAATGACGTTTTTGCATGGAATAGCTATTCATAAGCATAGAAAACTAGACAATTTTCAAAATTCAACCCCTTCACCAACTCCGGACGCCTACGTTTCTGTCGCTATAGCTTGCTGCCACACTGTGTTGTACCAAAGGTGGGCGGGTCTGCCCCAGTGACCCGTCTTCGAACCGGAATTGATTTGGCGCTATGCAAATTGTCTTCCACCTTCCTGTTGTCAACCGTTGACCATCACAACGCGCCCCATACACAAATATCGACGCACCCGGCGCACCATTGAACGATTTTGAGTCGGTTGACAGTTTTTCTTAAGGATTGCAGACAGACAGACAGACAGACAGACAGACAGACAGACAGACAGACAGACAGACAGACAGACAGACGGACGGACGGACAGACAGACAGACAGACAGACAGATAGACAGACACACAGACACACACACAGACACACAGACACACACACAGACACACATACACACAGACAGGCAGACAGACAGGCAGATAGACAGACAGGCAGGCAGACAGACAGACAGACAGACAGACAAACAGACAGACGACAGACAGACAGACAGGCAGGCAGACAGACAGACAGACACACACACAGACAGACAGACAGGCAGACATAGACACAGACAGACAGTGAGCGAAATATACAGCATGCAGACATACGGACAGAGTGCCGGACGTACGTATACATAGACGGACGTGCAGACAGACAGACAGACGAAGGAACGGACAGCCAGATGGACGGACGGACGGACAGATAGGCAGTGGGACGGACAAACACTGGGACGGACGGAAGGACGGGCAGACCCAGACACACACGCATACAAAGACGGATACTGATATAAACGGATCTCCTATTAAGTGCTGTCAATAATAATCATTCATCCCGTGCATAAAGGAAGAGATAAAGCAGGTTTTATTTTCGGCGCTATAAAAATCGACCTGTGCATTTGAATAACGATGCACGCAAGACAGACAGACACAGACAGACAAACAGGCAGACAGACACACAGACGGACAGGTACACAGACAGATAGACAGACGTAAAGTCACACAAACAAACAGACGGTGAAGAATTCAGACGCAATTTCCTGTGAAGACAAAATATCAAAGGCGACCTGTGTACAAAGTCTTAGCTGGTGACACTGTTCGCACCAACAGGACAACCAAATGTCAATCTATATCTCTGTGTCTCTGGCTGCTTTCATCTGTCTGTCTGTCTCTGTCGGTCTGTCGGTCTGTCTGTCTACCTGACTCCCCCTCCCCGTTCCTCAGTTCCTCCATGGCCCTCTGCCGCCTTTTCCCTTTTCCTCAACAGCTTCTGTCAATAGCTTTTCCATTCCTGTAATCCCAACAGCAAAGTCAGAAGAGGAATGAGTGGAGGGGAGATAGGTAGAGACTAAGGGACGGAAGGACAGTTGACATTCCTTCTCAATGCCTGCAAACAGACAGACAGACAGACAGACAGACAGATAGACAGACAGACAGACAGACAGATGAATGAACGAACGAACGAACGAATTGCTGCGCAAACAAACGGAAAACCGGCGCTCGTAAATAAGTTGGTGCCCTTCGCTTGGCTCTCAAGGGACGCTTTAGAAATTTAGAGTTTACGACTACGACAACGGAAGTAAAGACGGACGGACGGACGGACGGACGGACGAACGAGGAAACGGACGGACGGAGAGGAACGGACGAGGAATCGGACGAGGAAACGGACGAGGAAACGGACTCTGGACGATGGCACCGACGTGAAGCAGAATGTATTAGGAGCTCTTTGAAAAGAGGTCACCCGTTAGTAACACTGAGATGAGGAGAGATTATAAGCTGAGATGAGGCAAGGCACATTAGATATAAGAGAGTGAGATAAGGAAATGCAAACAAAACACAGTGGTCAACATCAGAGAGAGGACTAGAGATAAGCAGTATACACGGAAATGGCAAAGAGCACGTGATCAAGTGCTTCCAAGAGCTTACTAAATTTACTCCAAGGAGTCCTGTGGAAATGTAAAAATGGTCTGTCAAGTGCTGTACATTTCCCTCTTCCTCTGCTCCTCCTCCTCCTCCTCCTCCTCCTGCTCCTCCTCCTCTTCCTCCTTCCATCTTGCTCCTCGTACACCTTCCGTCTCCTCTCACCTTGCTTCTCCTTCTCTTATTCTTCTTCCTTCTGCTCCTTATTCTGCTCCAACCTTGAACCTTGACCTCATTCCACTGTATACCTCTACCCTCCAGCTACGCTTCCTCTTCCTCCTCTCTTCCTCCTCCTTCTCTTCTTATTTCTCCACCTCCTTTTCCTCCTCCCATCTTGCTCCTATTCCCCTTCACACCTTGATCAACTCCTCCTTCCACCTTCTTTTTCCTCATCTTTCCACCTTACTCTTCCATCTTTCTCCTTCTCCGCCTGATCTTTCTCCTTTCACTTTGCTCCTCCGCCTTCTTCCACCTTACACAACGACCTTCCTCCTCGTGCTCTTCCTCCTCGTGCTCTTCCTCCTCGTGCTCTACCTCCTTGTGCTCTTCCTCCTCCTGCTCTCCCTCCTCCTGCTCTTCCTGTTCTTCCTCCTCCTGCTCTTTCACCTCCTGCTCTCCCTCCTGATCTTCGCATTAAGATAAGTTGCAATTAACGTCCTAATTAGTTTTCGCCGTCGAGGAAGAGATATTCTAGAAAGGGTGGTCGCAGTGAGCTAAATGATTTAGACAAATTAAATAAACGTAATATCACGTTTATATAGAGCATTTCAGCATTGACTTCCTTAGATTCGTACCTCCGTAATCACTGGTCCTCGTTTCTTATTTCCGCTAGACATATCTGTCGACAAAAGAAGATGCTCGTTAAAAACCATCCTCTGCTAAAGGAACGTGCGCCTGTTTCATCAACTACTACAGTATAATTGTAATTAGTAACTTCTATTGCGCCGGTGTCGTCTAACGCACAAGGCATCAACCGATGGCACACCAAAACCAAGCCGTAATCTGGTCAATATCAAGAAGATCAGTCCGTAAGACAGAGAGGCAGCTTATGGTGGATAAGCAGTTTGAAAGAGGTAAGTTTTAAGTTGAGAACGAAATGACACGAGACTGCGCAGAGGCAGAGCGCGCAGACACAGGGAGAGAGTTCCAACAGGTAGGTCAACTATAACTACAGTATGGCTAATGACGATGATTAGGATCATAAGGATGAATTCATTAAGAACATTTATATAGCGCGGCTCTCCGAGAAAAACTACCTAGAGGCGTTCCCAGTTCAACTTCAGCGAAAACGAACAGTTTCAAGTGTTTATAGAAAGTGCATGAATAATCCATTGCTAAGACAATGTGCAGATACAAAGGCAGTCCGTTCCAGGTAAATGATTCAACCACCGAAAATACACGATGCTTCATTGTCTAGGTGCATGCAAAATGAACAACCAGTTCACCCTGAGCAGTCGAACGGGGCTTTCTCCGGCCAGTAAAACCTGAAATTCAGTAAGGAAATTTAAGTAGCGCCTCTCAAGAACAAATCAGTACAAAGTAATGTACTAATCAGTCTGATGTAATGTAACAGTACGATGTGATGTACTAATCAGTGCAATGTTATGTACTAATCAGTACAGTGTAATGTACTAATCAGTACGATGTTATGTACTAAACAATACGATGTAATGCACTAAACAATACGATGTAATGTACTAATCAATACGATGTAATATACTAAACAGTACGATGTAATGTACTAATCCAGCGGTTCTTAAAGTGGTGGTGGTCCGCGGAGCTCTGATCACCGGTCCGTGAAACAGTCCTTAAGAATTCGTAGCCTACTTTTTCAACTTATTCGCGCAAATGTGTAATATTCAGACGTGTTTTAATTAAAATCAGTTATCATTGACAATATTTAATTATAAAAATTAAATATTACAGTATAGTAAATCTGTAAGTTCTATATATTTAAAAATAGTCAGTAAACATTCAATTTTATTCGTCAATTGGCACTACGAAGCACTATACGAAGTTGGCCATCTGGCAAAGAGAATGAGAAACATTTCGTGTTCATTTCCTGCTTTTTGTTCTTTGTTTATATCATCAGAAGGGCGATAATTGAGTAGACGCAGTAGAACAGACGCTTGTTATTACAAAATTAATCCATCATGAATATGAATAAACAAAGGCAATCCAGTCTGACAAAGAATAAACAAAGGCAATCCAGTCATAAAAAAACGTGATCACTCTGGCTCTGAGAGCGAACAAGAGAGCAATAGTAGGCCTAATTGCCAAGTGGGATCCGGTTTGGATAAAACATCTAGAGTTTCTAAACCGATGAAAAAACGACCGTTCATACGAAACTATGACCCCGAAGACTTAAAATATGGATTTTTTCTGCTGGTGATGAAAAGAGCCAAGAACATTTTTTGTCATAAGCTTATATAACTAGGCATATACTAGCTAGTGTTTTTTCAAAAGTTTAACCATTACAACTCTTAAATGAATTACCCTATCTGTTAACTGTTAACAGTTACAAGATAATTAAACTGTTTATACTTATTCAAACCACTGCCAGTAGCTTTTAACGTGAGCTGTATCCATGCATAAATTAATATAAGAACAGTGTGAAAGGGGTTAAATATTTCAATGACATATGAGATTGAGATATACTTAAGAAATAATGCGAGGCTGTGAATGACATCATGGTAATGTAAATTGTAAAAATCGATTTAGTTTGGATTATCAACTTTATCAGCAAAACACACAAATCTCCCATACTTTATGTACGTATCCCCCAGGTGGCGATCCCGCGCTTGCCATTAGTGGTCCGCGAATAGCAACATAAAGATGGTGCCGGTCCCTAGCTTTAAAAAGTTTAAGAAGCACTGTACTAATCAGTACGATGTAATGTACTAATCAGTACAATGTAACGTACTAACCAGTACGATGTAACGTACTAATCAGTACAATGTAACGTACTAATCAGTACAATGTAATGTATTATGTATTTCAGAGACACACTCTGCGCTAGCCTAAATGATGATAAATGTCACTACGAAGTAAAAATGTTATTATATTACATCAGTTAGCAAAACAATGCACAGTAAGATGGAAGAGTCACCCTTGAGGGGCCCACGCACACATGTAGAACCAGCCAATGAATTCCCGTCGACAGATGGCATGGATATTCAGAGTCTTTGGACCAAGTTACGTTGACAGAGTATAGAGCGACGACAGGTGACAGCGCTCGCAGCACACGATAGCGCTGGTGACAAGCAGTCCCTCACTGGTAAAAGATGCCACACGTCCGGCTAGTCGTCGAGGCACAAGGGGGAGTAGCAAGAAAAGGCATTTGTCATGTGTTGGTCGGTAGACTGAAGAACCACCGGTGACTAACGACTGAGGTCACTCCAATGACCCACGTCGGTCGTCCTCCACCGAGAGACGAAAACACTCGGAGGGTCGAGGGGGACAAGACCCCCACCTTTGACAGTGGGGGGGGGGGCATAGTATACGGTTCCTCTCCCAGTAGTAAATGTAAACGTTTGGCGACAGTATGGCCTCGACCCTGCTTATTTTTCAATGAAGTGATCGGGTGAGATCCTTCACCACCGCTGCCCGTTTGAATGGGCGCCACGCCATTTAAGGTCCCCATGTACGGACCGTACTAGCCCCAGATTTAAACCTCTGAAATAAGCCACCATCGGGAGGCGAACAGCACGCTGTCTAGCACAGAGGCACATGGGACGCAGCCTACGCGCTACCCAATGCACCTTACCGGGCCAGCATTAGTGATAGCAGCAGCAGTAGAAGTCACCATGTGAGTAGTATACATAGGCGAAGACTCTGGGGGGGGAGCCGGGGCACGTGCCCCCACAATAATTGAGATGGACTGTACACCAAATGCAACAAGTGTAGAATAAATAACCAAATGCCCCCCCCCCCAATACTTAGGACAAGTTTACGCCAGTGGTAGGATACATGTACTTTGTGATTGATGTTGATGACGACGACGACGATGATGAAGCTGCCAGTAGTCGCTTGTGCTGCAGTGAACAAAGACTAATAGCTGCCTTTACAAATAGGTTAATGGAAATCACTGGGGAAAAAACGTACAAATCCAGTTATGGGCCAACAAAACAAGACGATTAATGCTCGTGTTTCCCGTCAAAGACGTTTACCGTGTCATCCGAAGACATCAATAATATGTTTATGTATCCTAGACGTATCTATTTACATTGGAGATATACGTATACTGCCTTACGGAAGTCTCTCGTATAAGATCGTTTTTGCAGCACCTGTTAAGAACCCGCGAAAGGCTAATGCCTGCTGATACACAGGTGACATCAGCAGGAAATATGGACCAGTAACAGCAGGATACTAAAGTACATGCACACCCCGGTTCCAGTTGCGTATTAGGAAATCAGGGACTGGACAAGGTTGGGAACTTTGCGAGCGGGGGTATTATACGAGGGTGGGTTCCATGGACGAGTTTTAAAACTCATACATATGCACGATTTGTGGTGAATTGCACTGCATAATGAAGCAGCAGAAACTGTGGATAATTGGGGATTTTTGTCGAAGAAAGGCGCCTTGGAAATACACCGCTTCAAGGTGTAAACAGCAGGCATGACTAATTGCTTGAAAATGACTGCTCTGAAGAGAACCTACTGTGAAGCAATGCCAGACAGTTTGAGTTCTGGCTCTTTCAATAGTTAAAATGTTCTGCCTATTATGTCTGTTATGTTTATCATTATGAGTTATGCCTATAGGCGTCATGCATGACCGACCACGTTAAAGTCGGATGATGCCAGATGATCAGTAAGTTTAGCGGACTGAAAGAGATTGGCATTACCTATCATCTGTAACGGCGGACTGCGTACGGGGAATTGCACTATCTGCGCAAACAATTACTTGACTCGATGGCGGGTTTTGTATCTCCTCCTAAAACTCGCCGAAGAGTTGATTTGTTTCGTTCTTGTTCTCTCTGTCTCTCTCTCTGTCTCTCTGTCTCTCTGTCTCTCTCTCTGTCTGTCTCTCTCTGTCTGTATGTCTCTCTCTCTCTCTGTGTCTGTCTCTGTCTCTGTCTCTGTCTCTGTCTCTGTCTCTCTGTCTGTCTGTCTGTCTGTCTTTCTGTCTGTCTGTCTGTCTGTCTCTCTCTCTCTCTCTCTCTCTCTCTCTCTCTCTCTCTCTCTCTCTCTCTCTCTCTCTCTCTCTGTCTCTCTCTCTCTGTTTCTGTCTGTCTGCCTGTCTCTATCTGACTTTGTCTGTCTCTCTTTGTCTCTCTGTCTCTCTCGCTCTGTCTCTCTCTTTCTCTCTCATCCGCAACGCGCCATTATCGTTAACCTTACTTTATATTTCAGCACTCTCAACAAAGGTCTTCGGTCCATAAATAGATCTTTTCGCACCTTATAAACCCCTGAACCAGACCATATTTTGCAGATTATGGTCCGTATTTGTCCATATAAACATCTTATAAGACTTCTGCGATGGACAAATTGGTTTGTGAGCAATACGGGTGTATTTTTAAGTTGAGTGTAGATTTAGTTGATAATTGAATGAACAGTGCATACGAGTAGCTGCCCGCCTTGAAAGAAAGCGAACTGTTTAACCACACATCCGCCATAGAGATGTGAAGAAGACTTGGCTTGCCTTTGGGACGTAACTGTAAACTCTACATTTTTAAAGCGCTACTCGAAGGCTAAGCACAGGGCACCAGCTTATTCACGAGCACTGCGTCGTGTCATAGGGGCTGCCCAGAGAGCGATTTCCAGTGCATGACGTCCGAGTCCGGTTGCCAGAGAGAGACCAGAGCGAAGAAGAGGCTGAATAGCTGTTTCATTGAGTACGAGAAAGCATAGAAGGCGGAGGATCGGATGAATTATGGTAGGAATTGTTGCAGAGATGAGACTTTATGGGTGGGACGAGGAACCTCCACTCCATCTCCATTCGACCCCACCCCACTCTTCCGGTGGATTCACGTGCTATACCAATCCCACGGCTCTGCGTCGCCGCCGCCCCCATTAATTTGACAAATTCCATTGTACCTCGAAATGGCTGCAGGGGACACACCGCCTGTCGCCAGCTCCTCGCATCCGTTGAAGACGCGAACACAAGTCTTCCGATCACATAATTGAATAAATGACTACAGATGCGCCTCTTGCAATTGCGTGTATACGCATTACTGACCGTGTAACTATGGCCAGAAAACGCTGACCCATCGTCGGTTATCTGTTACTGAGACGCAAATCGGCTTGAAAGGTCCTTGAATCTTCTTCGGACGCTCAGGAGAAGTTTTCGAAATAGTCGCCGTGTTTACGTGTCACTTTGCCGCAATAACATCATCAATTTGCTGTGTTTGAGAGGTTTAAAATGCGCTGCATAAATATCTGCATACATACATACATACACACATACATACATGCATATATGCACATACATATACACATATGCACACATACAGGAATGCCTTTCCTAATTACTGCATATATATACGAACATGTCTATAGGCATACAAGCATAGAAATATCGTAATCGTAATCTCCGAACTTCTAAAGCGCCACTCGAAGGCCCAGCGCAGAGCACCAGCATATTCATGAGCGTCAAATCAGAGGGATTTTCCAAATAGTAGTCCAGAGGAAGTCCAAGTCCGGTTTCCATGGAGGCAGGTCAAGACAGGAGGCAGAGCAGCTGTGAAGGAGGGTGTCGTTTAGGACGAGAAGAATTGGAAGGCGGAGGATCAGACGAGTCTGAGTAAGAGTTCTTGAAAAGGTGAGACTTGAGTTTTGAGTGGAAAGCCAGGGGTGATAGATAGAGGAGCATGAGGAGGAGGAGGATGGAGGACAGGTTGGAATGATGATGGAGTAACCGAGAATCTTCGGAACTCAGAGGGAGATTGTTCCAGAGGCGTGGTGCTGTGTTGGATATGGCTCGGTTGGAACTTGAGATGAGTAGTGACCGGTATACTCGAGAATGACTGAGATAGGAGGAGGATCGGGTGGAACGGGTTGCCTGAATGGTGAAGAGATCACGGAGATACTTGGGCTGGGAATATTGTAGGGAGTTGTAGGTTAGTGATAGAACTTTGAAGTGAATTCGCTCTAGGATTTTTAGCCAATGGAGCAGGGGCGAAGCTTTGGTCTAAAAAGTGGGGAAGGGGATTAAAATTTCGTAATAATACCAGCAGAAGTAGCAGCAACAGCGACAACAACAACAGCAACAACAACAACAATGGTAAAAATAATAGCAATGAGGACCTAGTGCTCTGTAATTTGTTTTGTTTTGAGGGATCAGATGTTCCTTGGGAGGAATATGCGGCTGAAGCAGCTAATTGTGGACAACATGACCCATACCAGATCACATGAACGTCAGATCAGGTGGACTGCGTCAATAAAAACAAGCCATCTTTTTAATTGCAGTATTAGTTTAATAGGGCTTACATCATTTTTGTCGTGCTTCTTAACAACTCAGAAACGCTCTAAATTTAATAATTACTCATTTATATCCAGTTGTAATGACAATTCGGAGGCCTTCTAGACAGACATTTCAAACCATGTTTAACCAAAATACTTTTTCTTTCAACTTTCCAGATGGAATGGAACTTAAGTCAACTTCAGGAAAATTTACTCTCCGGAGTTGACCATGGAACAGCTTAATGGCTGTCAATCTCAGCTCGTTGCACTTAAACTGTAAGATTATGAAACACTGATGAGCTTACCTCCGTAACGGTAATTTAAATCGTCTATACTCTATAATTTCATCTACTTGTTTTCGTTTTACAACAAATTTATCCATTTCCCTATCAGCAAAATCGGAACACGACGTGCCAAAATCAACGATGTCTTAACTGATTAATTATATTATGTAACAGAGGGAGCTTCTTCAGCTGTCCGGCTCAGATATGTTTAAACCTATAGGAATACATGTAGTTACTGATTCTGAGATCGTGAGGGGACAGAGGGGTGAGGAGTCATTATCAATGCCGATTGCCGCCAATATGAGTGTGGGTCCATAATCTCATGAAGGATACAGAAGCTTGCGCTTTGACCTACATCTCCACACCCCAATATAGCCTATGACTAAGATGTCAACCATAAGGCGGAGAGAGAGGGTGATGTAAAAAGAAGAGTGTAGCCGTGGCCCAGATCTGTGGCGCCTGCGAGCCGGTCACGGCGGTCAGTATTTCGGACAACCTGTGTGGCTTAAAGTTTGCGTGTCTGACTGCCTGGTACACACCTCACCCTGTCTACAAATACGAAGCAAGGCGGATACTGCGATATCTGTGAAGGCACAACAAATATTGATCGGCGTTGTTTAAAAGTGGGGGTACGGTACCCCAATCCAAAAAGTGGGGGTACGGGTACCCATAGTACCCCCCCTACACACAAATTACGCTGATGCAATGGAGTGATTTGAGGATGGGAGTGATATGATGATGTTTGGGCGTTCTAGTGACAGCTCTGGCTAGTGAGTTTCGGATAAGCTGCAGACGCATGATTTAGTGGATTCAAGGTTGAGGAAGAGGGAATTGCAGCAATCAAGCTTTGAATGAACAATGAAGGTAGCAATGGTGGAGGCAGTTTTAAGGTCGAGCATGGGCCGGATGCGGCGTAGGTCAAGATTGTACATGAAGCAGGAGCGCGAGAGGCTGGAGATGTGGTTTGAGAAGGAGAGATCCGGATCAAAAGTTTGCCAAAACTCCGAATTTGGGTGTCGGAGGTGAAGGCGATTTGCGTGCGTACATACATATGCATGCATACAAACATATAATTATGCAGACATACACACAATGTTATACATACATGCATACATACACATATACATTCATATAGAAACATACTTACATACGTTCATACGTACATACATACATACATACATACTTACATACACACATACGTACATACATAAATATATACGCACATACACACATACATACATACATACGTACATACATACATACACACATACATACATAGGGCCTACGTACGTACTTTCGTACATACATACATACATACATACATACATACATACATACATACATACATACATACATACATACATACATACATACATACCTATACACATAGGGCCTACGTACGTACTTTCATACATACATACATACATACATACATACATACATACATACATACATACATACATACATACATACATACATTCAATTCAATTCAATTCAATCAATCTTTATTGATATTCACGACAATTACAGTATGTTATGAGCATCCGATAGACGTGAAGTGCCTAGTACAATTACACATTGGTATGAAACAATTTAACAGTGAAAGCACTTAGTAGCCTTTAGTAAAAATAGACAATTTCATATCACGTATTGCCATATAAATTTAACATACAGTATACTTAGCAGGTTATTAGTCGCGAATAGCAAAGGGTAACCCTAAAGGGATGGAAGTCCCGCTATCCAGGGAAGCCCTGCTATTTCTATTGCAAATTAAATGATGGCAGCTGAAAAGATCCAATATCGGATACATGATTTGGTAAACATCAGTTATATGTAAACTGCATGGGTACTTTTTAGGTCTTAACTAAGTACATACATACATACATACATACATACATACATACATACATACATACATACATACATACATACATACATACATACATACATACATACATACATACATACATACATACATACATACATACATACATACATACATACATACATACATACATACATACATACATACATACATACATAAACAGAAGGAATTTCTGCGAGTAAATTCTCCTACAAAATCCGAATTTGTCGGATGATGGATTTGCTTTCGGCTCAAGGACATTGATTGACAGGAGGACGAAAGGTTTCTGGTGTTCTGTGCGAGATAGACGACAGAGAGAGAGACAGGGTGCGTTGCGTCCAATTGCCACGCAACGAACAGCGAAATTGGTGCATTAGGCAAATTTCACTCTGGTCATTGTTGAAAGAAAATGAAGGATTGCCATGCGGACACGAGAGGAAAGGAGAGAAGACAAGAGGAGAGAAGAGTAATAGGAGAGGAATAGGAGAGGAGGAAAGAGGAAAGAGGAGGAAAGGAGAGGGTAGGGGAGTGGAGGGGAGGGGAAGGGAGAAGACAGGGGAGAGAGGAGAGAAAAAGAAGAGGAATAGGAGAGAAGAGGAGAGGAGAGGAACAAGAGAAGAGAGGAGTGGGGAGGGGAGGGAAAGGAGAAGACAGGGGAGAGAAGAGGAGAGAAAAGAAGAGGAATAGGAGAAAAGAGGAGTGGGAAGGAGAGGGGAAAGAAGAAGTGAGGGAGGAGAGGAGAAGACAGGAGAAGACTGGAGAGGTGAGAAGACAGGACAGGGCAGGACAGGAAAGGAGATGATAGGATAGGAGAGGAGAGGACAAGACAGGACAGGCGAGGATAGGAGAGGAAAGGAGATGATAGGATAGAAGAGAAGCGGAGAGGAGATAATGTTTAAACTAGATTTCTCGCAGCTCGCGTCTGTATGTCCTTGGTGATAAGAAGAATTTATGTAGCGACAGCAGATGGTTCAGGGAGCTTATTACAGACTGTTCGACGAAATGACGTCTGCTGCATTTGTAAATCACGGCAGCGAGGAAAATTTCGTCTTTGGTGACTTTGAATTGACGGTCATTGAATGGCCAGCCGTCCTAATGACGGGCTTTGTTTGCCGATGGTAGGCCTAACGTAAACATCGGAATGACCGTATCTCTTCCGAGGACATTGTGTCCACTGCTGCCTGCCTCTGTGTACCTCTGTCTAACTTTGTCTGAATGTCTCTTTGACACTCTGTCGCAATGTGTCTCAAGGTGTCACATAAACCTGTCTCTTTCCCTTTTTTAATGCTGCACGTTTTCTGTCTCTGTCTCTCTCTGTCTCTTTCTCTGTATGTCTGTCTCTTTGTCTGGCTCTCTCTGTCTCTTTCTGTTTGTCTGTCTCTCTTCTCCATTTATCTCTGTCTTTCTATATCTATTTCTCTTACGCCTATCTGTCTGCCTCTGTCCTCTCTCTCTCTCTCTCTCTCTCTCTCTCTCTCTCTCTCTCTCTCTCTCTCTCTCTCTCTCTCTCTCTCTCTCTCTCTCTCTCTCTCTCTCTCTCTCTCTCTCTCTCTCTCTCTCTCTCTCTATCTTAGACAGAGCGACAGAGAGACACACGCATACAGAGACAGACAGACAGAGAGGAGAGACAGTAGAAAGGTAGACTGAGAGCTTCTTTCTCCTCTCCCCATGTCTGTCTGTCTGCCTGCCTGTCTCTCTTCTCCCTCCTTGTCGTGTTAGTGTCTTGTCTTGTCCTCTCATCTTGCTCTCCTCTGTCTGTCTGTATACATTTCTCTCCTCCCTCCTTGTTATCTTGTCGTATCGTTCTATTCTCTTGCATCTCTCCCTACGTCTCTCTGTCTCTTCTCCCTCCTTGTTGTCTTTCTCTCTCCCCTTGCTCCTCTCCTCTTTCTGTCTCCCTACCTGTCTGTCCGTAGCACCTGTTTCCGTATTTAGGGAACAACATGGCCGTACAGGGCAAGAGGAGAGAATAAAGACCTGACGGAAATAGATGGTGCCGCCTAACGGGGCGCGATGCCTTTGTGCGGAACCGTATAGTGCGACATTCCAAGACACTCTAGCGACGAGGACAGGAATAATACGAGTTAAATGCGCGTCAGGGATCGCGCGATTTAAGGTCGATTGAGATCATTCACGTTCCTTCTCGCAGTCACAGAAACCCGGGAAGTCGTGCATGCATGGGGTCGGTGCCCGCCGTTTAATTTATCACCAGTCTAGATACGGTACGCATGATGAGGTCATTTGCCGAGTTTACGATGCAATCGTTATCGTAAACTCCACAGTTCTAAAGCGCTACTGTAATGCCAAGCGCAGAGCACCAGCTGATTCACGAGCCCTGCGTCAAGTCAAAGGGGTTGTTCAGAGATAGTCAAGGGAAGTTCCGAGTCAGATGTGCACCGGTAAGAGTCAGGGGCACCAAGAGAAACCTGTGCAGGACGAGGGTAGACACGAAACCTACCGAGACATGTGACCATGGCCTGTTGTGGACCAGACTGGTTCAGGCGTGGATTCCTGGATGACATCCGGCTTGCTCCTATACAATGGCGTACGAAGCTGAAATGCCGCCCGGGGCGAGGACCCAAAATGCCGCCCGTGGCCACTTAATTTTCGATATGCTATTTCTCTAAGATATTGTATGACGATCGTATTAATAACCTTTATTCCGCTATACAATAACGGTATAAAACACTCTTACAGTCTTACTGTGCGCACTAGAAGATTAGAAGTTTAAGTTTTAATAACAATAAAATCAAACTATGTATTTTATTTACTGAATAATAATTATAATATAATAATTATGCTCAAATGTAGTAAACATTGTAAAACAAATGCAGTCTGCAGCATTATTGCAAAAACGCCGAAGGAAAAAATTAATAGCGTACGTGTAACCGAGATTCGAAAATGACTGAATACTATTACTGAACTCTGTTTACAGGATAAATGGTCATTTCAAATGCCAAAATCATGCAGTCAGTTTCTGTCAAAGCCAGACCAATTTTAAAATTAATTTTAAAAAGAGTAGGCTACTAAATAATATTATAAGTGGTGAACGGCTGTGGTGGTGATATTGATATAGTTTGTGATTAAAATTTATTCTAAGTCATTAATTAATTCGCTTAGGTATAGGCAGTGCTTTTTTCAGCCGGAACGCGCCGGAACGGCGTTCCGGCACCTTTTTTCAGGTACTAAAAATAATTTATATATTTTAATAATTAAAACAATAATTTAGTTATTTTAATTTAAATTCAGTGTTTTGAACTGTTTTCAGTGTTTATTGAGACCCCTCCCAACCCCCAATCCCGTTTTTCTCGGGATTTTAGCCCGCCCATAATTATTGCGTTCCGGAACCTATTGTTTCGTTCCAGAACCTTTTCCCCCAGAAAAAAGCACTGGGTATAGGCCTACCTATGCATATACACTGTGTCCGGAAATAAAGGGAACCCTTTTGTAAATAATGAAAATAATTAGTAAATGTGCTTCGATTTTCAAAATTTCAAAACTGTTTTAATCATGACATAATTATCAACAAATTTTTTAATTTATGAAAAAATTACGTCATAGTGACGTCGCTAAGTTAGAAATTTGAACAAACTGTTAGAAAATGGCTTTCAGCCAAGAATACAAAATTACCATAAGATTTTTACGGAAAAACAAACATTTCGAATACTTTGAACAAACCTTGAAGCATAATATCATTCAAGTATAAAAATAAAATTCAACCACAATGTATTATTGATAAATAACATTTCAAAATAATTGACATTTTTAAGGAAAATGTTAGGTGCCGTCTTTCTTAACTTTGAATTCTGATGCAAATGACGTCATTGTGTCATTGATCGATATCCAAACTTTATATTTTCACCATTTTTAGGTAATTATGTCAGGATTAAAGGAGTTTTGGAATTTTGAAAATCGAAGCACATTTACTAATTATTTTCATTATTTACAAAAGGGTTCCCTTTATTTCCGGACACAGTGTATAAGCGTACATAGGCTATATATTATGTTTAAGCCTATGAAAGGCGGCATAACAAGAATATGTTCTAAAGTAGACTATGCTGTATGTAGGCCTACTGTGTTACTCTGTTTACAGTTTACTAGATAAATGCGGTTCCCTTCCCTTTCTGCAATTCTGTTGTTTAACGTGGACCTCCGAAAGTGATGCCGCCCCTAACGATCAACAGAAGCCAGGCCAACTTGACTAAAAGTGACATGTTTCTTTCTTTCCTTCTTTTTCTTTCTTTCTTTCTATCCTACTTTTTCATTTTTAAATCCAAATTCACTCTTTCTGTTTTCTTCAACCCTATTTTGCCGCCCCTACAAATGTGCCGCCCGGGGCGACTCGTCCCCTCTGCCCCCCCCCTTCGGTACGCCACTGCTCCTATAATGTGCGGCACCCATAGTAAGAGGGATACAGATTGATAAATTCTCAAATGAAAGTTTTAAATTTAACTAGAAGGAGTTGCAATTTAAATATCTGCGTGAGTAGTATACATGGTGGCGACAAGTATAGCTTTGTATAGGAAAAAATCAAGTCTCCGACCACACGGGTCTGCATCATTGACCCTATAATTATTTACTTTGATGGCTAACATGCTTAGAGACGTTTTTCAAATATCTAGTATACTCTAACATGTACAGTGGAGCTTGTATGGCTATTGCTAGACATTATTAGCATTGTCATTAAGACAGTCGCACGCGATGCGATCTGCAAAGGTAGGACTTGTAGGTAGACTATATTATACTGGCGCTTGATAAATGTTCGTGTGTAATTTTATAAACTACAGTGAACACAACAAAGAATAATACATAGGCAGACTTCTGCTACAGTTCACAAGGTATAAGTCTAATGATCGAGGATTGATCGCACGTGCAAAACTAATATTTAATACGATGATTTCGTGTTTAATTAATAATAGTGGACATCACTGGACAAACTTAAATGAAACAATTAAGAAGACGAGATCATGCTAAAAGCATTCCCAATAGTTTCGTCAGTTTGCTTGTACATGTATCTATAGAGGCCTAAACGATGCGACACGGATTAGTCTTAGCTTTCATAGCCTATTCAAACCACTCAACTGGCCCTCGATGGTTATGGCAAGGAGAAGATAATTGCCATTGAAAAAATTGATAAAGTTAATTGTAATCTGACATTTATAAAGCGCCACTTCTAGAAAAAAACTCACCAGTGCCGCTCCCAACCCGAACCAGTGAAATTAGTCTACTGTCGAATAACAGAGACTTCAGGCGCTTGCGAAACTGAAAAGGACAAACTACGGAGCTCGAGCCACGGTTCTCGAGAAAGGCGATTCCAGCTGGTGGGCCCAACACATGTAAAGGGGTTCTGGACTGAGCAGAGGGTGAAATCGGAAGAAACGGGGAATGCCTCAAAACTCATTCTTTCTCAATGACTTTCAAACATCTAAATATATATCTAACCTGGCGGCTAACTTGCCGCGCCTCAAACTCACATTTCTGCGTGACAGTGCGCGCGCTTAAAAATTTTCGTAATAATAATAATAATAATAATAATAATAATAATAATAACCATTCCAGAATAATTAGTTTTCTTTTGTCTCCTGACAAATTTTTGTGACGCTCGAGGGATCATGTTTACCTCGGGACAAAAAAAAAATAAAAAAAAATAAATAAAAAAATAAAAAAAAATAATAATAATAATAATAATAATAATAATAATAATAATAATAATAATAACAACAACAACAACACAAACAATAATAACAACAACAACAGCAATAATAATAAATATAATAATAATAATTATAACAACAACAACAACAACAACGTAACATAGTTTCGAATGTTAAACAGGCATAATTTCCGATTCTCTTAAATTTATGTTTCTGCGGACCACCACTCACCTCATCGAACGCTCGATCGTTTGAGCCGTTGTAAGCGCAGCGAAGAGATAATAAACTCGATGGTTGCACCGCAACAGCGTCCAGCTCAAGTGGCGACACCGAGCGACGGGAGACAGAGCAACAGAGAGACTGCGCATTCGTAACACAAGAGAGTGGAGTTGTAGCGTGAAATATGGTCCGCAAGAAATACTTTCCCCTTTGTGAATGTTAAAAATTTACGACAAAGCACAGTTGAAATCTGATATATGTTGTGCGTCTAAAACAACCTGCTTATACATGTATGCGATAAAATAACAATGCATATTCCATTATAGGCTACCGTAACAGAATGCCACATGACTACGGGGCCCGTAGAGTAATGGATAACACACTGGCGTGAAGAGCAGTAGGCACCAAGATCGAACCCCGTAGACACCCGTAAGGTTTATTCAGCCTTCCACTCGCTAGGTGGCGACGGTGGTTAAATGAATAGTAGGCCTTGATTGGCGCCGTATCTTGGCTGCCGCATAAACAGTTATATTCGACTCTTGTAAAACTGTTATCATGTGCTTCTACTGTATACAAGTCATGATGTAAGGCGCCCTGCGTGGCTGCCGTTTCTACTATATGTATGTTCACTGTACACTGTGTACAGCGCAGTGCGTTTGCAGGCGCTTAATTATAGAAAAAAGATTAGATGATTACTAAGATACTTCTCCATTCCAGCTGTAGACCTACGTATACAGAGGTTAGGGTTATGGGTATTGGTTACGGTCACGGGTTATGGTTATAAGTTATGGTTATGGGTTAGGGTCACAGGTTATGGTTATGGGTTAGGTTATGGGTTAGGGTCATGGGTTAGGGTTATTGGTAAGGGTCGCGGGTTATGGTTATGGGTTATGTTATGGGTTATGCCTATGGGTTATGGTTATGGGTTAGGCTGTAGAGTTACTTAACAACGGTCAGGGTTATGGCTATGGGTTAGGATTAGTCTGAGAACCAACTTAACAGAGGTTAGGGTTATTGACTAGGGTTGCTGACATTAGATCGGCGACTGATAGGGCGGTGCCTGCGGAGTCTCGCTACAATCGCTCCGGTTACATAATGATGTCCGTTCCGAAGCGATGGCCTGGTTCGACTCCTATCTCCGGCGTTGTAGTCTACGATGGTGTTTCACCGTTTGTTCGTTCTCTTTCGTGCGAAGTCCCACAGGATTCAGTGCTTGGACCGTTGTTGTTTCTGCACCATACTGCAGACGCGGGTGCTCAAAATGCTTTAGTGGTCAGCTCAGTATACTACTGGCCCTCTGAATCAAATCAAATATTCGTTTATTTCTCGTACCACTTGACATAACGCAATTGGTTTACAGTCGTCAATAGTTAAAGTAAGTAAGTAATTATATGCTAGAACATAGAGCATGAAAAGATGTTGCATAGACGGAGAAATGGCCAGCAAACGTGGTGCGTGACCTGGGGTTGAGTTCCAGTCTGACGTACGTGTCTATGACTCGTCACGTTGGACGGATGGTGTCCCGATGCTTCCGTCAACTACGTCCAGTCAGGAGATGCGTCAGGTCTCTGCCGTTTGAAGCTGCCACGGTCTGTTTTGTCGTCTCACAGGCGATCGCTGCAACAGTTTACTATCCGGTGAGCCTAAATATCTTCTCGACAGGCTACGGTAGCCTAGATGTTGAACGCAGCTGCACGGCTCAGCTGCAACAGGCGCATATTCGATTATGTCACGCCGCTCCCACGTGATTTGTTGCACTGGCTCCCTATGCCACATCGCGTTCAAATCCAACTTTGCCTGCTCGTCTTCAAGGCATTACAGAAAGCGGCACCGGACTATCTCGGGACGAACTGCGTTGACATATGCCTTCATAAAGTGCTGGCTGTCGGCTGAGATCAGGTGTGTAGAAAGAAGACCTCTACGTGCGTTTGTCGAAGACGTGTTTCGGGGAACGTGCTTTCTCAACCACCGGCCCAAGTGTTGGAACAGTCTAGGCTGAGTCTTCCTTTTTCGATTCACTCTGCTGTCTTAGTTGAGTCTTTCAAGACTAAACTTAGGACTTTTCTGCATAGGCGTAGGCGTAGCTACATTGGGGCAAGAGGAGGCATTTGCCTCCTCTTGGTTTTTTAGATTTAAACATTTTCCTTGGGCTATAGCCCTGCATCCTCAAGTACACGGTACACCCCATTATAGGTGGATGTTGCCTCCTCTTGAACGGCAGAAATCTCCCAAAAAAGGTCATCAAATGTTTTGGTGAAGAAATTCCCAAAAAAGTCATCAGTTTTTTGACAAGCAGTAGTTGCCTCCTCTTGAATTGAAGTCTGGCTACGCTCATGCTTTTCTGTACACTAAGACTTACCTCGATTAGCGATTTTCTTGTGACGGCGCCCTTGTAACTGTGTTACGGCGCCTTAGAAATTGTCGATTTCATTAATGTTATTATTGTTATTGCTATTATTATTATTATTATTATTATTATTATTAGCGGAGATTAGGGCTATAGGTTTCAGACCTACTTAACAGAGGTCAGGGTTAGGAGTTATAGGAGTTAGGGTTTAGGGTTAGGTTGTAGACTTACTTAACAGATGCCATACAGGTGTAAAGTTCAACAGATCCGAGTCGGTTCGGGCAATGATTTATACTCATTGGTCAGTCAATTTGAGGCCCCAACCAACCCATGCGTAGAGATAACAGCTGAAAAATAATATCGGCGCGGCTCAAACTTTGCGCTGCACCGATATATATATCCAGCTGATATCTCTACAGATAATTCGAAGCTTGACATTAATTTAATCGAATTCAATAACTCACATGAATCTCCGTTTTCGGGTGCACAAGACATCGGAGCAGAGACGATTCGGGTGCGTCAGAGTCCGAAATCATAACCGTTGGAGGGGCCGAGACGAAATCCAATTAGTCATGACATTCATATGACGGACATATCTTCCATCAGAAAATCCATTAACTACAGAGGGGACGGATGGGAGCAGGAAGGGTTGGAAGTCTATTTGAGACCCCGCCCCAAATGAGTAGGAAGCATTTATGACAATGACGGACACAGTTTTGTAACTGTAATGATTGTAATTTCAAATCCAGTAACTGTAAACGCAGAGTGATTATATTCATCAGCGAACACAATTAAGGGGCTGCCTGTTGGGGTCATATACGAACGAGGTCCTGTGAGTATCTACCACTTCTATACAAACGAGGCGAGGCGGTCCCCAAAGGTTTTGGGGAGCTTTGGGGATGTGTTGAGCTTCCCAAAAGGGGACTCTGCGCGGGCGAGGGCTCGACAGGCAGCACTTTTCTTATTTACTTGCACGATAAGCTGAGCATTCTGCAGGGCAAAGATAAGACAATCAACAACAAATTTTACCTGCCAGCATTTCCTTGGGCTTTAGACTTGACCCACATGGGCTCTATATATACGTTCCCATATGGGTCCAATATGGGCTACGTTGGGCAAGGGCATGCATGCTGGCAATGGTAGGTGCCGTCGCCTGGGATCCTTTGCTACTGCCGGGCTCCTTAGCAGCTGCCTATAGTTTGGCTATAGTAAGCAATTCGGGTTGCCCGCGCGGCAAATAGTTGCGCTCAAAATGCCTTTTGTACCAACGACCATTAAGACAGAGCGATCGTAAAAAGAAAAGACTGTTTTATCAATAACCATTAACACAACGGACAGTTAGAGGGCGCCCGCATACCGCCACCGCCGTTAACGATAACATAAACCACAATTATTGTGGATGTACCGTCTGGAAAAGTCATCTTCACTTTGCGAAAAATTCTATATAGCGTACTCGGAGAATGCATGGAAACAACTGCGGCATGCAGTTGCTTCGAACGACCTTCGGACATCGGACTGTAATAAAAACGACGCTCACGACACCTAGCGACGCCACGGGACGTCATACCACGACGAAACGAAGTTCATGAAAGAACAGTTTTGCTGTCAAATACATATGTATAATATTCGTCATCGCCTGTAATTTACGGGAAGGAGATAAGTCGAAATCTGCTCTCTCGTCGTTAGCTAATACGGGTGGCGAATGAATATATATTATACGGAGAACAGCCGTTACGATCCTAGTGACGTAATAATTATTGTGTCTGAAATTACTGTTTATCAGACGACGTTGACCATTCTCCTTCAATAAGATCCGCATAAATTGGTCGCACCTGCAGGTTTAGGCCTATAAAGAAACTTATATATCCTCTATGAAAAGACTGAATTGATGACTTGATGCTATACTGTTTAGCCAAATGGATACAATATAATATCCGTATAAATTGGTCGTAACTGCAGTTATATATCCTCTATGAAAAGACTGAATTGGTGACTTGATACTATACTGTTTAGTCAAATGGATACAATAATATATCCGTATAAATTGGTCGTAACTGCAGTTATATATCCTCTATGAAAAGACTGAATTGGTGACTTGATACTATACTGTTTAGCCAAATGGATACATTGTAATATCCGTATAAATTGGTCGTAACTGCAGTTATATACAGTATCCTCTATGAAAAGACTGAATTGGTGACTTTTGACACTACACTGTTTAGCCAAATGGATACATTGTAATATCCGTATAAATTGGTCGAACCTGCAGCTTTTATATCCTCTGTGAAAAGACTAAATTGGTTGGTGACTTTTGACAATAGGCCCTACACTGTTTAGCCATATGGATACAGCGCTCAGTCTGTAATGGGGTCCTGTGGGCAGAGTACGGGTTCGAGTCTCCACGTGTAAGCAGACTTGTTGTCCTCGAGACCAAGGTCTTGGTCTCAAGTGCAATCGAGTTCGTTTTTAAAAGTCTTGGTCTTGGTCTTGAGACCAAAAGTCTTGGTCTTGGTCTTGAAGTTCAAAGTCTTGGTCTTGGTCTTGAAGTTCAAAGTCTTGGTCTTGGTCTTGAGGTTCAAAGTCTTGGTCTTGGTCTCGCAAGACCAAGACCAAGACCGGCTGTCAATATGAACAGTCATTTAACTAAACTCAAGAATAAAAAAATGTATAAAGGCTGTTTGCATCATAGCCTACGATAAATACCTACGGACGGATACAAGTCTTGTTGGACAGGAAAACCCTCGGCAGCAGCAACTAAGTTATGCTGTATATGGAAGCCCTGCCGAGGTTTTTTCTTAGCCAGACGGTCTGATAAACTATAGGAGGATTTTAAAAAGGCTCACGATTTGTACATTTAAATCCAGTGCTTGAAAAGCTACTTTTTGTGCCAGGGACTTCAGCACCTATGGAAATTATTTTTTCACATGGCGAAATTTGTATGAGGTCTAACAAGGCACGTCTTGGTCAGAAAATTCTGAGTGAATTGGTTTTTATAAAATACAAAAGGCATTTGGAATAGCATTTTGCATGAAGGACTTTTGTAAATACGAATTCGGAATTCTCTGCAGTCTGCATTTAAAGTTAATTTGCTTGAATAAAATAAGAGACTCAGGTTTTCATTAAAATAATGAGTAGTCCGACTTGACAATTTTTTTGTAAGGAAAAGAAGTCTTGGCCTGAATGTGATTTTTTGGGTCTTGGTCTCGGTCTTGGTCTTGAGGTTCAAAGTCTTGGTCTTGGTCTTGGTCTCGAGGTTCAAAGTCTTGGTCTTGGGTTTGAGGTTCAAGGTCTGGGTCTTGGTCTTGAGGTTTAAGATCTTGACAACAAGACTGTGTGTAAGGACCTTGAGCGTTGAGCAAGTCCTTCGTGCACTGTTGCTCAGCGCCATCGATATTCTGTCGTGTGTGTTCTTGCATAATAGGCTACTATCCACTTATGAACTTAAGAAGGAGGGCAATAATAATGTATCAACTGCAGTTGTATCACAGTATAAATAATTACACAGTATGTCGACTCCCGGCCTCTGCAGCAGTCAGAATGTGTGACCAAAAAACATCTTGAAAGAGAACGTTTCCATGCCGATACACCGGAAACAATCACATCAAATATTTTTTAAACGTTACAACAACATTGAGGACTACACGCCGATATATCGGAATCCATCAAATAAAATATTTTTTAAACGTTTAAACAACATCGAGAACTTCATTAGAATTAACAATATTATTTTTAACGTTAATTTCAGCTTAAATCTATAATTCAGGAGCTCAGATTCAAGATGGCGTCGCAATCACGTGACCACAAAAACTAGTCAACAGCCAGCAATGAGAGTCGACGTACTGTGTAATTATTTATACTGTGGTTGTATTGTATTAGTACTGCATTATAACAGTCGCGATGCAGAGACATCGATTTATTTTGTACTGCTTTATAAGATGAGACAGAAAGACCAATTCCTGTGCTGACTGTAGCGAATTATTATGCTGTATGCATGGGCGTCCGGAGGGGGGAAGGGGGCATCTGACCACTGGATTTTGGAAATATTTATAAAAAATAAATTTTTTGGATTATTATGATTTTTCCAACAGTCCCAACACGAATTTCAACACTAAAAACACTTATTTTATGGAAAAAAACGTCTTTTTGCTCCCCCTAAAAATGTTGGCCCCCTAGAAATTCCCCCCTAGAAATGTTTGCCCCCTGGAAAACTTCCTGCGGACGCCCATGGCGTACGAGGCCAATCAACGTGCTGTACGAGGCCAATTTTTGTGCTCACTGATGCCGTACTATGGCCTGCTGCATAGCATGAGTCAGATATAAAAAAAAACCGCTGTTGTGCTGTTTCGTGATGTTTGGGATTGCTCTATAACACAATTCGGAGAAACCTTTTGTCGCGGTTAAGGATTATGGGCATTTGGTCTGTTTGGCAATACTGTGACGCCATGACGCGCTAAAAGCTTCGACGCTTGGCATCGTTCTCGGTCAAGTCGACTCGCGTACAGCAGGGCCACAACGCCACATATCAAAAGCATTTAAGGCCAACAGATGAGAAACCGAAGCCATAAAACTGCACGTCGAGAAGATTCGAGCCAGGCCTCAAAATCTTGCGTCACAGCATGCTGATTATAGTAGGATCCTAGGCCTATAGGCCTTACCAGCGGCGTAACTTTGGTCTAAAAAGTGGGGGGTACCAATTTCCTGCATACTCGAAGTAAGGCGGAGACTGCGATCTCTGGAAAGGCACAATAATAAAATATTGATTGACACTGTTCAAAAAGTGGGGGTACTGTACCCCCAGTCCAAAAAGTGGGGTACGGATACCCCTCGTACCCCCACAAATTACGCCTATGGCCATCATCAGCGTGGGGACCAATTACAAGTAGCCTACTATATTGTAGGCCCCTACTTGAAGTAGGGGCCTACAATAAAGTTTTTAATGTACTTCCGAAAATGCGGCCCCCTCAAAACTGCGGGCCCGGGTGCTACAGCACCCTTAATTCGCATCACCCTTAATTCGCATCCTCCTTAATTCGGGCCTGACTGGCAAACATAATACGACGGTGTCTGCTTACAGGGAAGATAAGTATCCGTGGTTTTGAATAAAAAAAATACAAGTCTTTTAATTGAGTTCACTGACCGCTGTAGGCCCCTGTATACTACGACCTACTTTGCCAGCGCATAACTTCTGCTCAAACTTTGTCATCGTACGTCTTCTGAATTGAGAAGACAAACGCGAAAATCGCACCCATGGCAACGTATTGTGTTCGGAGCTGTGCTGTGATTGGCTGAGGGCGGTTTTTCTAGGGCCGAAAGTGCTTAAAAGCGACCGATTTGAATATTGGTTACCATGGCAACGCATTGTGTTCGGAGCTGTGCTGTGATTGGTTTCTCTTGGGCGGAAGCCCATAAAGGGGGCCGAGTCGAGTAAGTCGCTCAGTTCCATCAACGCTGCAAGAAGATCGGAAGAACAACAAGATGGAGGACTACGAAGATCTCGAACTGGTAAGTTTGACCTTATGCTAGCCGAAGACGAGCTTTCTTTGGCAAGCATAAGGGTCAAACTTACAAGAGAACAGGGCAATCCTAGGCTTTAGGTTAAAGTATTTAGATTTGATTTATACTGTTATTATTATTAAAGCAAATTTTATATAGCGCCTCTTCTAGATTGCCTACCAAGGAGCACTGATATTAATTATATTAGATTAATAAATATCAGATTAATTAGATTGAAATAGGATTTGCTTACATTTATTTGAGATTACTAATCCTGTAGGCCTATGTCTAATCAGATTAGCTGAGACACTGGCCTGCAATGATTTATATGTGGGTGTAGGGCCTAAACATAGAGGATAGAGGAATTAACTTATATTATCTCATTGGGTGTAAGTCCCTATTATGGCTTTCTCTTAGGGAAGGGTTTTGGTTTGTTGTTGGGTGAACAGGAAGAAGAACTGGGAGATGACGTCGCAGTGAGAGGAAGGTCGAGGTCTCGCAGCGCTCGGCCGAGAGCATCGGCAGCAGCAGCGGCGACCAAGGACGATAACGAGGGAGCGACGACTCCTTCGCGACGAAGACGGAGACGCCGCGGACGAGGAAGCCGCCGCCGCCGCCGACACAGCCGCCGTCGACGAAGCCACGGACGCCGTCGCCGCCGACGACGCCACCACTAGGCCACCATCGGGGGCCTCCGTCGGATCCATCCGTCCGTCCATCGTTCGGCTGGAGATAGAGAAGATCCGAGCGACCGTTGAAGATGAACTTTCGTCTGCGGTCTATTAATTAGATCGATGAAGTCTATTGTTCGATCAATAAAAGTTGAAAAAGAAAATGAATTGTCTTATTCCTTCTAGGCTACAGATAGGGTTTTTGTCATCTTAGGCTCTCCTGGATTTTAGGCTATCCAGTAGATTAGGCCTATAGGCTATTTATTATATGCTTCACGAAGCGTTCAAGAATTGTATGATACTGAATTCCCCTAATCTGATCAGTTAATTAGCCTATGCCTTCTAGAAGTTTAGACTTAGGTATCCCTGGAAAATTTGACTTAATTATGGCCTGATTAATTATAGGTAAGCAGAGGCGTAACTTTGGTCTAAAAAGTGGGGGGTACCAATTTCTTACATACACGAAGCAAGGCGGAGACTGCGATCTATGGGAAAGCACAATAATAAAATATTGATTGGCATTGTTCAAAAAGTGGGGGTACGGGTACCCCTCGTACCCCCCACAAATTACGCCTATGGGCCTTACCGTAATTATGTAGCATTAACATTTAACACGATAACACTTAGGATTTAAATAGTCATTTGCGTCAGTACTTTTATTCTAGATCTATTTAATTTCTCAGAATTTTATATATGTTTTCAAGCTTTTTCCTGTTTATCAAACTGGAAATATACTCTGTTCCACCTGGTCACCGCTCTTTTCGCTCTGCCACCCGTGATGATCTCTCTGTTCCTTTCGCACGCAGCGCTACTATGCAGCAGCGCGCTTTCTCCGTAGTTGGACCCACAATTTGGAATGGGCTTCCTCCTGAGCTGCGGTCTCTTCCTCGAAACTCAACCACCGCTTTCTTCTCTGCTCTAAAGACTCTTCTCTTTCGCCAGGGTTGGGGTGGGAGCATAGGCGTAATTTGTGGGGGGTGCGAGGGGTACCCGTACCCCCACTTTTTGGACTGGAGGGTACAGTACCCCACACTTTTTGAACAATGCCAATCAATATTTGTTATTGTGCCTTCCCAGAGATCGCATTCTCAGCCTTGCTTCGTGTATGTAAGAAATTGGTAGGGCCTACCCCCACTTTTTAGACTAAAGTTACGCCCCAGGCTGGGAGCGCCTCTGAATGGCTTCCTTGAAGGGGCGCTATATAAATGCTTGATTGATTGATACTGTATTTCAGCATTCGCCGCAAGAGGCGCGTTGTTGCACTTACATAGGGGGGGGGGGACTGCGACTTCTGTTCCGAGCGAACGTCTGAGGATTGTCCATACATGTAGGCCTACATTGCTCGAGATTCTAGTTGGGCTTAAATCTCCAAGTAAGATTGTGGTCTACATACAGAATCCATAGCAATAATGACCATATAGTTATAAGATTACACAAGTGCTCTTATGTGCTTTTCTCACGTAAAAAACTTGTCAAGCAAATTTATGGCCAGTCTTTAAACAGTTATTTAGAATAAAATGAGAAAAGATTCGAGCTAGCCTAAAAATGTAGCATCACCGCATGTTGATTCTTGTACGCCTGTATACATAATTCGGCCTAGGCTATGTTGCATTAACACAATAACATTAGGGTCTAAATAGTCATTGGCATTGGTACTTTTATTGTAAAATTTAAGTACCTAACAGGGAGCTATGCAACAGAATTTAATATCATATTATATAATATATGAGATCGATCGTGCCTATATAATACTAAGAAGACGATTACTATTGGCCTAATGGTGAATCACCGTCAATCACGCCATTGTTAAGAGGCAGCAGCCTATAGGTTGGCACGATTTCCTGTCCTAGATTAACTCATGTTCAGTCCGTTATTATTAAATATAATTTGGTTCTTTGGTTCAATCCGATTAGATCCGGAAGTTTGGATGGCGACGAGTGCCAACTAAACACCTGTGTCGAATTGGGAAAGTGACAATCGCACTAAGATAGGTAATAAGAGGCTCAGTATAGCAGCCTGTACAATGCATTACAATGCAGCTGCAATTTGATGCCATCCTTACAAACTTGAGACGTGCACATTGAAGCCAGGCAACAGTAGACAGCGAGAAGCCATGAACCGATCGGAAGAGGTAAGTTTTCAGTTTGGAGCGTTAAATGCGGCTGCTGTGCAGCGCAGACAATTCCAACTTGTATGTGTTGGGCTAAACTTAGCAGTAATTTGCGTTAGGTTTAGACCGTTTCGTTTCACAATTAAATAAAGAACTCATTTTGAAACTAGAACTTGTGTCAGGCTTAAGGTTAATTGCCATCATTATTGAGGTTAGTATCAGTTTCGTTCTACGCAAGAGGCTAAATGGCTTTCGTCTGAAAGGCAGAGCACCCTTTCTGTTTGCACACAAAACGTGTTTGCCGTATGCGTGTGACTACGACTACGTTCTCCAGGTTTCGGATATTGACTGTTACTTCTTAAGTTCTTGGAATTTGGAGCAGCCATCATGATCCATTCCCAAACTTGCAAGGATGTAGTGTAAATATTTGACATAGCCAATGGTTAATATTTTGCGTTAATCTTTTCGTGCCGTTAACCGCCAATTTTGTTATTCATATTCGACGCAGTGCGATTTAATCGTTCCAATGAGAGAAGCCAGCAGACAGATATCGTTTTGGAATGAATTTTGGTTTCATTTGTTGCTAAAATGGGGATTAAAAATTAGCTTTCGTTGCGAAATTAAATGAGCATCGTGCCAAACGGATGCGGTAAGGTTACACTGAGCGATTCTTGTTTGTTTTGATGCGTCGGTACTCCCTGACGATTTATTTGGTCTCTTATCGCATTTGTTTTGTGAACGCCTACCATAACACGGAGGCGTGTCGAAAATAATCAAACACAATAACTTCTAAAGCGCCTGCAGACATTTGAGTGTAAAAGGGGCAGACAGACTGGTCACTGACTGTCTGACTGAATGAATGACTGGCTGGCTGGCTGACTGACTGACTGACAGTGCTGCTTGGTAAAAGGGTTGGGTGTGTTGAGGAGCAACAGTGTAATGTTACGGATAATTGGCAAAGTTCTGCTCTGTAGATCAGGCAATAGACCCTTCCGGGGAGTTCATATGGAGAAATGCATGAGAACTATTTCTGAAGCATTCTTATCTTACTTATCTTATCTGAACATTTATAAAGCGCTTCTCTCAGCAGGGCTATACAGAAGCGCTCTCAACGTGACAGGCCCGTAAACAAGTAAGTCTTTAGGCAGCGAAGAGAAGCAGGTGTGATCCCCTCTAGAACCCTACTACGGACTGCAGGGGGGAGGTCATTCCATAGTGACGGACCCACTACAGCGAAGGCCCGATGCTGGGTCAGGGAAGTCCGCGATCGAGGGACAAAGAGATCAAGTCGGACGGAGGAACGAAGAGGACGAGATGAGCGGGCAGAGAGTGGTTTACACATCAAATCACAGAGATATTTAGGCGCTAGACCCTGCTGGGACTTAGTTACTAAGAGCAAGACTTTAAATCTGATCCTAGACGCCACAGGAAGCCAATGAAGTTCATTGGTCATGTATGTGGAGATATGCGAGTAACGTGGAAGACGTGCAATAAGTCTGGCTGCAGCATTCAAGACCGACTGCATTGAGGACAGACGCGTCTTTGGCAGGCACGTAACTAGGATTTTTCGTTTGGGGGGGCTTAAACCTTGAACATGGCAACATTTATACAGTGTTCATACGAATTTTAGCCGTAAGCATACAACGGCTTGACTTGTTTGGGGGGGCTTCAACTTCGTTTGGGGGGGCTTAAGCCCCCCCAAGCCCAACGCTAGTTACGTCCCTGGTCTTTGGAAGTCCGATTAGCACCGAGTTACAATAGTCGATACGTGTACAGACAAAGGCGTGCACCATGGTTGTAAAGACAGTGGTGGATACTGACCTCCTAATGGCTCTAAGACGCCTTAGTTGGTAGTAACAGGAGCGGGTCAGCAGTGTTAGGTGCTCAGTGAACGTTAAGGCACTGTCAAGTGTGACACCCAGATCACGGACACTAGAGGAGAAAGTGAAGTCAGGAAATAGTGAGGTCAGTAGCTGGAGGTCAAGTTTTGACAATTGCTGTTTGGTTCCAAACCAAATCAATTGGGTTTTTGATGGATTAAGGCTAAGTCTATTTGCCATCATCCAGAGGTGGAGATCCCGTGCTAATGACTCCACCCTACCCACCATAGAGATCTGCTCAAATGGTGAGCCATGTCTATGTGCATCATAGAAGCTTACTCAGTTTATTAATCTATTGACACTATATAAGTATTTTAAAAACTTTGCGTGACTCTACACTTTCTTAGTTTTCTTTTACACACAGCTTATTAACTTATGGTGACATGCAACATTCTACTTTCTCTAGCAATCTGGTGTAGCTGTATTATTTACAAGTAGGGCAAACGGAAGGGGACATTTCTCGAGAATGTTAAAAATCTTATGTATTAATTGCTAAGCAGCAAATTAAAACAATTGTACATCGGGGCTTTCCAAGATGTTGATGTAGTAGTGGTGGATGATAATGGGTATACACAATTTACATACATAGTTACAGGATACGTAGTAATATGTAAGATCAGGGCACACAGTAGAATTATACCTAATGCTGACTCTTTAGCTCGCAAAACCTTTGTCATTCGAATGTTATATGCTTAAATTAATTTTATGAACTATGTACACGAAAATGCGGTTAGCAGTTGGTTTTGAATAAAGGATATACTTACTTACTTACTTACTTACTTACTTACTTTCATACATAATCTGTACAGTGCCTCTTATCTAATCGGCCCAGATGAAACATAAATCCTAATTCCTCTAGTATCGGATTGCGTCATGGTTGACTACTAAGAAGTAGATTATTCCAGATAGATGGAGCCACAGATAGAGAAAGTGTAATGTTTCATAGTAGCATTACTGGCTGAATGGACAGAGCTCTTGCAGCCACAAAGAGATCTGTATTGGACAAAGCGTGGATTTAGAGCAACACCATTCCTCAACGTAATCAGCATAGCAGTGGTAAAGGATAGAGGTTACATGCACACATATTTGTGGTATGGCACTTGAGCGATGGTGAAAAATAACCAGTCAAATGATCATGCTTAATTTGAAGAGATTGAACTCATCTTGCCTTTGCTACGCATACATCTGCGCATTAAGAGCAAGTGTAACTATTCATAAAATGTGCATAGTCAGCAGAATGTAATTATTCATAAAATTTGCATAATCAGCAGAATTGTATATATTTGCCATGCAAATATATACAATTCTGTGGGGCGTGGTGGCTCAGTGGTAAGTTCGGCGCCTTGTGACCGGAGGGTTGCAGGTTCGAATCCCACTCTAGCCACTGCGTACGGACCTTGGGCAAGTCCTTCACTCGCAATTGCTCGTGGCGCTTCGGCGTGAAAACTCCGGCACAGTATCCAATGCTGTAGTCGGGAGCGCCTCTGAGTAGTAGTTGACTTCGAGAGGCGCTATAGAAATGTCCGGAATAAAAAAAATAACTAAAAAAATTAAATGAATAATCTGCAGCATGGGAGGGAAGAGGTTGGTATGTGGTTCAGAGTCTGATGGTTCATTGTTGAATAATGAACAATAGATATGTGAACGGGTGAATGATTAATTGAACAAATAGTGAAATGGATGTAATTATGATGGACGTTGTTATGGTAGACAAATAAATAATGAATATGACGATGATAATAATATTGACAATGAAACGTCACAGCATTAGTCATGGAAGTCATAGTTAATATTGATAATGATAATAATAATTACAGTAACAACAATTGGCTGAGCATGTTTGTCATGCTGTTGAATGTCCAAACACAAACAAAATGGCACTGTACATGCAGCAAAATTAAATGTTTTGAGCCTCGACTTGTGCAGATGTTAGGATAGATGTATGGATGGATGGATGGATGGATGGATGGATGGATGGATGGATGGATGGATGGATGGATGGATGGATGGATGGATGGATGGATGGATGGATGGATGGATGGATGGATGGATGGATGGATGGATGGATGGATGGATGGATGGATGGATGGATGGATGGATGGATGGATGGATGGATGGATGGATGGATGGATGGATGGATGGATGGATGGATGGATGGATGGATGGATGGATGGATGGATGGATGGATGGATGGATGGATGGATGGATGGATGGATGGATGGATGGATGGATGGATGGTCGATAGCTAGATTGATAAGCAGACTAACTGATGAATTCCTGGATTTACAGGTGGATGAGGCACATACTCTTCGTTCTGTTACGGAATCAGCTACTGGAAGAACCATGACGTCCTCATACAACCCTCCGTCAAGTCGCCTGTACCCTGACCTTGAAGAGCCACAGGATGAGGAACTACAGCAGGTGTTGAAATTGAGCCTCATAACCGCACAGGAGGATGAGGCGCGCAGAAGTCGCATCCGATCCAACAACTCTTTGTCCTTGGGATCGGCAACGTCCTGTGGTTCTAGTTCCTTTCCGGACCTTGCTTTGGCTACAGCATGCCATACAAAGATGAACTCTGAGCCGGCAAAGAAACTGGCTGCTCCAACTACCAGCGTGGCTCGCCCCAGACCGGAGATCAACAACAAAAATCTTGTTAGTAAGGATTACCTAGATTGCAGCGTACCAGTTCTACCGAAGCCAGTGGTCCCAGTTTCACGGAACGCAGTTGCGGCACGAGTGTCAGATTTTGCAGAACGTGAAGCTGCCATTCTGAGTGCAAATATCAGCACGCTTCCTTCAAGGCCTAAGATCGACTCAAGAACGATGCCAATTCCGCCACGACCAGTTGCCTGGTCCAGATCCAGCACCCCGGATCCCAACCTCCTGGCCAAACCCATGTCATCGACCCAGGGGGCTAAACCAGACTTGCTGAGCTCGATTCCTGCGATCCCAATACCGCCTCGGCCAATCCGAACTCGCCCTGATGGTCCAGCGCCCCCTAGTACGGTGCTGAGGAGTCATTCTGTTCCGCCACCACTGAAAAACGAGAATCAGGAGGTGAAGGCAAGTCAACAGTGTGATGGGCCAGAAGCTGACACCCTCTTGATCCAGCTGTCCCCACCACCGTGTCGCCTACAAGACTTCGACGTCGCCGCGCTGGACCCCTACTGCCCCCGAAGCGTGTCTCCAGCAACTACAATCGCGATTCCTCCGAGGCCAATTGGGTTCCAGTTGCCAGCATCAGCGAGACCAAATCCTGTACCAAGCTCGGCTTACAACAGTCCTGGGCTCGGAATGGCCATGCCCGGATCGGTTAAAAATCCAGCATATGGGTTGCTCTGGCCACCGGCCGTCGGCCCCACTACAGGCCAGTTCAGCACGGCTACTGTAGACAATTCTGCCGAAGTGATGAATCGAGTGGTAAGAACTGATTCTGCAGAATCATCGACAGACGACCTCATGTTCTTTGCGGAATCGAAAGATGATCCGATTTACTTGAGCCTCGAGGACTTCGATCCTCTTTTCTCGATGGATGATCGAAAATCCATCACTGGTCAACATCCGAATTCCTCAGGCGCATATACGAAGCCGTTGCCAGCCAGGCCTACCATTTCAAATGTACCTGCCCGACCCAGTGAGGTCAGCACAAACCAGGAAGAGAGGTCACAGCCCTCTGTAAGTGATCCAGTTAGAGGGTCCTCCGATTACGACGAACTGCTCGATCCGTTTTCGTTGTCTGACTTGACGCAGTCGCTCGAGAGGAAACGCCAAAAGCACAATGCGGAGCAGGAGTTGAGGAAGACGTTGCGAAAAGTAACCGAAGTTGTGAAGCCAACGAAAGTAAAGGTGAGTGAAGAGTAGTCGTTGGGTGAAATCTGCCCGTCTAGTCTAATGGCGGCATGACGAATGTATATTCGTTTATTCAATCAATCATGTGACCACTGATTGTCTTATTTGATTGTGTGATTGCTAACGTGTTTGACGAGAGATCGGGTAGACTCGTTCACACTTGTAATCCGGTAGTAGGTAGTTTGTTTAGGACTAGGGTTGTAATGCAGATTGCTCCTAGCAGGGGCGTCTACACCATAGAAACCTTGGAGCAAATGCTCCATAAGAAAATAGGGGGGGGGAAAGATCTGTCAGTGTGTGTGCCACCATTTGGGGGGGGGGAGGAAGGGGAAGGGGAAGAAGAGGGGAGAAAGGGGAAGTTGCTCCAATGACTTAGGGGGGATAGACGCCCCTGGCTCTATGGTTATCTTGAAAAAGTAGGTAAGTTGCTGTCAATCACACGTTTTTACATGTCTGTCAAAATCAAGGGTGTGGTCTGGGAGCTGTTGGATGTTTTGGCTGATCAGTACCCAAACATGACACATCAACTGGGCAAGATTTGATTATGATCGCCTTATGATTTCTTATGATCGCCTTATGACTCCTTATCATTTCCTTATAATCACGTTATGATTCCTTATTTCCTTATGATCACATATTCCATATGATTTCCTTATGGTCGCAGTATGATTCCTTATCATTTCCATATGATTCTTTGTGATTCCTTATGATCACCTTATGATTCCAATTGATTCCAACAGCCTGCGACTTGAGCTTCTCGGCCTTTCTTTGCCTCTAATTGTGTAAGCGCTTGAAAAATTCCGTTCAAGCGTGTTTTTGTGTTATCAGTTTGGAGGAATGGCCAGGCTGAATGTGAAATTAACAGTTAAGGAGTTAATTAGCACTCAGAAACTAAGGTTTTATTTGACCCATAAAAACTGGCTATCTGACTTTATAATTTTACGAGTACTTCCTGTTTTGCTCCATGCACTGGTGAATTTTACGCAACTGTTTGCTTATTATAACTCAACAACTACGTTGTTGAATGATTCAAATAGATGTGGAGGCATCCACTTAATGTCAGGGTCTGGAAGGAAAATTTTAGAAGGTTATTCACAAGTGAATTAAATCCGGCCAGAGAGTACAGTAATTTCTAAAATATGGAAATACAATGTGTCACGTGTAGCCATATCCTCATAATTGCCTTGTGACCGAATGGGCATTAAGTGTACACCTTAGGGGAATGTTGATCTGTGATGAATATGAGCTAGCTGCTAAGCAGAGATGGGTAACTAATCGATTAGATTTCTAATCGATCAGCTGTCGCCTGATCCCAATTCTAATGGATTAGCAATTTTTAGCCAATGCTAATCATAAAATGATTTGCCGATTGATTAGATTTTTGAAATAATGTTAAGAATGAGTTAATTAAGAATGAGTTTATTAATAATGAGTTTGAAGACTCTTTCAATTATCTGTGCATGGTTATAAAACAAGGGAACCAGTACAAGCTATAAAACAAGGGAACCAGTACAAGCTCTTATTTGTGCACTTAGTTCTCTATGCTTCTCACAATGACCGATGTGGTGTGCACTGGCGGCGATCTTGTTGGACAGGTGGGGGGGGGGGAAGGGACACTTCTGAACTGATCTGGTGAAAATAGAGGTGCAAAAACAATTTGTTGACCATTTTTTGGTGTTTCTTCAAACTTGGGGGGAACAGCTGTATACTGTGTTCCCCCACTGTTAAAGGTGGTGTTAAAGGTGGGGTCTTGTCCCCCTCGACCCCAGGATCGCCGCCCTTGGTGGTGTATTGTTGCTTGCTATGCTTTGATCAACATTTGACAAATGCCTGAAGCAAGCATATGTATGAATCATCAAAATCTAATTCTAATTGCTAATCGATTAGCCGCTGCCAATTCTATTTCTAATCGATTAGCAATTTAACTAATCATGCCCATCCCTGCTGGTAACACCATGACATCGCTGCTCGAGTCTTCACAGCATGCAGTTTTGTAGCAGCTCATATATCAGAATGAAGTACTTCCTAGTGTAACGGACCCGCCTTCTGGGAAAATCTTCCACTATTTGCAGCTCGAGAAACATTTCCAAACTATCTTTTAAGTTGAACCTGTGTAGATCTGCTAGATGGCCTTGTCTAGTGTGAGGTTCTGCAAAGGTGCATTACAAATAGCCACATGCATATGTTTAGCCGACAACTAAAGCATCAGAATGTTTCTACCGTCTTCATTGTTATTCCGAAAATATATGTCTGTTGACCATGAATGATCATTCGAATACGTAATACAGTTTTTATTGTCGATGTCAATCGGTTGGACCCAGGTTCCGAAGTGCAATTATTATTATTATTATTATTATTATTATTATTATTATTATTATTATTATTATAATTATTATAATTATTGTAATTTTTATTATTATTATTATTATTTTTAATATTATTATTAATATAATGTCATGCATTTATTTATGTCCCACTGTGTAATGACAAAGCATCAATCGATGATACTGAGCAATTGTGAGTTCAGGACTTGCTCAGTGTCCACACACAGTGGCTGCCTGAGTGGAGGCTCAAACCCGTACGCTTCACGTTACAGAGTGAGCGCTCTAACCAACTGAGTAGCATGTTCCAGTACGTGCAAGTAGCAGAGCGGTGCTTCCTCGAGTTTTATTCATTTGTTGCAAGCTCAAAGCGCATAAGTAGACGAAGCAAGCATAATGGTGACTTGGCTTTCATTTCTAGGGCTTTGGATCTTGTTGCAGATGTGAAACTGAGCTGCAGGAAAAGATTGTCTGCTGATCGGATTGTTTTTGTAATTTCAAAATGCCTTTAGCCATTGGACTCTGCCTCTGAGGATTAGTCTGTTCGCAAACTGCTGGGGGTGCTTGATGGTGTAGTGGTTAGTGTGCTGGGCTGTCAATCAAGAGGTCAGGGCTTAAAATCTAAAATCCCCACTAGGGCAGAAATTTGGTTTGAGATAAATTTCTGCTCCACCTAGCAAACTCAGCTATAATGAGTACACTGACCGCACACTGTCGGTGGAAAGATGAGACGGTGAGGGGAGAGGACTGGCCTCATAAGCTGAGGCGAAGAAAATGAACTACCACTTCATACCCGTGGCTGTCTCAGGACTAGCTTAAGGGACTGCTAAAAAATAAAAAAAACTACATATTAGATGAGCTACTAGATCCTATCTGACCCATTTGAACTGCAAGTCTGCTTTACACTTTAAAAGTACTGATTCCCAGAGCAGTTGAAGAAAAATACAGAGAGAGGATATTCTTTTTAATGCATGGGAATCAGTAATTTATTCGTGGGTTCATTGATGTAGGAGGTTGTGATAACCGATTGATGCTGATGTGATGTTTATCTTGTGTTGCCATGGTGATGGTGCAATATTTCCTTCAGCTCCTATCTGCATAACCACAAGGTTGCCTTTGACTGGGATCTGGCCTGAAATCATTCTGTTTGGCGTTTTGATCGATCGAGGACAATGGTTCGTTTGGGTCTGAATGCAATTGCTGGTGTTGGGATGGAACTCTATGAGTACTGCCTGTGTTATCGTGACCTCTGAACTCTTCATCACTGTTTTGAATAATGTCACAGGATGACATAGGAGCTATATCAATCTCTGTCAGTACTTGATGTTTTCTTTTCTTTTTTTGTTGCTGAGTTGAGTATTAAATATCATGAAGGTACAATCAGTTCTGAGCTACTCAGATCTCTGGCTGTATTGATTGAGTGCCTGTAAATAAGCTGGTTTGTACAGCAGCTTTTCTGGGTGCTGTAAATCTCTAGATTATGATTACTTCATGAAACTGAACCTGGTTTGGCCACAGGCATTTCTTCATCGCTAGACACCACCGTGAAATAACGCTCATGAAATTGGTGTCGGTCAACAGTAGACAATAGTGTACCGGTAGATTTAATGTTCATAGAAATTAAAAGTCTGGCTGTTAAGTAGAGCGATGGAGGGTTATTTCGATGTATTGTCTTGTGATGGAGAGATGATTTTCTGAGAACAAAACTGGGTCTTTTTCTGAAAAGGGAAAAAATGTTTTTGTTTTGTTTTGGAAAGAGACTTGGTATTCACATATCTTGCCAAAATAAGTCAATTCCAAAGAAAGACAAGCCTTCCGTAAACAAACTTTAAAGACGTGCCTACCATAAACAAACTTTAAAGACATGCCTACCATGAATAAATAGAAGAGAGATATTCCTTCCATAAATGCATGAGATCAGTCTGGGTGAAAAAGGCATATCATTCCAAAACATGCTAGAGTCAGTTTCGGAATAGGATCATTAGGCTTGGTGTCTGATAAAAGCTTGTATTTCATATACAAACAATGATCATTTAAACTACACATACCATTTTGATACTGGTCGGAGAGTAAAGGCCAGAAGAGAAACTAAATTAGATATGCTCTGTTGCCAAAACAATTATACTTTATGGCCTTTCTCATCATCAGCGGAAGCCATTAGAGTGTGTAATGACGTGGTGTATGTTGACACAGCTGGTTCTTTAGATAAGAAAACTGGGCCTTATCTAGTAGACTAGTTTCTTACCTTAATGTGCTGAGTCATGGAAAAGTTCTTCACAGAAAGGAAACTTGCCGTTTCTTTACTGGGTTTTACAGTTGATTCATTGAAAACTGGTTTAGAGTTGAATCATTTAAGTAGAAACCTGCAACATGCCATTCTGCACCTTTCTTTGTTGTCTCTATAAGGTCAACAGGTTAAGCTTGATTTCCGTTTATTATTGCTTTAATGTTGACAGGCCGGGATTTCCTAATTGGAGTTTCCCTTTGAGAGTGGCTATAGAAATATGCATCATGAAAAGTGGGTTAAACTTAATCAATTCATGTTAGAAATTAATGTAAGGTGATTGCCAGATTATAGGATGTTTTCGTGGCAAGAGAATTACATTTCCTTGTGAATTCTGGTAGAAATCCTTGGCCCAAGCGGACACCAGGATTGGTAAATGTAGCATCGGAACGGTGAAGTGTGGAGGGTACACTTTGTCAGTTGGCCTAAGCACTGAGTGAATATGAAATAATTGTACCTTCTAGAACTGGAAATGTTTTGAGCCGAACTTAAGAGCTATTCATTGTAATTAACACTGGACTAGTATGGTTTAGCAAAACAACAACCCACAGAGATGTTTTTAAACTGTGGCAGTTTAACGATGTTTAACTATCGGGTGAAGCCACCCACCCATAACCAAGTACCCTCTCATGCTATTGTCCCGGCTTTACCCTCTTGATTGTTTTCCATGGTAACCATGCTCCTCTCCCAACCTTACCCTGTTGTAAAAGGGTGATCAAAACTCCAGATACTTATCTGCCTAAGAAACCAGCTTCTGTTCTAACACTTTGTGACAAAGAAAGAAGAAGAAGAGCAGTCCCTTAAGCTAGCCCTGAAGCAGCCATTGGTATGAAGTGTTAGCGACTTCATTTTCTTAGCCTCGGCATACGAGGGCGGGTGACCAGTCCTCTTCCTCGCCGTCTCATCTTCCCGCCGACAGTGTACTCGTTATTTCTGAGTTTGCTGAGTATGACAAGGAAAGAAATATTAAATGGAGAAATGTTGGTTTGGATTTAAACCTGGCAGCAGTCTTAGTAAGGATCAAGTTGTGCCAAGCGATGCATGAAGTCTGTTAACACAGGAACTTTGTGACCGTAATTGTCTGGGAGACACGATTTCTGTTGTGGTAGCGGAAGGTGGATGAATGTACGTGTGACATGACTTGCTTTCAATCTATCACTCTGCTGCGAGGCGTCACGTCACGCAGTGTCATCAGTAACCATTAGTAATGGGATATAATTTAGAGACTTCTCAACTTCCTAGGGCTAATAATTTAGACGTTTGGGATGTTGATCTGCTTTGCCCTGGTGTGACCCGTTTGCGATAAGCCACCTTGCTTCTAAAGAGGAAATATCCAGTTAAGACTGTTAAGTTGACGAAATGGTGGTACTGGTGGTAAGCATTATTGGTTTGTACTTTTAAGGCCTCGCTGTGTGTAAAATTCTGTGACTCACTTGGTAGAGCACCTGGCTTTTGATGAACATGGGTCTGTGAAGAGTACCGCGCAGAGGTGCATTTACGCATGGACGCACTAGGCACGCGCCTATAGGGCCTCAAATCTCGGACGGCCCCCAAAAGAATGAAAATTTTTTTCAATTGTAAAAATAACATTTTTGAATTTTGAATTATTTTAATTATAACCTATTTTCTATTTTTTACAGTTTAGCATTCACATAAAAGTAATAAAGTATATTATTGTAATTTATAATTGTTTTTGTTCATTTGGGCTAATAATTCAGTTGAGTTTAAGTTCAGAAGGGCCCTCAAAGATGTTTGCGCCTAGGGCCCCATTTTCTGTAAAGGGGCCACTGGTACTTTAAGGTAATTCTAATTCTTTGCAGCCATTCTCAAAAGTGGCAGGGGTCTTTGGGTTGTAGTATTGTTCCACTCAAGTACCAATACAACATCAGTGCTAAGCTGGAAACCTCTTTCGTTATAGTTGACAATATAGGATCTATATGAGTAGTATGTATAGGATTGAAGGTAAAACAATTCGGTAGGTGGCGCTTTGTGGCGCCTCTAGCGACTAAACAGTGAAATATATTTTGTATATATACTTTTCGCTAGGTGGCGCTTTGTGGCGTCTCTAGCGACTAATTAGTGAACTATATCTTGTTCATATAGTTTTCGCTAGGTGGCGCTTTGTGGCACCTCTAGCGACTAAATTGTGAAATATATCATCAACATATTTTTGCACTAGGTGGCACAACTGTTTCTGTGCTATTTGCGCCTCAAGCGACTAAATAGGTATTGGAACAGTTATAGTTAGTGGCGCCTCCTGCGTCCAAATAGTAATCTTGGTTCTGGAACAATGTTCACTACCGTTATGCTGTTAGTGGTACCTCTGACGAGTATTTAGTGAACTATTATGTGGACCGTTCACGTTAAAAATTTCGATTTTGGAATGGACTTAAATGGGTGCAAATTGTATTTAGTAGCTTCTACTGCGCCTATGTCTAATGTAAATGACAAGATCGAGCAATGGACTTTAAATTGCTACAAATTGTCTTTCCTGTAATTTTATGTAGTAGCTTGTAATTGTAATTAGTAGCTTCTATTGAGCCGCAGTCTAATGTACAAGGCCGCTCACAAACGGAACACCAAAATCAAGGTGTCGTAAGTCGATCTTTCATGAAAGAACTGTCTTTAATGCTATTTCTTAGTTCAATTATCACACGACAAAGTAAATTTGACGATGTTTGGTTGGTTTGTGTGGGTGTGTGTATACAAATAACATTAGGGCCTAGTACTCATTGCCTACGTGCGATCTGTCACATGAACATAAACAAACAGCGTCTAGTAGATCAGTTGTGATAAAATAGGCCTACGATACTCAGGTGTGAACCCAATGCATCAATAAACATAAACAAATAAAGCTTAGCCCTATTGAACCCAACGCTAGATGAGAACAGTAGGATACATAAACTTGGTAGCTTGTAATTGTAATTAGTACTTCTATTGCGCCGGTGTCTAATGCACAAGGCAATACACAAATGACACACCAAAATCAAGTCGTCATAAGACAATCTTTCACGAAGAACTGCCTTCAAGGCTATTTATTTGTTCAAATATCACACGACCAAGCAATTCTGAAGATGCATGGTGTGTGTGTGTGTGTGAGAGAGAGAGAGAGAGAGAGAGAGAGAGAGAGAGTGTGTGTGTGTGTGTGTGTGTGTGTGTGTGTGTGTGTGTGTGTGTGTGTGTGTGTGTGTGTAGGTGTGTTCTATTACGCCTGTGTCTAATGTAAATTAAAAGACCGAGCAATGGACTTTAAATGGCTACAAACTGTCTTACCTGTAATTGTAATTAGTAGCTTGTAATTGTAATTAGTAGCTTCTATTGCGTCGCTGTCTAATGCACAAGGCAGCCCACAAATGGCACATTAAAATCAAGCTGTCATAAGACAATCTTTCATGGAAGAGCTGCCTTTAATGCTAGTTCTTTGATCAAATATATATTACATTGCGAAGTAATTTTGAAGATGCTTGTGTGTAGGTCAGTACAAATAACATTAGTAGTCATTGCCTACGAGTGATCCATCATATGAACATAAGCAAACAGCGTCTACCACTGGTCGAGACCAGCTGTGTCCATATACGCTACTCAGGTGTGAACCAAGTGCGCCGAAAACTAAGCTGATATGTCTAAAATATACACAAACAAATCTTATTCATACCAACGCTAGATGCAAACCGTTGGGTACACAACCGATTGGCCATGAGACCTTTTACTCACATGCACATAAACAAACAAACAGCGTCTACCGCTGTCTGCAGAACCAAGACGATAACAGGTGTGTACATTTACCATACTCAAGTGTAACCTCAATGAGCCATCAGTAAGTTGTCGTGTGGGGGCTATGTCCTATGATCACATGCTATACATTTTCATCATAAATTAATATAATCCATTAACAGAATCTTCAAAGACCTTATATATCTATAATTGTACATAACAATTACAAATATATATATATATATATATATACACTTAAGTGAACATATATATTTTGTCATATGCTAGAGTCCCACAGGTTTTAAATATGTGTTAGCTGTCAAAAGAAGTAGGAGTATGTCGAAGGTCAAATGACAGCTGTGGCAATGCCTTTAGTATCTCTATTTGTATGTCTAAAGTGATTCTTACGCATGCATTAGAAAAGGGCATAAAAGATGGAAAAGAGCCGTATATGAGAATTTTCGTTCAAGTCAGCAGTTGCAAGCGATTAGCGAAATTGTCTTAAATTCTTAAATATAACATAAGTTAACAATGGCGAACATAGAAAATGAATATGCTGCGAATGGTCTTCGACAAAATGCTGAGTATGATACTTGGAACAATGTGCGAGGTTGGTGTTACACAACACCATCCGTTGACCAACAGCTGCATCCTACAGAATCTACCATTTCCAGAGGACATGTGCGAGGTGCCTTAAGATTTTCTCCATCCGTTGGCCAACAGCTGCATCCTACAGAATCTACCATTTCCAGAGGACACGTGCGAGGCGCCTTAACGTATTTACACACGTATTCAACGCGTCTGCATCGTACAGAATCTACCACTTCCAGAGGACATTTGCGAGATGCCTTAAGGTTTTCTCCACCCGTTGGCCAACAGCTGCATCCTACAGAATCCACCATTTCCAGAGGACATTTGCGAGGTGCCTTAAGGTTTTCTCCATCCGTTGACCAACAGCTGCATCCTACACAATCTACCATTTCCAGAGGACATTTGCGAGGTGCCTTAAGGTTTTCTCCACCCGTTGGCCAACAGCTGCATCCTACAGCATCTACCACTTCCAGAGGACATTTACGAGGTGCCTTAAGGTTTTCTCCATCCGTTGGCCAACAGCTGCATCCTACAGCATCTACCATTTCCAGAGGACATTTACGAGGTGCCTTAAGGTTTTCTCCATCCGTTGGCCAACAGCTGCATCCTACAACATCTACCACTTCCAGAGGATATGAATGATCAGCAGATTGAAAGAGAACTTTTACAATTTGGTAAAGAGCCACCAGAATGTTCGTCATGAGTGACAATGGTAAGAACGAGTGCTGCACGTTCACGCTTGACATGATCGATATAAGAATGTAGCTACTGTTAAGCCATTTAAGGCCGATTGATTATTATTATTCTTTACAGAAACTAGAGTGTAGAAGCTCTTAATAATTGAAATAGTGCCCTCACATTGGTGATTAAGACAATTTTACTTCATACTATACGATTTAGTTTTCATTAGCAGAACATGTTTTACAAGTTATAACATATTATACTTTGTTTAAAATGAGTGTCCAAGTTTATTTGAATGTAGTTAGCAATCTCTTGAGATCGTTGTGCGTGTGTGTGTGTGTGTGTGTGTGTGTGTGCATGTCTGCATGTGTGTGTGAGTGTGTATGCGCGTGTGCAGTGCACGCGCATATGTGTCTAACAGTGTGTGCTTGTGGGTGTTAGATAAATATAATACATTGGTTGACAATTCGGAGCCTTCTTTTGCAGTTGTTGACATGTTTTGCATTCTGACATGGCATAATGAGTGAACTTCCAGTGTGGAGCTCAATTGTAGTTTGTTAGCGGACTTATTAACCTCTATTTATCATATACATATAGACCGACCACATTGAGAATGATCTATGAATGTATCAAACACAGGTTTTCATAAACATCTACTACATTCAGCACATCAGCTTGACATGCAAACATGTTTGCATAGCAGCCCAACATCTTTGGTAGTTGGATTAATAGTTTACACATCAAACTTATAATTTTAGCCAATGCAAAGACATGTAGGAGGAACGAAAGTTATATCTTTTTAAATACTGTAGTGTGCGAGAACAACTGATATGAAGGTTTGTACGGTAAAATGCGAACGTTTACTTTGACCGGATGCTTGCCATGTGAGTTTCTATACTAAACGTTGACAACTTTAAAACTGTAAGGTGGTTGAAACGAAGGTTTGTTTTTTTAGTTTGAGAAGCTCCTTAACATGATAAAATTTTCTTTCGATAGAGGGTGAGACGAATGTTCTCATTATAAAGTTGTTGCAAGGTCTGGTGAGGCAGTTAGAGTGGAGGTTCATATTGTAAAAATTACACATTTTAGACTGTTGAGCTCTGGTAAGATTAAGTCTTTCCACATTGTGCAGACAGATGGAATGCTAATTTCCACAGCAACATACCAAACTTTTAGCCTGCGAAGATGCAGGACTTGAGAGCTTACATGCTAAAATGGCAACTTTTATATTACAAAGATTCGCAAACTGACCTCTCATATGATGTAAAGAGAGCTGGAAAGAGAGCTTTTGTGACAAACTTACAATTTTTTTAGGTTGTAGCGACACATGTGAGGTGAGAAACTTACGACTTTTAGGAGAGCTGCCATGAAGGCTTGCACAATAAAATGTGAACTTTTTAGGTGCACGAGCGCTTGCCAGGACGGTTTCTATACTAAAATTTACAACTTTCTTCATTTCAACGAAATATTTGCATGCTGATTTGCATGTTTTAGCTGATCAACTTATACAAAAAGATGAAATATTAGCATGGAAAGGTTTAGGTATCGCGACATATGGTAGGAACGTGTGCAGTGTCCATCGTTTTACATATACATGCTTGGATGTGGAGGTGCCATCTTAACGAACTCTATCACAAATTTTGAGTTTGAGAGTTAAAATAATAAAACTTTTGAGAAAGAATGTACAGTTCTATACCATTGGACGGTGTGTGTGTAAGTTGTGTTAAAGGTTTGAATGCTTGAAAGTAAGGCTAATTGGTAAGCTGAGCTCGAGTTTGCACGGTTTTGAATGTGTAGATGCTATTGTGGAACGGTTGTCTAAGTGGATTTGTGGAAATGAAGTGATTTTGAATGAAAAGACATGTAAAAGTTGCAGTCTTTTAGCGTTTGAGCGGCGTAGTTTACTTCAGAGGTCCAAGCATGTAGATGCAGTTTGTGGGAAAGGTAGGTTTTCGAATGAAGCGTATGTGTAAAATGATACATTTCAGGTCATTTTCGATGAAGAAACTGTTATGCATGGTAGTTCGAGCTGGAAATGTGTGAAGTCTGAACACACAATTTACGGAAACTTAAGGTTTTTGTTTGAAATGTAGTTGAAGCTGTACATCATTTATAAATTTTTGGTGATGGAACTGAAGCATATGAGAGTTCTATCGGATAAAGTATGAGACATGTGGATGCAATTTGTGGGAACAGAGTGATTTCCTTTGGAATGCATGTTGCATTTTTAGAGAATTCTGACGTTGCCATATTATTTCTAGCTGAAGTTTATTCCTAGAGGTGATTTATGCATATACAATTTGTTGGAAAAAGGTGTGCATCAATTGAAGTACACTTGTAAAACATTTAAAATTGTAAATTTTTGAAGAGTTTTGGAAAAATTTGAACGACTAGGCGTGACAGTTCTAGCAAAGTATTGGAGCTGCAATATGATAGAAAACGAGGGGTTTTGCGTGAAGGACATGTGCAAAGCATGTAATCTGACGAATTTTTGAAGAGTTAGTGTGATGTGTGACGTAGCTAGAGGAGTGAAGCGTACAACCATTCTATAGACATGCAACTTTGCGTATTTTCATTCTCAGTGGTTTTTTCAATTGCAAGCAAAATAACTAAATACTCAAAGACACAAGTTGTAGGTTACAAGTTGATTTATTTCAATAAATCAGTTTCACAACCTCTATGACGAGCCACCAAAGTTTCTCCCACACGCTCTTGCAACATATGGAAATCTCTGCTCGATGCTAAATTCGCCTCATCATTATAGGTCCACACACGCTCAATTTGTTAAAGTCAGCGATTTATTCACGTTTTCGCATAAACGACATTACCAAAGGTTTCAAAGTCTCAATGTTACAAGTCCATTTTAAACAATTAAACTTGTCAACACACGAAATTGTGAAATTCAAGCGAAACCGTCTACAACAGTTGCAAAAGTTGTAGAAATGTACACTTTACATGCAAAGGTAAAAGACACAGTTTTCATTCACCACCAAAGTTGTGCATTTCCAAACGTTGTGCTATAAATAATGAAAAACGAGCAATCGAACAATATTCTTAGCACGGAGCGACCATTTCTGGCTCTGTGAAAAATAATCTTCTTGGCTCTGAACATATTTTTAGACATGCGAGTACTACCGCCGCCACTGCCGCCGCCGCCGCCACCGCCACCGCCGCAGCCGCCACCGCCGCCATCGCCACCGCCACCGCCGCCGGCGCCGGCATCAAAGTTTCAAAAAGTTTTTAAAAGTTTCAAAGTTTTATAAATTGAAAAGTTTCAAGAAGTTTAAAGTTTAAAGTTTCAAACATTTTAAAGTTTCAAATAGTTTTTAAAAGTTTACAGTTTTAAAAATTTCAAGAATTTCAGAATTTTAGAAACATGCATCCATCAATAATTAGAATTTCAAAAACTTGCATCCAACAATAATTAGAATTGATGCATCCTATAATCGGTAGATGTCAATCAAGAAATTTCAACATTTTAACTGACCAATGGATGAACAGTTAGCAAGAGTTTGAATTCGTTAAAAGAGGTCAATCGTAGGTCCATTTGGCAGTCTTGTACAATTAGTCAACATAGTTATACTTCTCAACTCTCTAGTTTACTCAAAATTATATCTAGAATGTGTTTTAAGAGTGAAAAGCAAGAAAGTACATGGATGCAAAACATCACTCCGGAATATGTCAGTTGTAAAAATGTGACGACAGAAGGTGAAGGACTTGATAGAAATGATGGACGTGAGGAACATATTCTAAAACCTGATAGCCTTCAGACCTCTGGAACCTCTCTTTCTTATCGTCTTATCCGAATTAATACCGAAAATGAAAAGATGAAAACCTCATGGATATGCAAACGCTGTCATTCTACTCAAGTAGAAACGCTGACATTACCTTGTTGTCATATAGTTTGTTGTGAACCATGTGCTGATGCTATTGATGTCTGTCCTCTGTGCTCAGCCAGAATACTTGGAACCGTGAGAATTTTTATCGGATAAAATTCTTCATTTACTGCCTGTGAGCGCATACTCCTAAATTGCAACTATTGGAAAAATGCGTTTGATGTCGGTGACGGCGACGGCGATGCCGGCGCCGGCGGTGCCAGCGGCGGTGGCGGTGCCGGCGGCGGTGGTGGCGGTGTCGACGGCGGCGGCGGTGGCGGCGGCGGCGGTGGCGATGGCGGCGGTGGCGGCTGCGGCGGTGGCGGTGGCGGCGGCGGCGGTGGCGATGGCGGCGGTGGCGGCTGCGGCGGTGGCGATGGCGGCGGCGGCGGCAGTGGCGGCGGTAGTACTCGCATGTCTAAAAATATGTTCAGAGCCAAGAAGATTATTTTTCACAGAGCCAGAAATGGTCGCTCCGTGCTAAGAATATTGTTCGATTGCTCGTTTTTCATTATTTATAGCACAACGTTTGGAAATGCACAACTTTGGTGGTGAATGAAAACTGTGTCTTTTACCTTTGCATGTAAAGTGTACATTTCTACAACTTTTGCAACTGTTGTAGACGGTTTCGCTTGAATTTCACAATTTCGTGTGTTGACAAGTTTAATTGTTTAAAATGGACTTGTAACATTGAGACTTTGAAACCTTTGGTAATGTCGTTTATGCGAAAACGTGAATAAATCGCTGACTTTAACAAATTGAGCGTGTGTGGACCTATAATGATGAGGCGAATTTAGCATCGAGCAGAGATTTCCATATGTTGCAAGAGCGTGTGGGAGAAACTTTGGTGGCTCGTCATAGAGGTTGTGAAACTGATTTATTGAAATAAATCAACTTGTAACCTACAACTTGTGTCTTTGAGTATTTAGTTATTTTGCTTGCAATTGAAAAAACCACTGAGAATGAAAATACGCAAAGTTGCATGTCTATAGAATGGTTGTACGCTTCACTCCTCTAGCTACGTCACACATCACACTAACTCTTCAAAAATTCGTCAGATTACATGCTTTGCACATGTCCTTCACGCAAAACCCCTCGTTTTCTATCATATTGCAGCTCCAATACTTTGCTAGAACTGTCACGCCTAGTCGTTCAAATTTTTCCAAAACTCTTCAAAAATTTACAATTTTAAATGTTTTACAAGTGTACTTCAATTGATGCACACCTTTTTCCAACAAATTGTATATGCATAAATCACCTCTAGGAATAAACTTCAGCTAGAAATAATATGGCAACGTCAGAATTCTCTAAAAATGCAACATGCATTCCAAAGGAAATCACTCTGTTCCCACAAATTGCATCCACATGTCTCATACTTTATCCGATAGAACTCTCATATGCTTCAGTTCCATCACCAAAAATTTATAAATGATGTACAGCTTCAACTACATTTCAAACAAAAACCTTAAGTTTCCGTAAATTGTGTGTTCAGACTTCACACATTTCCAGCTCGAACTACCATGCATAACAGTTTCTTCATCGAAAATGACCTGAAATGTATCATTTTACACATACGCTTCATTCGAAAACCTACCTTTCCCACAAACTGCATCTACATGCTTGGACCTCTGAAGTAAACTACGCCGCTCAAACGCTAAAAGACTGCAACTTTTACATGTCTTTTCATTCAAAATCACTTCATTTCCACAAATCCACTTAGACAACCGTTCCACAATAGCATCTACACATTCAAAACCGTGCAAACTCGAGCTCAGCTTACCAATTAGCCTTACTTTCAAGCATTCAAACCTTTAACACAACTTACACACACACCGTCCAATGGTATAGAACTGTACATTCTTTCTCAAAAGTTTTATTATTTTAACTCTCAAACTCAAAATTTGTGATAGAGTTCGTTAAGATGGCACCTCCACATCCAAGCATGTATATGTAAAACGATGGACACTGCACACGTTCCTACCATATGTCGCGATACCTAAACCTTTCCATGCTAATATTTCATCTTTTTGTATAAGTTGATCAGCTAAAACATGCAAATCAGCATGCAAATATTTCGTTGAAATGAAGAAAGTTGTAAATTTTAGTATAGAAACCGTCCTGGCAAGCGCTCGTGCACCTAAAAAGTTCACATTTTATTGTGCAAGCCTTCATGGCAGCTCTCCTAAAAGTCGTAAGTTTCTCACCTCACATGTGTCGCTACAACCTAAAAAAATTGTAAGTTTGTCACAAAAGCTCTCTTTCCAGCTCTCTTTACATCATATGAGAGGTCAGTTTGCGAATCTTTGTAATATAAAAGTTGCCATTTTAGCATGTAAGCTCTCAAGTCCTGCATCTTCGCAGGCTAAAAGTTTGGTATGTTGCTGTGGAAATTAGCATTCCATCTGTCTGCACAATGTGGAAAGACTTAATCTTACCAGAGCTCAACAGTCTAAAATGTGTAATTTTTACAATATGAACCTCCACTCTAACTGCCTCACCAGACCTTGCAACAACTTTATAATGAGAACATTCGTCTCACCCTCTATCGAAAGAAAATTTTATCATGTTAAGGAGCTTCTCAAACTAAAAAAACAAACCTTCGTTTCAACCACCTTACAGTTTTAAAGTTGTCAACGTTTAGTATAGAAACTCACATGGCAAGCATCCGGTCAAAGTAAACGTTCGCATTTTACCGTACAAACCTTCATATCAGTTGTTCTCGCACACTACAGTATTTAAAAAGATATAACTTTCGTTCCTCCTACATGTCTTTGCATTGGCTAAAATTATAAGTTTGATGTGTAAACTATTAATCCAACTACCAAAGATGTTGGGCTGCTATGCAAACATGTTTGCATGTCAAGCTGATGTGCTGAATGTAGTAGATGTTTATGAAAACCTGTGTTTGATACATTCATAGATCATTCTCAATGTGGTCGGTCTATATGTATATGATAAATAGAGGTTAATAAGTCCGCTAACAAACTACAATTGAGCTCCACACTGGAAGTTCACTCATTATGCCATGTCAGAATGCAAAACATGTCAACAACTGCAAAAGAAGGCTCCGAATTGTCAACCAATGTATTATATTTATCTAACACCCACAAGCACACACTGTTAGACACATATGCGCGTGCACTGCACACGCGCATACACACTCACACACACATGCAGACATGCACACACACACACACACACACACACACACGCACAACGATCTCAAGAGATTGCTAACTACATTCAAATAAACTTGGACACTCATTTTAAACAAAGTATAATATGTTATAACTTGTAAAACATGTTCTGCTAATGAAAACTAAATCGTATAGTATGAAGTAAAATTGTCTTAATCACCAATGTGAGGGCACTATTTCAATTATTAAGAGCTTCTACACTCTAGTTTCTGTAAAGAATAATAATAATCAATCGGCCTTAAATGGCTTAACAGTAGCTACATTCTTATATCGATCATGTCAAGCGTGAACGTGCAGCACTCGTTCTTACCATTGTCACTCATGACGAACATTCTGGTGGCTCTTTACCAAATTGTAAAAGTTCTCTTTCAATCTGCTGATCATTCATATCCTCTGGAAGTGGTAGATGTTGTAGGATGCAGCTGTTGGCCAACGGATGGAGAAAACCTTAAGGCACCTCGTAAATGTCCTCTGGAAATGGTAGATGCTGTAGGATGCAGCTGTTGGCCAACGGATGGAGAAAACCTTAAGGCACCTCGTAAATGTCCTCTGGAAGTGGTAGATGCTGTAGGATGCAGCTGTTGGCCAACGGGTGGAGAAAACCTTAAGGCACCTCGCAAATGTCCTCTGGAAATGGTAGATTGTGTAGGATGCAGCTGTTGGTCAACGGATGGAGAAAACCTTAAGGCACCTCGCAAATGTCCTCTGGAAATGGTGGATTCTGTAGGATGCAGCTGTTGGCCAACGGGTGGAGAAAACCTTAAGGCATCTCGCAAATGTCCTCTGGAAGTGGTAGATTCTGTACGATGCAGACGCGTTGAATACGTGTGTAAATACGTTAAGGCGCCTCGCACGTGTCCTCTGGAAATGGTAGATTCTGTAGGATGCAGCTGTTGGCCAACGGATGGAGAAAATCTTAAGGCACCTCGCACATGTCCTCTGGAAATGGTAGATTCTGTAGGATGCAGCTGTTGGTCAACGGATGGTGTTGTGTAACACCAACCTCGCACATTGTTCCAAGTATCATACTCAGCATTTTGTCGAAGACCATTCGCAGCATATTCATTTTCTATGTTCGCCATTGTTAACTTATGTTATATTTAAGAATTTAAGACAATTTCGCTAATCGCTTGCAACTGCTGACTTGAACGAAAATTCTCATATACGGCTCTTTTCCATCTTTTATGCCCTTTTCTAATGCATGCGTAAGAATCACTTTAGACATACAAATAGAGATACTAAAGGCATTGCCACAGCTGTCATTTGACCTTCGACATACTCCTACTTCTTTTGACAGCTAACACATATTTAAAACCTGTGGGACTCTAGCATATGACAAAATATATATGTTCACTTAAGTGTATATATATATATATATATATATTTGTAATTGTTATGTACAATTATAGATATATAAGGTCTTTGAAGATTCTGTTAATGGATTATATTAATTTATGATGAAAATGTATAGCATGTGATCATAGGACATAGCCCCCACACGACAACTTACTGATGGCTCATTGAGGTTACACTTGAGTATGGTAAATGTACACACCTGTTATCGTCTTGGTTCTGCAGACAGCGGTAGACGCTGTTTGTTTGTTTATGTGCATGTGAGTAAAAGGTCTCATGGCCAATCGGTTGTGTACCCAACGGTTTGCATCTAGCGTTGGTATGAATAAGATTTGTTTGTGTATATTTTAGACATATCAGCTTAGTTTTCGGCGCACTTGGTTCACACCTGAGTAGCGTATATGGACACAGCTGGTCTCGACCAGTGGTAGACGCTGTTTGCTTATGTTCATATGATGGATCACTCGTAGGCAATGACTACTAATGTTATTTGTACTGACCTACACACAAGCATCTTCAAAATTACTTCGCAATGTAATATATATTTGATCAAAGAACTAGCATTAAAGGCAGCTCTTCCATGAAAGATTGTCTTATGACAGCTTGATTTTAATGTGCCATTTGTGGGCTGCCTTGTGCATTAGACAGCGACGCAATAGAAGCTACTAATTACAATTACAAGCTACTAATTACAATTACAGGTAAGACAGTTTGTAGCCATTTAAAGTCCATTGCTCGGTCTTTTAATTTACATTAGACACAGGCGTAATAGAACACACCTACACACACACACACACACACACACACACACACACACACACACACACACACACACACACACACACACTCTCTCTCTCTCTCTCTCTCTCTCTCTCTCTCTCTCACACACACACACACACCATGCATCTTCAGAATTGCTTGGTCGTGTGATATTTGAACAAATAAATAGCCTTGAAGGCAGTTCTTCGTGAAAGATTGTCTTATGACGACTTGATTTTGGTGTGTCATTTGTGTATTGCCTTGTGCATTAGACACCGGCGCAATAGAAGTACTAATTACAATTACAAGCTACCAAGTTTATGTATCCTACTGTTCTCATCTAGCGTTGGGTTCAATAGGGCTAAGCTTTATTTGTTTATGTTTATTGATGCATTGGGTTCACACCTGAGTATCGTAGGCCTATTTTATCACAACTGATCTACTAGACGCTGTTTGTTTATGTTCATGTGACAGATCGCACGTAGGCAATGAGTACTAGGCCCTAATGTTATTTGTATACACACACCCACACAAACCAACCAAACATCGTCAAATTTACTTTGTCGTGTGATAATTGAACTAAGAAATAGCATTAAAGACAGTTCTTTCATGAAAGATCGACTTACGACACCTTGATTTTGGTGTTCCGTTTGTGAGCGGCCTTGTACATTAGACTGCGGCTCAATAGAAGCTACTAATTACAATTACAAGCTACTACATAAAATTACAGGAAAGACAATTTGTAGCAATTTAAAGTCCATTGCTCGATCTTGTCATTTACATTAGACATAGGCGCAGTAGAAGCTACTAAATACAATTTGCACCCATTTAAGTCCATTCCAAAATCGAAATTTTTAACGTGAACGGTCCACATAATAGTTCACTAAATACTCGTCAGAGGTACCACTAACAGCATAACGGTAGTGAACATTGTTCCAGAACCAAGATTACTATTTGGACGCAGGAGGCGCCACTAACTATAACTGTTCCAATACCTATTTAGTCGCTTGAGGCGCAAATAGCACAGAAACAGTTGTGCCACCTAGTGCAAAAATATGTTGATGATATATTTCACAATTTAGTCGCTAGAGGTGCCACAAAGCGCCACCTAGCGAAAACTATATGAACAAGATATAGTTCACTAATTAGTCGCTAGAGACGCCACAAAGCGCCACCTAGCGAAAAGTATATATACAAAATATATTTCACTGTTTAGTCGCTAGAGGCGCCACAAAGCGCCACCTACCGAATTGTTTTACCTTCAATCCTATACATACTACTTATATGCATAGAGTTATATGGGTATAATATGTGTGTACATAATAAGCCATAAGCCTGCTTTTATGAGGTACTTAAGAAGTGCTATACTAAGCTCAACATGCATGGTTTGACAAAGGGTTGTCCATTGGTTTAGATATGGAACTCTAGGTGTCATGTTGTATTGCTGGCCTGCTTCTTCTGAACGGGATTCTAGTCCGCACGGGATCCTGCATTTTTGGTTCTGTACTAGCTTTAGTTAAGAAGATTATGGCAAGGTGTGTGACTGAAGAAGATGAACTTCTGTTATACACTGTGACGTGCTCCTTGTTGCTCTTGGAAGTCACAAGGCTGTCACTTGGAAAAGTCGTATGGTCGCTGAGGCAGTCCCTTGGTATGCCAACCAGCCAAGTCAGTCAGCCAGTCAGTTCATCATTTGGTCAGGCAGTCAGTCAGTCAGCCAGTCAGTCAGTCAGTCAGTCAGTCCTTGGTAACTCAGTTTGTCATTTGGTCATCTGTAATTCTGTCAAACAGTGTTTTGGTCATGATATGATCGAGACATATAAATGTTGCTGACTTGGCCTGTGATGGAGCAAGGATGTGTTCCAGTATCTATCATTCACTGTATACATATGTTGGTCGGTTGTGTAGCAGTGAGTTTGTTTGTCACTTAAGGTATGCTAAGTCTGTTCTGGCCTTCAGATATCTGCTAACAACTCATCTTTTCGTGGAATCATTTCCTCCATAGGCTGGTTCCATGACTTCTCGGACTCCCTTCTTGGCTTTCGACCAAACTCACCCTGGAATTTGGATTGCACGATTCGGATTAGTAGCCACCATCAGCTGATGCCTTGATTATTATTACACTGGCATTATAGAAGTTCTTAGATTAGATTAGGTTAAACCAGTTGGTGAACACTACCAAGGAGTTCTGTGAAGCATTGATATCTAACATGTCTGCATTCCAAAGAGTATAATTTCAACGTAATCATGTGAGAAATGTGTTTGTTTTTCTAGGAGTCGAGCTATGAGATGCTCGAACTGTTTCACGAGACTGCAGACAGTGAAATCGAGGATTTTTCGCAGATGGTTGTGAGGTTTGTGTGGCTTTCTTGTCGAACGTTGCTGAACGTAATCGTGTGCAGTTCAGTTAACTTCATTTATTTATGGTGAAGTTGAATGAAAGTGAAACATCTGTAAACAAATTTTGTGAAGCTACTAATTGTGATAGTTGATCTGATTTTAAAATATATAGGACATATCATAATATATCTTATGTGGACGATTGCTGTTATTAGATTAATTACTTGAGATTAATTATTAATTGAGATTAATTGTTAATTGAAGTGAACCGGGCCAGAGTACTTAAGTGCAAGTAAAAGTAAACTTTCAGCCAATAAGTTAAAGTCAAGTGCTCAGGAGCGCTTTTACTTGTACAGAAATTCTTCCCATTTATACTTTTACAGTAAAAGTAGGAAGTGCTGAGTCTTCGGTGAATATATGGTCTTCTAAAATAAACATTTATTTGATTAATAGTTAGCTTTTTCTAAGTCCACATCCAAAGTTTGCTCTTGAGTCCACTCGTTATCTTGCATCCAAGCTGATGGCCACCTGTATGCCCCACAATTTGATAATGTGAAGGCTACGTTGATTACAAGTGGTGGGCCGGTGGCCCTGTTTCAACCCATGTTACAGACACCATGTCATCTAATACAACTCGCCCTTTAACCCTTGAGAATTACAACTTTATCAGTCTTTGCCAGTCTTCCTGTGGAACGATTATTGGACAAACAACTAACAGACTAGTGGAAGCTGATTTTGAGTTCAATCTGGGAGGGGGTGCTCGATAGTGTTGTGGTTAGCGTGCTGGACCGTCAATCGAGAGGTCACGGGTTCAAATCCTCGCCAGGGTAGAAATTTGGTTCGAGATTCCTGCACCCCGTAGCCAACTCAGCTATAATGAGTACACTTACCATACACTGTCGGTTGGAAGATGAGACGGCGAGAGAGGATTGGCCACCCACCCTCATATGCCGAGGCTAAGAAAATGAAGTCGCTAACGCTTCATACTCATGGCTGCCTCAAGGCTAGCCTAAGGGACTGCTCTTCTGCTGTTGGTGGGATGGTGTTGGAGTTGAATGCACAAGTGGACGTCAGAAACCGTCCTTAAAAACCAAAGTACGTTAATCACTTATGTTTCAATTCAAGATCAAAATGAAGCTTAACAAGGAACTTTTAATTATCAGATCATGGAGCATGATAGCTGAAAGGATTGAGCACTCAGCCGGTAATGCGGAGAGTCAGTTTCGAGCCTTCACACAGGCGGTCACTTTGTAAGGACCTTGAGCAAATCCTCACTCACAATTGCTCAGTGCCATCGATGTTCTGTTGTGTGGTAGCATTGTTCGTGTGGGCACTTCTGAACTTTGGAAGGAGGGCAGTATCAAATATTGTATTGTATCAAATACAGTTGTATTGTATTGTATTGTATTAAGTACAATTGTATTTATTGTACTACCACTATTAAAATCTAATAACTCTGCAACCCTAGTAATAATACTAATAATTGTTACTGTTTGGTACAGCTATGTATAACTGGGACATAGTACTTGGAGATAATGTCTAGGCACCTGTATTTGGTGCCCGATAAGATTGAAGACCATCCTGTCTTTTGGCACCACCCATTGTCCGTCCAAAATATTCTGAGATGCCACAACAAAGCCTCTGGCTCCGCAGTGGCACCGAGAGATGTGGCACCAGTTGATCAGATATGCACAGATCACAAAGGAAATGCAAACGCTGTAGGCAACGGTAGTCTATAAATTCACAACAAAGGAAGCCTCTTAAACTTAGCTTGGTACAGTAGGTTCTTGATTATTGTGCATGCCTTGTGAATGCATCAGTTCATACTTTACAGGACCGAGTTGACCAAAGTGGACTACGTTATATTGATGCACTACTGTAGTGTATAATGTGCTTTTTGTGACTGTTATGAAACTGAACTCTGCTATGTAAATATTGTGTTGTATGAGTCTGTTTGGATAACACGGCTTAGAGAACTAAGTATGCATTGTGCCAGAAACTCTGTCAATATCCACTTTCAAAATGCAAACAGCAAGATATGTCGTAGTAAAAAGGTACTATATTATGTCCAGTTATGTTGTTTTGGGGGTACGATAGTGCAGTGGTTAGCACACTGGAATGTTAATCAAGAGGTCAGGAGTTTAATACCCGCCAGGGCAGAAATTTTTACGAGATTTCTTCTCCATGTGCACCCCTAGCACACTCAGAGCTATAATGAGTACACCGACCGTACACTGCCGGTGGGAAGATAAGACGGCAAGGGAGACTAACGATTGCTGACTGAACCTTCTGTGAATCTTTCAACATTGTGCACGTGTTCAGTGGTTAAGATATATTTTAATCTTGTTGAGCATCATTACCTGATCACAAATGAACTGACTGTTCCTAAGAGAATCTGTAGGCTTCCGATGTGCCTTATGATCGAGGCATTTTTTTTATCTTACAGAGCATCACTTGATCACAATGGACTGGTTGTTCCTATCAAAATCTGAAGTTGTAGAATGTCCTTTATGCATGTTGATCTGAGCTGCAATACTACCACTTTTTTCTGCTTGGCTTGGGTTGGGAGTGCCTCTGAGTAGGGATCTTGAAGAGGCGGTATATAAATTTTGATTGATTTATTGATTGATTGATTGATTGATTGATTGATTGATTGAACAACCTTCCGATGATACTTCAAATTGTTGTAACTGATGCATCGGAATCATCTTCCACTTATCAGTGTTATCTTAAGATGCCCAGTTTTTAGCTCTAGCCATGTTCCAGAGCCTTTGAAAGAAGGTTGTTGAGCACGCTATATGAGTGTTGAAAAAAATCCCTGTTGTTACGTTACACATGTGTCACATGTTGCTGGTTGTTTATTTGTAGCATCAAACTGGAGAACAGTGTTGACAATTTCCTGTCAAACGCTGGGTACGTTATAAGTCCTTGCACGAAACACATCTTCTACTACGACCTGACCGTTAAGGTCATGGTCTCTGGGGCGTTCATCGTCGAACCCGTCATCTTCACCTGTGATGGTAAGACACTATGCTTGCTTCAGAATGCAGGGAGAGCCATTCAGAGAGAGCAAGGTAAGGTAAAAAGTATTCCATCCTGTCCTCCACCTTCCCCTTCCAATCTTTTGTTGTCCTAGACAGATTCTGCCTTAGCAGATCCTTTGCCTCGAACTCTCCCTGGCAACCAGACTTGGACCAGTGGACCTCCACTTGGTATATTGGACATGACTTGATTAGGCGTTGATCTATACATACACCGAGAGATTTCGAGAATGTTACAGGTGTAATTTCCTTTGGAACCAACTTTAGCTAATCTCATTACTTGAGTGGTTAACGATGAGATCAAAACAGTAATAATTTTATCTGATCTAAATTCAAAGATAATTTATTATCTTTAAATCATTCCGTTATTCTTTCTTATTCATATTATGTTTTTATTTCAAAAGAACCGACAGACTTATCCATTATAGAAATGCCGTTATCATCAGCAAACACATGATAAATTCAGAACAAAGGTAAATTGTCGATATAAATTAAGAATAAAAAGTCTCAGTATAGAACTCTGAGGAAGACCACGCCACACGGTTTTAAGATCAGTCAGCTGTTTTAAGAATAAGACCGCTCTCCTGCAGGGCAGTAATTGTAATCGTAATTAAAAAAAATTATAAATGCACCACTCAACAATTCAGAGGTGACTGTGAATCTGTTCCTGTTAATTCGAACCATGATTCAGTGTCAACTTGATTCTGCATCTTCTATCTTTCGATCAATCATGCATGTACAATTCTTTTGAGATACTCTTATAAATGTGCGTTGATATTACATAATTGATACCGCATGATGACGTCACAGTGCAGCCGAGCATTGTCTTGCCACTGTAGCGCCATCTGTCTTCTGCAGTCAGGTGTGACTCGTTTTGTGCAGATGCATATCGATCGTTGTACGACTGTTGTCTGCTGATTGATAAATTGATTGATGCTCAGTTTTTTAGTAACAGCTGCATTAGTTCAATACGGTCCGAAAGTGATGTATGCAAGTGTCAGACAATATTGTTGCTAAATCATTCTGAAAAGTAATGTATGCAGTTATCAGACAATAATGTTGCTGCATCATTCTGAAAAGCAATACATGCAAGCTTCAGACAACAATGCTACTACATTATTCTGAAAATTAATGTATGCGAGCATCAGACAATAATGTTGAGCTACATTATTCTGGAAAGTAATTACGCAGGCATCAGACAATAATGTTGCTACATCAGTCACAGATGTCTGGTAACAAAGGATAATTACTGTTGCCAGTGATGCCACACATTATCAAAATCATAGGGAACTGTCTGGTTTTAGGCCACACTGCCTGTGGTGTGCAGAGCAAGAGTCGAAAGGTAGTGCGCTGATTTTGTGACAGCCGTGAACTGTGCACATTTCAAACTATACTTGACAGGGTTGATTTATAGGGACCTTGAGCAAGTCTTTAATGCTCAGTAGTTCGCAGTTGGTAGTTATATATATTGGTGTAATGTAAATAAAAGAAAAATACGAAAACAATTGTGATGTATGCTTGTTTTTATTTGTTAAAATTTCCATTTACATTACCTTACCTGGTAGTGATCACCTTACCTGCTACTATTACCTTGTGATATATACTCTTATTTTACCTTACCTGGTAATAATCACCTTACCTGCTACTATTACCTTGTGATATAATTATTATACTCTTATTTTTACCTTACCTGGTAAGTGGTAATGATCACCTTACCTGCTACTACTGTGTGGTATGTTCCGTACTAGCCTATTAATAAGATTTTACTTACTTTACCTGCCATTTGTTGTACTTACCTGCCTTACAAGAGACAAAAATTACTGGCAACTGATTGTGCAAAGCATTCTAGAATTTGCAATAATGCTATTTAAAATGTTCGAGAAATTATTGTCTGTTCCTCTAACTTTTTAACCTTGCGTGCGGTATCTCCTCGCCGAATAACATTACTAAGCATGATAGCATGGAACTGGTGTAATTTATTAGGACTGAGAGAATTCCTAATACACGTTGTTATCATGTACTGAACCGAGTTTAGATGTCATGGTTGTTTGTGGCATTGGGTTTTTTCACCTCTGTCTTCGTGTCTGGCTGATTACACCAAGCATGAACTCGATACGCTCCAATATTTCCCCAGATACACTCCACGTGTTCACTGAATGACACGGAATGTGCCCATAATCTCTAAAGGGTGTATTCTGGGTGCCTTAAATAAGCTGACTCACTCCAGAACCATGCAACCCCTCCGCAACCTTGAGTCATCAATCTCATTTCTCGTGTTTCAGAGAAAACCATTTTTTGTGCCCCAGTTCTTTGACGATCTCACAGGACTGTTCTTTGATGGAACATGGGTGGGGTTACAGAAGCCAGGTCATGTGGAACGGTTTCATGCCTCGCAGCTAAATTTAGCACTGTCGTGGTTGGTTGGCGTGGGGGCTTACGAGTGACTCACCAGTTACAACAAAGTGCATTATTCTTTAAAGTGTTTAGTGAAGTGCATCTGAATTAAACCAATCGGAAGGACACCTGTTCGAATTCCTCCCTGGAAGTTTAAACCCTGTGTCTGGACAGAGATTTCATCTTAAATTTGTCCATATTAGATTCAGCAGTCAGATAATGGGTGCTAACATTGTAAAATGATTCCAGGTATCTATAGACTACAAATGTGCTAGCAAAAGATGATGATGATGACGACGATAATGATGATGATGATGATGATGACAAAGGTGAGGAAGGTGATTATGATGTTGACAAAGGTCCATTTAGCTACTAATGATGACAATAATGTTGACGACGATGATGTTGATGATGGTGATGATGATGATGATAACAATGATGATGATGATGATGATGATGATGATGATGATGATGATGATGATGATGATGTTGATGATGATGTTGATGACGATGATATTGATAACGATGATGATGATGATGATGATGTTGATGATGATGATGTTGATGATGATGATGATGATTATGATGATGATGATGATGATGATGATGACGATGACGATGATGACGATGATGATGATGATGACGACGATGATGATGATGATGATGACGATGATGATGATGTTGATGACAATGGTGATTATGATGAAGAAGGTGAAGGTTTATGAAAGAATGATGAAGATTTGCAGAAGAAAGAGTGCCATAGATGAAAAAGACCTGGTGTTGGTAATGATGAGGATGAGGGTGGCAGTGATTAACAAGAAAGCGGTGGCAAATTAAGAAGTGTTTGGGCAAGATGATAGGAAGATGAATGACTCTTCTGCTTTTCTGTTCATTGTTTCGCTCACTGATATCTGTTCTGAACGACAGTTTAACATCCTTTAACATAACCTAAGCGAGTGCAGAGAATGCCTCTGACTAGTGGAGCACGATATCTAATTACTACAATAAAAACAAAAATAATGATGATAAATCTTTTGTTTGTTGCTTGAATCCTAGTGCATACAATGGTTGAACACATCATCACTCATGTCCTTGTGATGCTGAATGATGACCTTGGTGGCTCCTCTGCCGATGACTACTTGCTTAAAGTATTTGGCTTCTCCGAGTACCTAATCAAGTATGTATTTGACAGTGTGTTACAGTTGAGTAGGTGTGGAGAAGCATGTATTTTACCTTGGGTTGTAAGGGTACTTGAGAGTAGTTGACAGGGCTTGTGCAGGTGTAATTTATGTAGCCTAGAACACCGATTTATATAGCGCCTCTTCAAGAAAACTCATCGGAGGTGCTTTGAACCTAACGGTGGAAAACCAGGATCGAACAAAATGGGTTTCTTTGTGCTTATTGATTAAACTGGTTAACACGATTTCAGTTACCTTAAGGGAATTTGTTTGTTGCTATGGATATTTGTTGTTGAGGCAGCTGTGATGTAATGTAATGTAATTACAGATTTATATAGCGCCTTTTCAAGAAAACTCAGCAGAGGCGCTCTCAACCTAACGATGGAAAACCAGGATCGAACAAAATGGGTTTCAAGCTCTTACGGAATGAAGGTAAAGAAAGACCAAGAAGCTCAGGTCGTAAGATCCCAGGTAACCTATTCCTGAAAGTTGTGCTATGGATGTTCTGGTTGAGGGAACAACCAGGTCACCCTGTGCAGCAGAGCGAAAAAAGCTTCGGCCAGGAATAGATGCGATCGAGACACACAACACCCTGAGATAAGATGGAGCACAGCCCACAAGGCAACTACACATAGGTATTAGGGTCTTATATACTCAATGTTTGTGTGCATCATTACCCTGTGCAATTCCTCCCACATGAAGCTGGATATATGCCAAAAATCTAGGTGACGAGTACATGTTTGTACTGTCATGCAGAGTCTGGGAGACATTGCTGTCTGCTGTAACGATCTCCATACTTATTGGAAGGCTTGCAGTTGAATGCTAATGTTTAAGTATGGACTGGCTTGGTCACTAATCCTGAGTTGCCCGAATCTCTAGCCTCGCTAGTCTTCTGTGTAGCTTTTAAACAATACTTGATGTACTGGTAGATGCGTAACGGTTGAGCATTACAATTTGTTACATTACTTTACGGTCGGTTGTGTATTTTCCTTGTAGTAATTCCATTCTTGCTGACTATGAATACGTCCAACAGTGTCTGAAGTTGGACAAAGACATTCGATTCGTCCTTTGTGAATCAAACACCATCTCACGACCGTTTAAGAGAAAGGTTAGTGTAGAAACTTAATTACTATTAACTTAATTACTAATAACTTAATTACTAGTAAACTTAATTACTAGTAAACTTAATTACTAAGAAATACTAAGAAACTTAATTACTAATAAACTTAATTACGAAGAAACTTAATTACTAATAAACTTAATTACCAAGAAACTTAAATACTAATAAACTGTATCAGTGCTTATAAGGATGAAGTCTTATGAGGAAGTCAAAAGAAATTGGAGGCTTATATAGCAATGAACTTTGCTTTATGTACGTTTGTGTGTATGTATGTACGTACCTACATGCTCATGTTTCAGTGAACTGATGGGGTGAGATCTTTCACCTATGCTGCCTATTTGAGTGGATGCCATGTCATTTATGGTCCCCATGTATGGACCGTTCTAGCCTGAGATTCTAATCTCCGAAATAAGCCACCTTCGTTATACAAACCAGCAACCTCATGCACAGAGGTTCAACAACCAATGACACTGCAGAAAACGCTAGATGATATAAGAAGTTCATAGATAAGAACCTTTTCTGTGGTCTAATTGCAGCCGGAAGATGACAAGTATCCGGTTTTCCTACCAAAGATGCGATTAGCAGACAGCCCTGCAAATAGAGTGACCAGGTATGCACTGATTGCTTCTCACCTGTTCCTCCTACTAGGAAAGACCGCCAATGACCGCTGGCAGAACATTTTCTCGACTCCTTAAGATTCTTATCCGGATTACTGCCCCATTTGTAACTATTCTAGGCCTTTTGTGCAATTATACTTGATTGCTTACACCATAGGTCAGGCCATGTCGGGTTAGGTCAGATGAGGTCAGGTTAGGTCAGGTCAGATGAGGTCAGGTCAGGTTAGGTCAGATGAGGTCAGGTCAGATAAGGTCAGGTCAGGTTAGGTCAGATAAGGTTAGGTCAGGTTAGGTCAGATGAGGTAAGGTCAGGTTAGATCAGATGAGGTCAGGTCAGATGAGGTCAGGTCAGGTTAGGTCAGGTTAGGTCAGATGAGGTCAGGTCAGGCTAGGTCAGGCCAGGTCAGATGAGGTCAAATCAGGTCAGGTCAGTCAGGAAGTAGTTGATTTGTTGTGTATTCGTGGGTTATAATGATCATTTGCCTCAAGTTGAAAGAGGACGGCAGCTTCTAACAGGAAGATAAACTTTTCTTATAAGTTGTCAAATAAGATTTACTTGAGCATGATAGATCAAACTATTTAAGATACATCTTAGTAAATTACTCATTTATAAAACATCTATATATATGCTATAAAGGATATGGAAGTTATTCATTGTTTGCTGTGCGTTTCAAGGACACATCTGGTTGTTGGCAAATCCTTTTGGTGATAACCAAAACCAGAATGCTGGTTATGATTCTAATAACAAGCACTAGTTAACGATTCTAGGACTGGTATCATGCTGAAAATACAAATGCATTCTTCCTTGTTTTGAATGATGTTTTCTGTTTTGAAATTTTTCAAATGTGCTGATTTGTAGCTGTTCTTGTATCATATTGCTTCGTATGAACTTAAGATTCTCCTGCTGGTATGCGGTCTATGTAAATGGCTACTTACATTACACACCCTTTTGTCTTGGTTATTTGTTCAGAGATAAGCTGAACATCTTGATGGAGACGTTCTACAAGGAGGTGGAAAAGTTACGAGATGCAACAATCCAGGTAGAAAAGCTTTTATCTGTCTGTCTGTCTGTCTTTCTGTCTGTTTGTCTGTGTGTCTTTCTGTCTGTCTGTGTGTCTTTCTGTCTGTCTGTGTGTCTTTCTGTCTGTCTGTGTGTCTTTCTGTCTGTCTGTGTGTCTTTCTGTCTGTCTGTGTGTCTTTCTGTCTTTCTGTCTGTCTGTGTGTCTTTCTGTCTGTCTGTGTGTCTTTCTGTCTGTCTGTGTGTCTTTCTGTCTTTCTGTCTGTCTGTGTGTCTTTCTGTCTGTCTGTGTGTCTTTCTGTCTGTCTGTGTGTCTTTCTGTCTGTCTGTGTGTCTCTGTCTGTGTCTCTGTCTGTCTGTGTCTTTGTCTGTCTGTTTGTGTCTGTGTATCTATGTCTATGCGTGTCTGTCTGTCTACCTGTTTGTATCTGTCTGTATGTGTGTCTGTCTGTGTCTGTCTGTCTCTCTGTCTGTCTCTCTGTCTCTCTGTCTGTCTCTCTGTCTCTTTGTCTCTAGGAAGCATTTCGGTTGCTTATCTGTCTTTGGTGGGATGTTTGTCTTCTGATACGATTCATTTCCTGTGTGAGGTAATAAATCTGAGATTTAATTATCCATTAGCATAAAAATATGCTGCAAAAAACATACACATTTGCGGTGCTTCAGAAAGATGTTTTTTCAAACACATTGTTTGCACCAATCTGACTGAAGAGCAGAGTTCAGTTCTGATCTAACAAACAATCTGAGTTCTGTGCTAAGCCTTGATGCTGTTGCGTTGTTTTGTTAAGGGAGCAGAGAAGACGCACTGCAAGGGAGTGGTTCAGGCGGTGAAAGCCGTCTGTACCATCGTACACGATATCGAGACCGTGGACATCATGAAGTCTCTACAAAGGTTGAACGCAGTCGTACTGACTCATGTAAGCATCGATCTGATGATCGAATCGGATCAGATCTGTTTAGTTAGATCTGATCCAATCTCATCTCATCTCATCTGAAAGGCTAGACAAATATTTGGCTGAACATTTCCCTCTTTACTCCTTAAGTGTCTGGTATTGATTTACATTTATTGCTTGTTGAGGATTGTGCGGCATCTGTTTAAACTGCGCCACGGGTTCAGTTTGAGGTACTGCGTTCGTATTTTTGTGTCATCTGTGTCCCTACTAGTTGAACTCCTAGACCATTGGACTAGACGGTATGTATCCTGTCTTACAGGAAAGCCCACCAGATGTTCTTCTGGTATGAGAGCTCTGTCCAGAACAAGGACTCTCAAAACCAGTGTTTATGCATTATAAATCAATCAATCAAATAAAATTTATATATCACTCCTACAAGGTCTTTACTCAGAGCTGCTCCTGACCCAGGCCAAGCATCGGCTCCATGAGCAGTCTTATGGAACGGATAGAATAGTGACGGAAGGAACCGAGGGAGGCGACGCACCTCCAGAGGAACCCCGTTCCACGTTGCATGACCAATCGTCCATTGCCAGCTCAAAGGTTGAAGAACGTGATATTAGCACCTCACTTACACAGAGAGGGGATAGAATAGAATAGAATAGAATAGAATAGAATATTCTTTATCAATCCAATTGTGAACCGCATTTTCGTGTACATAGACATATAAAAACTTTTTCACATTCTCAGCCCTGCAAAACTGGCAGTGACCAAACATTATATATAAAGTGTTACAGCATAGAGAGTTATGTACCAAGTTATGAGTACAGCATCAGCATCCTAGTTAAGAAAGATGAATGGTAACACTCTGGCCTGAAGAGCTTTAGATCTTGAAAAGTCGCAGTTCGATACCCGTAAGCCCCCTCTAGGTCTACGCAACCTTCCACTCCTTAGGGGGCAGCAGTCAAATGAGCGGGCTCTTTACAGGCTGCCAAAATGCATGTTAATTAAGATCTTGATGATTGTACCATCATGATTAAATTGTTTCAATGTAACTTACTGCGGTTTGTCAGTGAGCTTGCCATTGAATACGAATATTATTATTATTATTACTATTATTATTATTATTCCGCTAAGAACACAACAGCTTTACTGTCTTACTTTATGGCATTGCCCTACCTGTACTGGATTGCCTCACCTGCAATGCTTTGTCTTGAGACATTATATTGTGGTGCTTGCAGGGGCATGGCAGCGGGTCCATCTCGTCTGCAAGTCCAAGGGAACGCGAGTTTGTTTTCGTCACCGAAGACAGCAGCACTGGCTACTCCACTGTCCAGGTAGTTCCAGAAAACAACCAAAGGTAAACCTTTCAGATTCTCACGTTTTTAATACACTTATGAAGAAGAAAGGAGCAGTCCCTTAAGCTAGCCCCAAGTGACAGTCCTAGGTATGTGATAGCAACTTCATTTTTCTTAGCCTCAGCATATGAGGGCGAGTGGCCAGTCCTCTCCCTCGCCCATTCATCTTACCATCAACAGTGTGCGATCATCATAGTCACTATAGCTGAGTTGGCTAGGAAGCAGATGATAAACAGAAATTTCTAACAAAATTTCTGCCTTGGTGGGATTTGAACCTCCAACCTGCAGTCCATCACTAGACTATCTTACACCTATATTAATACTCTTAAATCTCATTGTAATGCTATCTTTTGGAGCTCCAGCTATCAAATACTACTGCGTAACGAAGTTATGTTTTAATAAGGTCACATTTTAAAGCTGAATTTAATTCAAGTTTTATATCCGTGACTGCGTTTTTGTTCGAATTTATGTCATAATGATGTGTGTGCAAAGAAATTCTGTTTTAACACTATGATGAATAATTATTATATTAACAGGGATTACGTCTCACATTTACTAATCGCTAATTAAATATCCATATGCTAATCACTAATTAAATATCCCTTTACTAATCACTGATTAAATATGCATTTACTAATCACTAATTAAATATCTGTTTAGTAAACACTAATTAAAAATCCAGTTACTAATCACTAATTAAATATCATGTACTTCACTAGGGATTCATTGAAAATGTTCTATTATTCTTAGATGGATGTATTGATTAAAATTTTAATATTTTTTTCAGTTAATTTTCCTAATAATTGTTTTCTTCAGGAAGCTTGACCTTGTTACGATGCTGGACGACTTACATATAGCGTTGGATGAGGTTACGAAATCTGTTAAATCAATGATCGAAATGTACTGTCGAACGTTTCACACGGATTTCAACTTTGAGTCAACTAAGTCAGTTGTCCGAGGTATTGGCTCAGGTTTTCTAACAACTGTTTCTCTTCACGGGTTGGTTAGTCGCTGTTTAACGACATTTTGTCATAATAGATATGATTAACGTTGCCCTCCTCCTTTTTCTAGGCTTGATACTGGCAGGTAAGGTAGTGGCGGATGATTTCACTTGTGCGTCCAGTTTGAATCCTAATGCTCCAAGTGACATTAGTTTTTTGTTTGTAAAGCCGTGAAGCGTGTAAGTAAAGCTTGTGTAGGTGTTTGATTGCTTGTGGTGTGCTGAGGTTTAGTCGAAGAATCACACCTCCAGGGAATGTTGTTTATGACCTCCTTCTTCCGGTTCTCTGGCTCAGGCAGGTTCGAATGGTATTCAGACTGGGCTAACGGATCGTCATGTTGGATGTATTGGTTTTAAGACTGAGTATATTGGTCTTTAGGCGGGGTGTAATGGTCTCAGGTTGGATCTATTGGTCTTTAGACTGAGTGTATTGGTCTTTAGGTTGGGTGTGGTGGTCTTGCGGTCTTTAGTTCACAGGTATTTTTTCGTCTTTAGAACTTCGTGATGCATCAAGTTTACAGGAAAGCCTGATCATACATCTGGCAACAGCACACCGAATTCCACAGCAGTGGAGACAATCGTAAGCATGCTTCATTTACTACTTCTCATCCAAAAATGTTTGTAGAATATTTTCTGGCTAATACTTTACAACAGGCATGGGCAACTTCTTTTAACAGAGGGCCGAACTAAGATTTTAAGGGCCATCAGGGGCCGCATGCCAATCGCAGGCTAATTTTTGCAGATTCATTTGCCAAAGAAAATAAGACAATATTAATTTTATTCAAACTAACTATTGCGATATAACCGTTTCTGTTAAATTTATGTTAAACTAAATTAAGATAATTTTTATGATGAAAATATATAATTATCCTAATTACCTACAGTCCTACACTACAATAAAATACTAAACATGTTAAAAGTTTCTTCAGTTTAAAAAATAGATATAAAACTGTTAGTGTACAATGTATCCATTATGCTTGGTGTGCTATATTTAATGATTAATGTGAAATCTGACACTTCTTGTCACGACACAATTTATCCAGCATTGTTGATTTAATGTTCGAAGCGGCAATTCAAATTTCATTAGAAAGATTGTCATTTGTTAGTCTGCATCTGCTTCTGTATTTTTTTAATTTCATCTTTGAGAAGAACTGTACACAAATATAGGTGCTTGGAAACAGTGCAGCCATTTTCAGGGCATGAAATCTAAGTGAAGATGGCTTCCAAAGTTTCGAACCTACCCACTCTGTGGTATTGTTTCAGGCAGAAAGTAATTACATTGATGAATGAGTAGTGAACTAGTTGACTAGACAAGAGGCCGGATTCTTAATAAATAAGAAACAGATGTTTTAATGTCGGCCTACGTACCGAGATCCAGACATTCATGTAGGGCCGGATAAAAGTGCCAGATACAATGCTAATATTAAAGACATGTCAAGGGCCGGTTGAAAAGTCCCCGGGGGCCGGATCCGGCCCGCGGGCCGTATGTTGCCCACCCCTGCTTTACAATGAGAGGTTCACTGTGTGCATGTCTGGTTGTATCCAGACACTTAATATAGCATCGCTTTGGTACCTCACAAAAGCATCTGGCTATCAAACTGATCCAAACATTTTAAGACAGTTTGAATTGTACACTGCTCAGTAGGATGTACATAAGGGACATAAGGGACTTGTCATCGAATAGGAAACAATGGAGAGTGTTCACCATGACGATCGCTAGAGCTCCACAAGCTGACAGCACAAGGTAACAAGGTAACAGTAGGAAATAAAAACCGGAATTCATTAAAATAAAAAAGTAAGTATGTGCATAGTTTTAGTTTGAAAATATTATTAATAAAATGTAGTTCAAGTTTTAGTATTTTGTTTATAAAGTTTGGCTTACTTTTCATTGAACGACCGTGTATATATATTCTTGGTCTCATCTGTGGACATGTCTTGGTTGTTTTATAATACTGCAGGTCATAATGGCATTGCATGCATAGACTGTGCGTGTGGAAAGCAGTCTAGTAACAAGTTAATGCTTGATAAACTGTTGAGTATCACAGCTTGCTCAAGGCCTCTGCACAGCAACAGCATCAGGGAAATGTGCTTTTTATCCAGCGCACCAGGTTGCAAAGCTTATTAATTGACCACCATACCACACACGCAATGAATGGATTGATTAATCACTGTGCTTACGTTGTTAGCGGCAGACACGTGGAGTACCGGATGAAAGTGTCTCTCTACTACGGAGGCCAGAAATTGTCCGACGAGATCCACAGTCAGCCAAAGTCTACTGCTGCTGATGGTTTTCAGGGAACAGTCATCTGGGACGAATGGTATCAAATGCTCCTAATTCTTCCTGATAAAATCTAGACAGGATTAACACTGCCCCTAAAATTGACTCCGAGTGCCCACATCTGCTGTACAAGACATATTTCTTTTTTCAAGGTCAGTCCCGTGGTACAGAGGTAGGTAGGTAGTTTCTGTTTAACAGTGCAAAGGCGATTAGCAGTGCCCTCTTCCGTTCTCCAGCCTTGGGACTGGCATCACAAAGACTGAGGTGAAAGTCTCTTGATAAATATACATGGAACATCTTTATAATCGATATCAGTAATACTTGAATACCTAATAAACATCTTCTAATGCATCAGTTGTGGTCAAAGACAGTGTGAAAAGGAGGTTCCAGTGTACATGAAATATGTAAGGAAATTGTTCGAACTGATTGATTTTTAACGATTTTTAACGATTAATCGATTAATTAATCGTTACAGTCTGCAGCCCTAAAATACACTGAATACTCATTATATCGTGCTTCATTGTGAAATGAATCCTGATATAATATGGTTGGGGACGTGGATCCCAAAATTAAATTCACTTGTAGGAAATTAGCTTATTACAGCACAACCTCATTATAACGATAATGCTGTTATGAGTTTTTGATGTATATTTTTGGTAAATACCTAGGTTGCAGTTTGACAAGGTCATGTGCAGTCTGCCGAGAGAAACGAAGATCATCTTTGAGCTGATCGGAGTTCGTCTGGTTCCATCGAATAATTCCGACGGCCATCTCAAGGTGAACGAGGCTCTCGGATGGGTGGCTATGCAGCTCTACAATCAACAGTTGTAAGTCTTTCGTTAGACTTTCGATGTTATAACGATTGAAACTAATTTATGATTTCGCTAATGTAATTGAAAGTCAGTCCGATTGTATTCATTTGTTTGATCCTCTGCCTAGGTGGTGAATACGACGTGGACCTGTTTACTAACTCCTCATTTATGTGCCATCTGCTTAACGTGGAGTGGGGTTTTGTCCCCCAAAGTTATTAAGTTAACATGTGTAAGTAAGTAAGTAATCTTTTAATAATGCAAATAAAACGGTCACATTTTACAAAATAGACAGTTGATGTAATATGTTACTGTCGTTGGATCAGGAAAAGACCAAAACTATTAGCAGATACTATGAGCGCTTCTGGCGCTCGCTTCAAGATGGCAAACTGTTCACTGTACAAGAGCTGCGGTGTAACACTAACTATTGACTTTTTACACACAGTCTGGTTTATTGGAATTGTAACTAAAGATTCATATAGCGCCACTTAAAGTGCAATACAAATTGGAGGAGCTCTCTGCACTAGCTTCTAGAATATTAAATGTTATTATGAACAGATAATTTTTCGGTGACCAAACAGGTCAGATAACTAGAAGAGTGACTGATGGCTGTGTAGATGCTGCATCATAAGGCATCACTTTATGTCCTCAACGACATCTCCTCAACGTCCTCAACGTCCTCTTTTGTTAAAGAGTCCATGCTGTACGTTATTGAAAGATTTCTGTTCAGTTGTGCTGAACTGGCTGTAAAATGAATACAACGGATATTTGGTTGATGAGAGAGGAGAGGGGTGGACTTTTTGCAATGGATGTTTGACTACAAGTGACTTGCAGTCGATGCCTCATGCTTGAAGATAATGGCAATGTAGAAGTCATTAAATTCAAGTATTGCCTGAGATTCAAGTATTGACACCTTGAATGTAAATCTCGTGTTAGATGAGTAGCTACTTACACTTCATAGCGATGGCGGTCTCTTTGTGTTATCTTTTTCTGTTCTGCATGACAGTGTGTTTTTGGCTGTGATTGTTTTCAGTGAGTTGGTTCAGGGCAGCCAACTCCTTGGTCTTTGGCTGCATGGAAATGCCAATCCATGTGGTACTAACGGATCCAATACAGAGAACCCCAACAGCGTACTCATCCAGGTAGGAAATGACCTGTCATTTGCTTTTTGAAGTGCAGAAGCGCTTGATGCTAGCATGTTCCTTAATTCTTACTCGACTGCATAGGCGTAGACTCTGGGGGGAGAGCCGGGGCACGTGCCCCCCAATAATTGAGATGGACTCTAACCCAATGCAACAAGTGTAGAATGAACAACCAAATACCCCTCTTCCCCAATATTTTGGACAAGTTTACGCCAGTGCTCGACGGACATCCTGAAATTGACTCAATAATGGATATTCTTTGACGCACCATTGGTTGATGACTAGCATTTTCGTAATGGTAATCATAATCGTAAACTCCAAATTTCTAAACACCACTTAAACGCTAAGCGCAGGGCACCAGCTTATTCACAAGCGCTGATGTAGTAATAGCACTACATAAGTTGTAAGATTAGATTAGATGTCTGCCTTTCACCTCATTGTGCTTATGCTTTCAGACTCGTTCAATTCTATTAATTAACAACTATTTTTTATCTATGTTGGTGTTGATTTTAAGGAACACTAGTTTCTTGTCATGCACTAAGATCATTCACCAGTAGAACCACAATTAGATGACAACTGTTGGTAGAGGGTTATGATTAGGTTACCAGCAAGATTTAACTTTTTATGAACACTAGGTACATAAGTAGCTAACGTCTGCTATTACAGCTTAAGTGCTCGTAAATTCCTTGTCTTCCTCTGTCTGATCTTGTATTGTATATCGTATCTAGAAATTTGTAAAGCACCTCTCATAGAATGACTTCAGAGGCGCTGTCAGCACAGACGCTCCGAGGAAACAGAAATGCCTTTAGGGAACGAGATACCGATGTGGAGAAGCCAGTCATTAGTTTGGCCCTGAGTGGGGGAAGGTAATTTGTCTGTCCAGATTGCATGAAACTACTGCCTCTGATTCATTTGTTCTTCAATTCAAATCGATTGAAATCGTGATAATTTCTGTTTCAGGTGAATTTGCCGAAATTTGACCACATCTATGTTTTCCCATCATGTCAGGACTCTCTTCCAAGGTCAGTTTATTTATTCGTTTCTGTTCTTGTATTTATATATCTATAGTGGCACTGGCTAAAGCCAAGACATGAAAGATAGTATCTAGCATCTTGTCTATAATCATCGTCTGATCACCATCTAAACCCAAAACTGGATCGAGTTTTTCATTTACTGCATTGAAGCTTGCACCAGTCTTCAATGTTTTGATCGTAACTGATCACCATCAAGCTTCCTGCTTATAATGACCATCTGGTTGTTAAGGACGGGGTTGCTTCATTCCTGTCTTGTTCCTTCTTAATGTTGGGGTTGACCTTGTCTGTATTTAGCCTGAAGCAAGACTTTCAATCATTGGATGCAGTTGACCAGCAGCGTCTGCAGGCAATCATCAGGAAGGACGTTCTTACAACGTAAGTCGTGTTCTTTGTTTTTCAGGGTTGGGATTTTCTTCTTTTCCAGTCTTCTATGGATTGGTCATAGATTATATTGCATAACAGACTCTCTTTTGTAACCGTAGAAGGAATACTTGTCTATTGCATTAATGCATTCAATTGTTCCTTTGTATAACATGACATAAATGAAAATTTGTAAAGCGCAAGTTCAAGGAAAACTCATCAGTAGCGACCTGACCCAACAAGGAAAAACCCTCTTTCAAACAGAATAGATTTTAAGCGCTTGTGGAACAGAAAATGAGAATAATGCTGAATAGCTCAGCTCTAGTTTTATGAGGAAGGTTGTTCCAGGCCACTGGACCAACAAAATGTTTGTTTGTTACAATACTTAGTCTATTGCAGTAATTCATTTGATGGTTCCTCTGTATGTTTGTTATGCTGTCGGAAGTTATTTGATGTTATTAATTTTTCTTGTTTGTTCTATAAACAGACTGACAAATGAAGAGCGTTCTTTGGTGTGGGAAAAGCGTTACTATCTTCAGAGTATTCCAAAGGCTCTTCCTTGTCTTCTCCAGGCCGTGCCATCCTGGGCACCCAGCAACCTCTCAAGGATCTATGCGATGATCAAGGAATGGGCTGCACTGGACCCTCTCGATGGACTACAGCTGCTTCTGCCTAGGTCTGTCATTGAGACTATACCAAGGGCATTGTTGGATAAGTGGTATGGTAATGTAATGTAATGTAATGCTGGTCATACATGGCCATTTATGGGTTTAGATCTTTGTTGATTATGTGACTTTTAGATCCATGTGGGTTATGTGATGTTTAGATCCATATGGGCTATATGACGTTTAGATCCCAGTGGATTATGTGACATTTAGATCCCAGTGGGTTATGTGACATTTAGACCCTTGTGGATTTTGTGACGTTTAGATCCCAGTGGGTTATGTGACATGTATCTGGACATTGCATCCACTAGTTCCTCTTAAGCACTAGGAACTGTCGTTAAACATGGAGTTGGTGGCATGTAATGCTACCTGGCAGAGTCTGTTATGGAGGCTTTTATAATTGCTAGTTCCAGTCATCCAAGAACAGTGAGATAGGCTGGGTTTTTTATATTAAAGTACAGAACTGTTGCTTACTTTGGCACTGGCCACAAAATGCGTATCTTCATTGGTCTCACCACAATGCGTATCTTCATTGGCCTCTCCACAATGCGTATCTTCATTGTCGTCGCCACAATGCTTATCTTCATTGGCCTCTGGTTATTCAGCTAAGGTAAGGTTATACTGTGTTATATTTGCCCCAGGTTTCAGTTGAACAACGGGACAGCCATTCTCTAACGGTTGTATGGCCTGTTGTCTCACACTGCCTGTTTTTACAACCATGATTTTTCTTACAGTTTTGCTGATACGATTGTACGAAGCCAAGCTGTCGGTCGATTAAAGGAACTGTCGCACGACGAACTCTACGACCTCCTGCCACAACTCGTTCAGGTGATGCTGCTTTACCTGTAAAGAAAATTGATCTGCTTTCAAAGTGTTGTTGTTCTGTTGGCAGATCAGCTCTCAAACTCAAGGGCTGTGCCATTGTAAACTACACTTTACTAGATTTGTGTATATATGATACGATACAAAATGTATAAACAATACGATGCAATACAACTGCATTTGATAATGCCCTCAGTCCAAAGTTCAGAAGCGCACACATGACCATACAACAGAACATTGATCATGCTGAGCAATTGTGAGTGAAGGACTTGCTCAGGGTCCTTACACAGTGACCACCCGTGTGGAGGCCTTGAAACTGTACTCTCCATGTTACAGGCTGAGCACTGTATCCATGCAGCTGCTGTGTTACACAAGCAGCGATTATCTTTTAACTTCTTCCTTCAGGCAGGTTCAAACATCCAACATTGCCACTTCTCTCGCTGTTGAGTTTAAGTCTACTGTATCCCTCTTTCATCATCCAATCCAGCATCATCTGTCTTGGTCTTCCCCTTGTCCTCCTCCCATCCATTCTTCCCTCGCTGACATTTCTTACCTTTTAATTACTCTACTGTAAATAATAATAATAATAATAATATTTATTCTTTAATTAAGCGCCTGCAAACGCACTGCGCTGTACATGTACATGTTATGCGATAAACCTTAACTACTAACAGAACAGACAGCCTGCAATACACGGTGCAAATTGCAGCCTACAAAGCATGTCCGCCTATGGGACTCGATCTCTGTACCTCTCGCACTCTACGCCAGATGTTATCCAATGCGCTATCGGACCCCCAATGAATAAAGGTGACTTTCAGCTGGGAGGTGACGATAAGATATAAATGGTAATGAGGAAACAAAGGGTCAGGTCTACTACTTCATATGCACATATTGACTGTTGACTGTTTCTGAATTTAGGCATTGAAGTTTGAACACTATCACAAGAGCGCTTTGGCCACGTTGCTTCTCGTGTCCGCTCAGTCAAGTGTCCGAATAGCACATCAGCTCTACTGGTGAGCAGCAACTAATTATCTCGCTAGACAACGTCCGCTGTTGTTGTCTGTCTACACTTACTACATTTATGCAGTGGCTGTATTTACTGTTTTCATTTATGTAGCACCACTCGAAGTAAGTAAGTAAATATCTTGACACTTAATATAGCACCTTTTAAGTGCTTCGCCAGAATGCTGCCTATGCTATGTAAACGGAGTTGGAGATTGTTTAGAACAAAGAGTTCATTGTGAGCAAACGGCCATAGCACTTGGGATGAGAGTAGAGGAAAATAAGTGATTTTCCAGAGGAGCACTGGACTTGACAAGTGACCGAAGACAATTGAGATCGTTTGTTCACGACCGTCCTTACATGTCCCACACATGTGCTTCATGTGCTATTACCTCCTGTTAAGCATACGGGTTATACTTTGCGACCCCGTGTTCATAATCGGGTTCTCCCGACTGCTGACAGTCTAGCTCGTAAATCTTTCATAATTAGGATGATTTTCACCGGAATATAGGCCTTAGTACTTTAACCTGGACGTGATATACATGTGTAAACCAAAATGCGGTTAGCAGTTGGATTAATAAAGGATATACTTACTTACTTACTTACTTACTTACCACCAAATAGCTGGTGTCAGGAACTGGTGGTGGCCGTTTGCTTATTACATACTTCTGTTGACAATTGGGAACTTACATTACTTTACAAATGTCTTTCATTGTAATTAACAATTATTGGGAAACTTACATTACATTTTATCATTTGTTGTCATTAGGTTGCTGAAGGACGCGGCGGACAGCGTGCAGTACAAGAAGCGTTACCAGTTGATGTTCGGTGCGTTGCTGAGCGTGGCTGGTGGAGGAATGCGAGAAGAGTTCCAGAAGCAGGAGGACCTTGTCAAGATGCTGGCAGCCATCGCTGACAAGGTCAAGGCATCGAAGGAAAAGGAGGTAGGAGACTGTCAAGCGTTAATTCCAAGCAGTGAAGATACGAGATCTCAGGCGAAAGGCTGACATGTTGGCATCTGTTCTACCTATTTAATTAATTAATTACTAATTAATGTACACCTTCCTTTCTTCATTTTCTGCTGTGTTCATGCTCTGTTTAAATTATATTATTATGATTATTATTATTATGATTATATATTATCATTATTATTATTATTATTAGTAGTAGTAGTAGTAGTAGTAGTAGTAGCAGCAGCAGCAGCAGCAGCAGCAGCAGCAGCAGCAGCAGCAGCAGCAGCAGCAGCAGCAGCAGCAGCAGCAGCAGCAGCAATAGTACTGTTAGTGTTTTTAATATTTAAATTTATATGCTTGTTTAGTACATGTAACGTGTTTTTCACGTGCTAATTTTAAAGTTAAATTTGTTTTTTGTGTAACATTAAGCTTCTTACTTTTAAAATTTTCTTCAGTTTTATTATAATTCTTAATATGTTTGATTCTTAACGTAAGACTGTTATGAAAATTCAGGCCGTACTTCAACTTGAGTTGCACAACATGTGGGATTTTCTGCACCATCAAACTGTACGCCTTCCGATAAACCCAGCTGTCGAGGTTAATGGTGTTGATGCAAAGGTTAGTGATCGGCAGACTTAACTGGATATTGATGTGTCCAGAGTTAATCGTTAACAGATTGTTTTGCACACTTGCCTGGCAATGCTTGATGTACAGGTTCAAGCCTTCCCTGAAATGATGGCTTTGTAGGGACCTTGAGCAAGTCCTTCACAGTTAATTGCTCAGCATTATCGGTTGATGCTCAGTCCTTAGTGACACTTAATGAACTCGCAAATAACAATAACAATAGTGATATTGTCTTGTCTTCAACCGTCCTGGATCCGAGGATTGGCCGCACCACAGACAATTTTGTTCCATCTGCTTCAGTTTCTTGTCTCCCTCAATAACCAGTCAAATGGATAATCAAGTCGACGATATTATCTCATCAACTCATGCCATTTTAGGTCTTCCTTGAGCTCTTGATCATGGAGTGGTGCCCTATGGACAGTCTTCTTCTCCAGACAGTCCCCACTCTTTCGCAGCACTTGCCCAAAGTATGAAAGCTTCTTCTGCTTGATTAATCCAAGTGGACTTCTTTCTACTCCAGCACTCTCCAACACCGTTGTTCTTTCTCGCAGTTCATGCCACTCCAAGGATCTGCCAAAGGTACATAATTTCAAATGCATTGACTCTTGCCTCTAGTTAACCAATGCCGAAGAAGAAGAAGAAGAAGAAGAAGAAGAAGAAGAAGAAGAAGAAGAAGAAGGAGGAGGAGGAGAAGGAGAAGGAAGAAGAAGAAGAAGAAGAGCAGTCCCTTAAGCTAGCCCTGAAGCAGCCATGGGTATGACGTGTTAGCGACTTCATTTTCTTAGCCTCGGCATATGAGGGTTGGTGGCCAGTCCTCTCCCTCTCCGTCTCATCTTCCCACCAACAGGGTACGGTCATTGCCTCTTAAATGTGATGATGTTGGCACTGGCAGGGGTGGTGACAATAATGCACTGTGACAATGCAGTGATAACAATGCTAATGATGACAACAACGATGATAACTCTGATGATGATGATGTTCTGTTGTAGTCATGCTCGTTCTTCACGTCCTTCACTTGTCCTCTGAAGTTGGCTCTCAAGAATATCGAAGCACCGGCCGGCAATGTCTACTCCATGTTCAAGGTACAGGGCGTTCCCGATGCTTGTGAATTACTGAGCAACAGAGAATGGTTGATTGACCAGTGAATTGTTAATTTGTTTGATACATTAATTGATAAATTAATTATTTGCATGATCAAGGATTCGATTCAGAGATGAAATCTGTTGGTTAATCAGTCGCTGATTGATTGATTGATTGACTGACTGACTGACTGACTGACTGACTGACTGACTGACTGACTGACTGACTGACTGACTGACTGACTGACTGACTGAGGAGGAAATCATAATATACTGGTTGAATGATGTATGAATGGATTCATGAATTAATAGTTCTGTAAGTATGTCATTACATTGATTATGATTAATCAATAGATCAATGAATTGGTTGACCTTTTTGTTGACTAAATGGATTGATCTACAAGTCAGTTGATCAGGGTATCAGTGAGCAATTGATTGATTGATTGATTAATTGATTGATTAATTGATTGATTGATTTACTAGTACTTAGCTGATCATGGTATCAGTGATCAATTGATAGGTACTTGTCAAATAGCAGTGTCACTGAGCAGGTGGTTGTGTTGACAGGCAGGTGATGATCTTCGTCAGGATATGCTGACCTTACAGATGATCCGCATTATGGACCAGCTGTGGTTGCAGGAGGGACTTAACCTTAAGATGATGACCTTTCGATGTCAACCCACTGGTCTCAAACGTGGTATGAGCCTAGTATGCGCTTCTAAATCAGACAACAACACAACGAAACCTTGCAGAATTACTTCTCATTATGTATTGTAATGTAATATGATGTATTGTAATGTTGTCTTCCTTTAGGCTTTAACGTGATTTCTCGTAGCAAGGAGCTGTTTTCAACTGCTTCAGATTTATTCCGGATATTTCTATAGCGCCTCTCGAAGTCAACTACTGCTCAGAGGTGCTCCCGACTACAGCATTTGATACTGTGCCGGAATTTTCACGCCGAAGCGCCACGAGCAATTGCGAGTGAAGAACTTGCCCAAGGTCTGTATGCAGCGGCTAGAATGGGATTCGAACCTGCAACCCTCCGGTCACAAGGCGCCAAACTTACCACTGAGCCACCACGCCCCATTGATTGAGTAAAAGTTTATTCTGGACCTGGGCTGGCTGGAAGCACAACAGATCATGATATTCGTAGCTTGAACTTTCAAAATTATATTCACGTTACTTTCCACTGCCTGTGTTTAGAATGCCGATTACTGATACTGCAGCTTCCTGGTTTTAAGTGATGTAAAGATGTGCTACAAAAGTTGGTGTATCTGTTGGCAGCATCTTATTACTTGGATATGTCAAGCAGAGGTTATTATGATTGTTTGGACAAGATCAAAGTAGTGGGTGTTAAATGGGAATATTAATAGGAATGATACCATTGTCAGATTTTTCCTGGTATTTTGTAGGTGCAGTTTGTTGGGTACCATGTATATCTTTAGGCTGAGATGGCAGCTTTAATAACCTATTTGTTGTGTGTAATCTTACCAGACTGTCTGCACCTTGTTCATCAGAGTATTTTTACTCTGTAATTCAAAAGTGGAAAATAAATCATGTTTATTAACCTAGATTGGGAATGATGTTTGCTGGAGTTAGCCGTTGGTTTAGTTTGACTGCTGTTGTTCTTGTGGCATAGGCCTTGTGGAGTTGCTGATGGAGTCAGACACGCTGCGGAAAATTCAAATGAAGCACGGCCACGGATTGGCTGGTTCGTTTAAGGAACGGCCAATTGCAGAGTGGCTTCAGGTTCACAACCCAACAGAGCTCGACTATCAGAAGGTAACACCAGAGGGCGTCACTTCTGACATCAATTCTGTATTCTACAGCAGTCAGCTGTGTACCAGTATATTGGTATTGTCAATTTTTTTATTATGCATGTATTAGTGTCAATATCTAATGACGAAGCATCAGTTGATGGCGCTGAGCAATTGTGAGTGAAGGACTTGCTCAAAGTCCCTGCACAGTAACCGTTTCAGAGGAGGTTTGAGCCCATAATCTCCGTGTTACAAGGTGAGCTTTCTAATCAATTGGCTACCATTTTTTTTGTCCATAGTGTATGTATGTATATTTGTATGTATACGTGCACTATATGTACGTATCATATGCATGTGTGCATGTATGTATGTGTGCAACTGTGCATGTATGTATGTGGGCATGCATGTATGTGTGCATGTATGTATGTGAACATTTATATAGTGCATTGAGAAAACAGGTGCCTGTGTGTGTCAGTGTGTTGTTGGATATCTATCACTACTGATCAACTCCGGAGCTGAGTGGTCTGGAGAGTTCTATGCTGACCAGTGTTTAGAGACAAATGCTATAATTGTCTTAAGGTGCTTGGATTTGACATTTATATGACTTTGAGAATCAGAATTAGCGTTCGAAAGCTATCGTGATTAATTGCCCTTAATCTTTATTGTTTGTTTGATGTAGGCAGTCGAGAACTTTACGGACAGCTGTGCTGGTTACTGTGTGGCAACGTACATCCTGGGCATTTGCGATCGCCATAACGACAATATCATGATCAAACACTCCGGCCACATTTTTCACATTGACTTTGCAAAATATCTTGGTGATGCTCAGAAATTTGGCAACTTCAAGAGGTGAGAATGACGATGGTGGTAGTGGTGTATTGAAATCCATTATTATTATTATTATTATTATTATTATTATTAATTATTATTATTATTATTTTTATTATGCATTTATTAAACTCTACTATCTAATAACAATGATTCAATCAATGATGCTGAGCAATTTTATGTGAAGGACTGCTAAAGGCCCTTCATAGTAACCATTTCAGACAGAGGCTTGAACCCATTAGTCTCTGCCCCTCGAGGCGAGCGCTCTAACCAATCGGCCACCATTTCCCACAATACCCACTGGGATAATGATGGTGATAATGAGGTTGACGATGGCAAGATCATTGATTATGGTGATGGCAAAATGTTGATTAACATCTTGGTATTGGTGATGCTTTCGATGATTATGAAATTAACGATTATTGGATGATGGTGATGACTCTGGATAAGGATAATAGTGATGTCGATAGGTAAATGAAGGTGATGACTCCTTCTTATTAATCTTCCTAACAATAGGACTTACGTATTGTTTTGTTCAGGGATCGAGCTCCATTTGTTCTGACGTCTGACATGGTGTACGTCATCAACGGCGGAGACAAAACGAGTCAGAAATTCCAGCATTTCATCGATCTCTGTTGTCGAGCATTTAACATCATCCGCAAGCACAGCGAACTCTTCCTTACGCTATTCTCGCTGGTAAGACTCCGGTCTTTTGACTTCTGGCAACAACTTTCTTAGATATATTGTCGTTACAAGAGACCATGAGTTACTGAATTACTCTGAAACAGAGCAGTCAATTGGTTTCAGTGCTTGCCTTGCAATTCAGAGTGTGGGTTGAAGGGTTCAAGCCTTCCATAGATGGCTACTGTATAGGCTCCTGGAGAAAGGCCTCCAAGCGCATTTTCTCAGTGCCGCCAATTGATGCTTCGTCATTTGATACGGTTGCTTAAAAGTACAGAATCAATAATAATAATTAATAGCAGTGTTGTTGCTTAAACAAACTTGATTAACACTTGGGCAGATGGGTTGTTGGTCCAATGTTGCTGCGAGTTAACGTGATGTAACGTAAAATGACAATTTATAGAACACTGTAGGTATTGAGATAGCTTTGCGGAAATGTATAAAGACTGGAACAGAAGCTGTGAGAAGACTGTTCCACACACTGGAGTGTCCTGTCAGTGTATTGCTCTTAGTCTTGGTTATGTCTCAGGCAGCTGATCCTCCAACCTTGGCACCGTACCTTGGAGGAATTTCTAGAGGAGTCTTGTACTTAGATACAGGTTTATGTTACTTTCACCTATGTTGTCTTCTATGGAGCAGTAACAGAAAGGCCTGGCTGCCGATTATATTATTGTACAGACAACTGTTGGCAGATGTGTTGTTGGTTTCAGAGGCACAGACAAAATACAGTGTTACTTTGATTTAGTGTGTTGTTTGGTGTAAGAGACCTACATGAAGTACAAAGTTGTATTATACTGATTTCTTGTCCAGATGACTCTATCTGGAATTCCAGGGACTACGCCCGAAGCGCCCAGATACATACAAAAGGTTCTGCTAACCGAGCGTTCCGATTCTGAAGCTGTGGCCGACTTCACAAAGTAAATATCGCTTTGAATTTCATTTTCTTTCTTTCTCTGTGGTTTAAATTCTTAACTTGGCCACCCAGTTTTATCTGTAAGTTTTCTCCAACGGAGGAGGCTACTATTCCTTGTTCAGACGATAGACATTTGACATGTTAGCAAATGCTGTCTTAAGTTCACACTGGTTACTTCTTGCAGTTATTTTGTTGTTTTGAGTATTTGTTTCAATTTTCTGTATCTTTGTGTGATTCCACTATCAATATTGATTCTGAAATTCAATCAGTATTGATTCAGAAATTACAAGCTGACACAAACGCAACTGTTTGAGGAAACTTCGCAACTGTCAGAGTTATCAGAACCAATTGATGTTTCTTTGGAAAGAATCTAAATTTTTGGATACTTTGAAATCGTTTTAGAATGATCCAAACAAGCCTCGAGTCAGTCTTCACGCAGCTGAATTTCTTTCTGCATAACCTCGCTCAGATCAGATTTTTCGGTCACGAGGAGGGCGCGCTTTTATCCTTTATACCAAAAACATACAGGTCAGAGTCACTGTTATTATCGTATTATACACCTCCTTGTATGCCACACATTAGTAATTGGGCCACAAACATTGTAAAGACTTGTATAGCCAATATCAGTGTAACAGAAGAAGACAAGCAGCTAACCCGAAGAGGATGCAAGGGTATGAAGTGTTAGCGACTTCATTTTCTTAGCCTCGGCTTATGAGGGCAGGTGGCACGTCCTCGTCATCACCAACTGGTCTTTCCATTGATAGTGAATCGTCGATTTATTCATACCACGACTGAGTTCGCTGAAAATCTTGAAATATCTCTCTGTCCTGGTCTTTGAACCTCCAACCTCTGAATTTACACTTCAGCACACTAGCCAATATCAACAAACACCCTGATAAATCATCCCAGTGCAGGTTATATATATATATATATATTTATATATATATTTTTATATATATATATATCTATATACATTATACAAGCACAGTATATATAAATTATGGGTAAACAACTATTGGTTGCATAACGCATATTGGTTCTGTGTGATGGTGTGTTTGATCTGTTGATATGTTTTTTGGCTTTTAATGGAGAAGCGTTTGTCATGTGAAGAGCATTGAGGCGTCTGTGTGTGTGTGTTTAAAGCATGTCAATTTGAGCCAGTTTTGTTACTGGATTCAACAATTAAAAACTCTGTTGTGTGCTTTCAGCATGGAAACGGATGGAAAGATACGGAGCCTGGAAATGCACGGCATCCAGAAACGATACAGTCCCGAAAAATACTATGTAAGTTGCTGTTGATGTTTGCCTGTATGTATGTGTGTATGTTTGTATGGCATCTTTCTCCTTCAGCTTGCTCTATCCATTGTTATAATCCACTCCAGATCCATATTCTTCTTTTCTTTCAAACCAGTCTTCCTTTGATTATAGTTCTATGGTTCTTTCCTTTCAATATGTAACCATTCCATCTCCTCTGTCACATTCTTGTCACTTCCATCGGAGATCTTTCTTCCTTCGCAATTAGCAGATTATAATTACGGTATGTTTTAACTATCTTCTGTAAATGGAATAACCCGTGTTTCAGGTATATATAGTGAAGATCGAAAGAGAGAACCAGAGAGTGCCTTCATTCGTCATGAGACGGTTTTCCGAATTCCAGGAACTTCACCGCAAACTAGAGATGACCTTTCCACTGGTTCAACTGCCAAGTCTGTCTGGAAAGTGAGTTTAAATGTGTGAATACCAGAGGACTTGGCTCGTTCTGGGTCTCGTTCAGTTTCGAGTCAGTGTAGGGATGAATACTGTGGTGAAAGTGCTCTACATTTGTGCTCTATTATATCGATTTTTTATTTGTCCGTGTTTGTTTAACACTTTAACGACGAGCTGCATTGGTTTCCCAGTCACTTTTAGTACACTGTCATCGTTAAAGTGCTAATCCGAGTATAAGTGTAACCCCCAAGGTATTATTGTTAGTCTTTATTATTATTATTATTATTATTATTATTATTATTATTATTATTATTATTATTATTATTATTATTATTGATTGTTATTACTGTTGTTGATATTATTAGTATTGCTATTTTCTGCAGTTGTTTTTTTATTAAAAATGTGTAATGCAAATCAAGTCACTGAAATGTGAAATTAAAGTGCAGCCAGTCAGATGATATAGTTCAGTTAGTTATCCAAATGTTTGAAATCCTGTGTGAAAGTGAGTTTTCACATAAATCCTGATATGTTTTACTTCACTTTGCCATTTTCTGTGGACACAGCGTATGAGTAAGAGTTGAAACTGTTTCTGTTTTGAAGGCGAGTCATTGGCCGAGCACACGTTAGGCCTGTCGCAGAAAATCGAAAGACAGAAATTGAAGCTTTCATGAAAGAACTCCTCAAACTGGCACCAGAGGTCGCTCAGGTCTGTAAATCTTTGGGACATATTTCATCACATTTATAATGCAAACGACAAGCAAACATGTGCCCTTTTGTTTCTGGTTCTACAATTCTCAATGCTGTGTCTTTTAATAGTTCTGTTGTTACAAGTTAATGCTGACACTCTATTGCATTTTATCGGTTGTCAGTTTTATCAGTAAGTAGGCTTATTTACAATATGCGCACTTTGTTACGCAATGCGTTATTTTCCGGACTTGCATTTATTCGGTTTCATTGTGGCTTGATGTTTTCCTGTAATTGTAGCATGATCTCCTCTACACATTCTTTCACCCAATGCTACGAGATGAACAGGACATCAGCAAATGTAACTTGCTCAAACTTAAAGGTAAGATAGCTGAGATGCATGGTCTGCCTCTGTTATTGCCTTTCCATCTCAGTGTACTGGCAGTAGTATTCAACCTTTTCCATCCCAAGTTTTATAAACTGTAAGGCAATCTTTAGAGAGAGATCTAAGTCCAAAAGTAAAAACAATGGGTCAGATAAACCAGAAGTTGGGCTATGGTGGGTAAGCAAGTTGAAACATACTATTCTTAATTTTTGACTTGAATGACATTAAGAGAACTTATACGACACTCAGGACTGAGCAGTGAATTTGAGCGCTTTGGACCAGCCGTAGGTATCGCCCAACGCCCGAGATCTCGAAACTGTCCTTGTGCAAGGCACAATGAGAGTCAAAGTAGACCTTCTCACAGCAGCAATTGTCATACCATTTGAACTAGTAGTTAAGTCCTCTATTGTTTTCTTTGTTTTAGAACCTCCTGTTAACAACGATGCTTTGGCAAATCGGCGAATCGAAGGCTCGGTTAAGCTTAATCTGTTCTACAAGCAAGATACGCTGACGATTATGGTGATGCACGTCAAAGACCTGGTAAGATCTACTGCAGTTGCCCTGACTAGGCGATAAGCTGTGGGGTTTCTCTGCTGTGTATGGGATTTGAATCCTTGTTTGTATAGTGAAAGTTTAATGAATTCTCAACTTATTTTGTTTGATATCTGGTTGGCTTCAGTAGAAACCACACTGCTTTTGTTGCACAATCTGAGAATTTCTGTTGACGTAGAAATTTCTTTATATACTTACTTGTTAGTGTATTTATATACGTAAAGCAGTTATGATGCATACAGAGTGAAGAAATTTGAGATGAATGAATGTTTGCTAGGGCCAAAGGTAGTCATGATTAAGGTCAGAGTAAAATAGTGGTATGCAAGGTGTTATAGAGCGATGTACCATTCAGCTTTGATGTGGTGGCTATGATGAGATATCGGCTGCAAATGTGTACTTCTATACCAGGTTTTGTGGAAGGTCTAACAATAGCATGTGACATGTAGTGTAATTATATTTATGTTACACCTTTAGGCAGGCCCGGCCCTAGGGCAAGGCGAACGAGGCAGCCGCCTTGGGCCCGCGCTTTTGAGCGGCCCCGCGCTGCTGGCTATAATTTTTTTACTGTGATGATAATTAAATAAAACATAATTAAAAGCCTGATTTGCATTTTGTGTTCCTTAGCCAATTTGTTTGATTTTCCATTATTTTATTACATATGGTACGGTATTGCCAATACTGTATTGGCAGCAATGCCATTTTTTGCTTGGGGCCCCGCTCATCGCTTGCTGCCTTGGGCTCCGCACACCCTAGGGCCGGGCCCGCCTTTAGGATATTTACTTGAAAGCTTTCATGTTGATGATGTACAGAAATGTTGAGACTGGCTGGTGTTTATATGCCAGAAGATTTTGATGAATGATTTTGAATTTCAGGGAAAGACGTTGTCGGGCGAGGTTCCTAGTCCGTATGTGAAGCTCTATCTGTTGCCTGATCTACTTAAGGAGACGAAACGCAAAACTAGGGTTGCCAAGAACACATTCCATCCAACGTACAATGAAATGGTAATCTATCTCATGTTTATCAGCTTTTTCTTGTCACCAAACCACCTTCGTCTACTGACAATGTGGTATGCTCCTAGTCCTTTCAGATGTATGCGGAATTCTTTTGTATGTTTGCTTTTGATCAGCAACATCCTAAAAGCCGGGACCATGCTTACGAGAACATTTCATTCCTTCATTTAGTCAGAGCATTTATATCACACTCTTTCAAAATATATATACGAGAGGCACTTCGAGCTGAGCTCCAGCAAAAGAGAACTCTTCAGTGTTTCTGAAAGGCACTTGATTGATTGTAGTGTTTGATTGATTGTAGTGTTTGATTGTTTGTAGTGTTGTTGTTGAATATTCACTTTTACGATTTCTTTGATTGCAGCATTGTTGTTGACCAGAGTTGATTGTTGTGATTTTTCTGATTATAGCTCTGCTACCGAATGTCGCTTAACCAGCTGAAGGAGAGAACACTTCAGGTGACCATCTGGTCATACGAGCCTCTCAAGGAGAACGAATTCCTCGGTGCGGCCCACGTCAAACTGTCCGAACTCGACCTAACCAGAGAGTGCCCTGCGTGGCACAAACTCCAGATGCTGCATAGCATGAATTTATCTTCCTGATCAATCAGCCGCATTGTTGAATGGTTAACAACTCTCCGCACATCGAACGCATCAACAAATGCGCTGTTGATTCGGACTGTGCATTGTAGGAGCAGTTTTATGACCAACAGCCAGCCACTGTCTTATTCGTTAAATACGTATGTAAATATAATATTTATACACTGGTACATGTTGCATTAAAAATGGACAGAGATGAATTGTCAGCGGTGAAACAGTAGATTTATACGATGCATTATACAGACTATGAACACTGAAGTGTATAAGTAAACATGCTGTCGATGTAGGTTATTATGATTCTGTGCATGTGTTCCTATAAATAATATTCAGAAGGTGGCAGATTCGTCTGTGAATCAACATCTGCTGATACAGACACACTTAAAATGTCCGACTTCGTTTAGATCCAAGTCTACTATGGTTTACAAGACGGTTTATGTGATAGCGATTACAATGACACGTACGTTAAATCTTTTGCCCTTACGTGTTTCTTGTTTAACGTGTGTTGTGTGCAACACACGCGTGCATTTATGTATAGTTGAACACATGTACGTGCGTACAGCGTATGTACATACAGTGTGGTTTCAAAAGTAGTGTGGCCAGAAATTTCGGTAATACGTGTTGGGTGGTAGCGAAGAGCACCAGACACTTCTCCAGCATTTATTGTGATATGACCATCAACATGAAGTGACCTTTGCGTACATTCACCAAACCTCCTGGTGGCCGATCATATCGATAACTCCAGTCTGCTTCAAAACACTCCGTTAAGTGAACCAGCGTATGTACAACTGTTCTATTGAAAAGCAGTTTGAATTAAGTTGGTCCAATTCAGATTAAAAAGACAGACCACGATAAAATATTGGCATTTGAAATGTACTGCTATAGAAGGATACTACACCTAAATTGGACAATGAAGGTGACAAATTTGGAGGTTCGAAGAAGACTGAAAATAAAGAAAGATTTAATGCAAACAATAATGAAGAGAAAACTAAGTCTATTTGGGCATATATGTAGAATGGATGACAACAGAAAAATAAAAACCGTGATGATGGGAATTATGGATGGAAATGGGCGGAGAGGCAGACCCAACAGAGAGTGGACAGATGACATCGAAGACTGGTGTAAGCAAGATCTGCACAGCTTAAGAATACTAGCACAAGACCGGGGACTTTGGAAAAAACTGATAGATCATGCATTGGACACCTACGGGCCTTCGGCCCACGGATCCTGATGATGATGATGATGAATTCAGATTCCAAAGATCAGTCTGGTAACAGTTGCTAAGTGCGGCGGCAGCTTCCTTGCAAATGAGTGCATGTTTTGAAATTCCTTTGTCATTACTTGGTCTGATTACTGTAGACAACCGTTGTTGCATATATAAACAGATGCGTTGGTCATGCTGTGCTTTCTTACTAGACAACATGGGGAATAGCTATCTAGGTACTAGTGTTTAGCCAGGTTTCTGCTCTCTGACTTTCTTTCCATGAGTGCACTTGTCCGCATATGTGTTATACTATGCCCGCACAAAGATGGAGCTTTAGATGGATGGGTTCAGACCGCTGTAGCAGCCCCTTGTGCGAAAAATGTGATGAAACCAATTTAGATTAGGGAATCTTATACAATTTTATTTAAATGGACCATTAAAGAAATCAAGCCTGCTTTTGGTTTTATTATGTATTAAACTTCCACTAGTGTTTTGCCTTGATAAATTATGCTGCACAGTACTGTATATCTTTCATCCTTGATTTCCCAGCTGGCTTTACTAGTGGTGAAATTGGTGCCTGAACTGATCTATTATTAAATGAATAAACTTAATGGGTGACATGAATTATTAAACGGTCAATGCAAATTATAAATCAGATGAGTGAACAGTGTAAATTGAACTTTGGCCATGTTGCAAATGTTCTGACCTTTCTTGCTCGATGACAAGCATGACACATGAAATGTCAACATATGCAAAATGCGGCAGGGCATATTTTAACTGTATGACTAGTGGGACAAATGTCCCAGTAGTGTTAGGATTTGTCCCAGTAGTTAGGCTGATTTGTCCCAGGCAATGTACGGTTAAAGTATAAGTAGTGGGACAAAATTCCCAAAAAGGTCATGAACTTTTTCGGGAGATGAATTCCTAAGAAAAGTCATGAACTGTTTTTGGGAGGTGACTTTTTTGGGAGATGACTTGCTAAAAAAAAGGTCATCAACTTTTTCTGGAGGTGAGTTCCTAAAGAAAGGTCATCAAGTGTTTTCGGGAGACGACTTTTTAAGGAGACGACTTCCTAAAAAAAAGGTCATCAACTTTTTTTTGGGAGAATAGAAGAATTCTGTCTGAAGAAAAGGTCATCAACGGTTTTCGGGAGGTGACTTTTTTTGGAGACGACTTCCTAAAAAAAGTCATCGACTTTTTCGGGAAGATGAATTCCCAGAAAAAGGTCATAAAAGTTAATTTTGTCCCAGTAGTCTAAATTCCTTAAAATATGCACTGAAATGCGGCCATTCCAACCACCTTGTCACCTTGTGCTGTCAGCTCGTGGAGCTCTAGCGATCGTCCTGGTGAACACACTCCACCGTCTCCTATTCGATGACAAGTCTCTCAATTCCGCCAAATTCATGCCAGTTACATCTTGTATCTCATCCATCCATCTCCTCCTTGGGCGACCCAGTCTTCTCCTCCCCTCACCGCACGCCAGCATCATTTCCTTCTCCAGACCATCAGATCGCATAACATGTCCAAAGAACCTTAGCTTCATTCTTGTCGCAGTTTGTTTTAACGACTCTTCATTCTCAACTCCAATCTCCTCTCGTATTGATTCGTTCGTTCTTTTCTCAGTCCAAGATATTCTCAGCATCTTCCTCCATATCCACATTTCACAAGCGTTAACCTTATTTTCCATGTTCTTTGTCATTGTCCACGTCTCGCAACCGTACAGTACCGTAGGAAAGATTAGTGCTCTCACGAGCCTTTTTTTGGTTTCTATGCTCACATGTTTGTCTTTCCATATCTTTTCCAGTCCGGTCATTGCAGCTTTCCCTATAGCAATCCTTCGTTTTATTTCTGGATCACACTTTCCCTCCTTTCCAACCAGTGATCCTAGGAATGTGAAGCTTTCTACCACCTCTATTTCCTCTCCGTCTATCTCAAAACTATCCCAATCTGCTGTTGTCATGACCTTTGTCTTCTTTATGTTGAAGTATAAACCAGCTTTTTCACTTTCTCTCCTGACCCTTCTTATCAGTTCTGCCAGATCCTCTTTTCTTTTTGCCATTAATGTTGTGTCATCCGCGTATCTAAGGTTATTCAGTGTCTTTCCAGCAATTTTTACTCCCTCAATTGCCCCCTCCAGTTCTGCCTTTCTCATTATTCTTTCAGCATATAGATTAAACAGGAATGGAGACAAGATGCATCCCTGCCTCACTCCTTTCTTGATTCTGAAATTGTCAGTGTCTCCGTATTCTGTTCTTATCACCGCTATCTGGTCTTCATATAAACCCTTTAGTAACATTATCAGGTGTTTCGGAATTCCCATTTCAAGCAGGGTTTTCCACATTAAATCATGGTTAATGCAGTCGAATGCCTTGCTATAGTCAATGAAACAGATGTGAACCTCCTGTCCATACTCCCTTTGTCTCTCCATTATCCACCTCATGTTGGCTATATGGTCTCGAGTTCCACGAGATTTCCTAAACCCTGCCTGGTTCACCGGAAGTTCTCTTTCAATTGTGCCTTCCATTCTTTTGTGAATTATTTTCAGTAATATTTTACTAGTGTGTGATATCATTGCTATCGTCCTATAATTTTCACACTCCCTCGCATCTCCTTTCTTGAATATAGGTATAAAGATCGACTTCTTCCAGTCCTCCGGCCATTCTCCAGTTGCCCATATTTGATTGCACAATTTTGTTATTGTTTTTATCATCGCATCATCCCCTGCTTTTATCAGTTCTATAGGTATCCCATCTTGACCGGGTGCCTTATTGTCCTTGAGTTGTCTGATTGCCCATTCTACCTCCGCTTCCATGACCTCCGGTTCCTTTTCATACTCTGTTACGTCAATTTGTTCTTTTTTGACTCGTTTGTCTTCCCTATACAACTCCTCCGTGTATTCTCTCCATCTATGCTTTATCCCTTCTTCATCGCAGATTACATTTCCATCTCCTGCCTTCATTGAGCCCATTCTAGGTGCAAATTTTCCCGTGATTGTCTTTACTTTTGAGAACATTTCCTTGGTTCGTCCCTTCCTTCCCTCGTCTTCCATTTCTCTGCATAATTCGTTTAGATGTATTTCTTTATCTTTCCGTGCTTGTTTTTGGAAGGCACTGTTCAGTGCCCTTACCTTATCCTTTTCTCCTGCCTTCTTTGCAGCCTTCCTATCAACCGCCATGCATATGGCTTCTCTCGATAGCCATGTCGTTGTTGTGATTTTCTTCTTCTTTGGAATGTGCTTATCTGCGACTTCGACTATTGTTTTCTTCATCCTCTCCCATAGGTTGTTCGAATCCTCTTCCTCTTCTATCTCATCTCTCTCTAGTACTTCAAACCGATTCTTTATTTCCATCCTGTATTCCAGTGTGATACCCTTGCAGTCGTATCTGATCAATCGATCTCCTTTCTTTATCTTTTTCAATTTCGTTCTCAGTGTTGCTACCAATAGCTCATGGTCAGTTCCACAGTCCGCTCCTGGCCTTGTTCTCACATCTCTTATTGTGCTTTTCCATCTTTTGTTTATCAGTATGTAGTCAATCTGGTTTCTATGCTTCCCATTCGGTGACGTCCATGTGTACAGTCTTCTCTTAGGCTGTTCGAACCATGTGTTCATAATTCCTAAGCCATTCCCTTTGCAAAACTCAACAAGTCTTTCTCCTGCTTCATTCTGTTCACCCAGGCCATGACTACCTAATGTGTCTCCATCGCCTCCGGTGCATTGACCCACCTTCGCATTGAAGTCACCTATGATCACTAGTACGTCGCCCTTCGGAGTTCTGTCCACTGTACTTTGCAGGCTGGTGTAAAAACCCTCGTGTTCCTCTTCTAACGATATCGATGTTGGAGCATATACCTGTATAATGGTTATGTTGACCTTTCTTCCTCTGAATCTTACACTCAAAATTCTATCACTCACTGTATCATATCCCATTATCGCATTTGCGCTTGACTTGTCACACATGATTGCAACTCCATTTTTTCCTCTCTCTTTTTGTCCTGACATTATTATCCTGTATCCATTCCAACTGAAATGTCCTTGTCCCTTCCACCTTGTCTCACTTAATCCTAGGATTGCTATGTCTAATTTCTTCATCTCTCCCTGTATCACGTCCATCTTTCCGCTCTGCATACTTCGCACGTTCCATGTGCCCAACTTCATCTTCTGCTTACAGCTCAGGTTGAGTCTTTCCCCTCCGAATCGATCCACCTCTAGACGTCCTTTCGGCTTTAGTCCTGTTGCTTCATTAGATCGAGGGGCCCTTGACTCTCCGTCTTGCTCTTCCCCAGTAGCTTCTAAGTCACGCTCCGGCCTGGGAGTCCCACCATTCGCAACTATCACCGTTTTTGGCTTAGTGTGTTTCATGACGATTTTCTTGGCAAGTTAACAGGGGTGGTTTGCCATTGCCTTCCCCTGGTTTTGCCTGCCGTGCCCGTTCGTTCCCCTTCCTAGGAAGGGTACCAACGGTCCGCACCACGAGAAGGTGGGCACGGAGGACTTTGGTTCACCAGCCCAGGTCGGATCCGAGTCTACGCTCAACAGAGACGTCGGTCAGGTCGCCTCCCCGTTTTACTCTGTACTAGAGTGACTGGTGAACATATTTAAGTCGAATGGAAAACTCCTTTTAAAAGTATATTACTTTTATTCGACATCCTTGCAATTTTGAGCAAACCAGTTCAGACAAAAGATACAGACGGTCATCAAAAATTCAATTCAACAAGGTGTCCTAGACTTCTATTCTCAAGGGCATTAGCTGCCAAGGTCAGATATAGGTGCTGAGCAACTTGTACTTTCTGACGCCGAACCTTTCTCAAAATTGTACAGAACTGTATATTGATCAAACTAGTTTACCGGTATGTTTGAAACAGATCAGGTTGTTTACACAAAAGCCATGAGAGCCATCGAAAGAGGTCCACAGCCGTAAATGTGATGTTCAGTCAGGTTCACACCCACTTTATTGAAAAGGTGGAATAAATATAAATCCTAAAAACACCAAAAGTATCAAACAAAACACACAAATCCAAAACTATTCACGATGTATATCACTAATTCAATTAGTACTTAGGAGACTGTAATACTGCAACTCCCCTCACTGTTCAAAGATACATTGACACTGCACTAGGAACAAGTATCAAGTACATGTAACAAATTTTACATGTATATTGACTACATTCGTACTTTTACAATCATTAACACCATTTCATGCTACTTCATAGCCAACTACATATTAAAAGTCATCAGAAGCCAACATTCCGAATTGAACAGATCAAATTGCTTTAATTTATGATTTTACATCGTTCTACAGACCCTTGTAATTAATTGCCTATCCTTAGCATTTACAACATGTCAACAGAAGTTGACCCTTCTGTGGTCTTAAAAACTGCTACTACAGTTAGCAAATATGTTTGTTGTAACCAGTAACCGAAGTGCCATGCTCCATTCATCCTTACAAAATTGCTTGGCACCTCTCTACTGAAACAAATTAAATGTTCTTCTCTGTCATTTGAAGAAAGTGTCATGTACAGTTGTTGTGACTAATTTCATAAACCATAAAACCAGTTTCAGATATTGCTAATTAGAAACCAGATTAGAATCAGATCCAAATAATGCAATGTCAATTTCACAATGTTCCTGCCATTTACAAACTGTACTACCTTGTTTCTCACTCAGCATTATAATCACACTGCAATTCATGACAAAACTGTTGACACTCTCAGCTGTCTACCCAACACTTCGATATTTAGTTTAGCTTTGTCTATATATTACTACAGAAATAGTCTAGCCAAGAAAGTGAAATTGTAGTAATCCGTCAACACTATTCCTATCACAACTGGTATGACCGGTCAACTTTGAATGGCAATCCATTTGCTCTGCATGCATTTGGACCTTACATCTGGTAACTTCCCTAGTTATCTGTGCATCGTTTCCAACTTATAAATATTCTGTTCTTCGAGGCATTTAAAATCGTTCAGGCTCGCATACAAGCAGTTTAGTTTCTCTTCAAGTCATGCGTTACACAAAATTCCAATTACAAATTACAATCGAAAGATACGTTGTTTCAAGCCATAACCAAAAACAAACCAGTTTACTAACAAACTAAAATCAATCTGACGAAATTAACGGCTTTCTCTGCATCTTTTGCGGGGTTTCTTTAACACCTTAACAACGACCGTGTACTGAAAGTGACTGGGAACCAATGCAGCTAGTCGTTAAAGCATAAACAAACTGTCCGCTCACAGCAGTCACAGACTCGGATTTGACTCTGTAGAAAGCCAATCACAAAAGTTCTTACATCAAAGTAAATTCTGAAACTCTGACAAATCTCAGTCATCAGCTTCCTTGTCCTTTTCCTGAAAGTTCTCTACCTGCTGGCCGTCACAAGGATGAGAAACTATGCATGCAGTTTGGCACGGTTTCCTTCCAGAGAATCCCAAAGCAAAGGCACTGGTGGGTTCAAATCCACAACATACATTCACTGATACTAGTAAATAAAAGCAGAAATATAATAATAGTATTAATACAAAAAATAATAATGAATGCAAAAATAATTCAGCACTGTCTACTCCAAGACTTTTACCTCACCGGAATTGGACGTCATCTACCTTTTCCAGGTCATGGTTCAGTTTCTCCAAACATTTTAAAATCCTGATGGACAATTTCCACTTCAGTTAAAAATTGTAAAAATAAAAACAGCAAAAGATCAGTTTCTTTAACCCAATCTTGAAAGGTAAACACTGGTCTGAACTGTTAGCAATTTAATTTTCTTAGCATTGGTGTAGAAAATTTGTCTATATGTAACAGTAACAGATGTAACACTTTTTAACCAAAGAAACCAAGCCTAACTATCAAGAAAAGACGATTTCTTTAAAGATCTGCCACACAAAATCCTTTGGTATCAAAGCAAACAGTCAATTTACCACGAACACATTAAAAATGATTAAAATGGGACAAACAAGGCGAAAATAAGTTAAATTTGAAAAATCGAAAACCCAAACTGAAAAGGAAGGCTAAAACATAAATTGAATGCATTCCATAACATATAATTGGCAGCTGTGGATCACTGGAGTTTCTTCTTTGTCGGAACCATTTTGTACTCCAGATTTCGCGTCATGATTTTCAGAACGAGAACACCGATGAGCAGCACTTCAAGAAGAATAAATGATCCCTTCCACTCTAAGTGTTTCGCCACGTAACTGAACGGGAACCCAGCCAAGATAGCACCAACTGTAAACAACAGAAAATTAAGAAATTTCACTCAAAGACCGATGAAGGAATTTTGATATAGTATGAAACACCTCAGACAAAACTTCATCAGAATACAGCATTAACACTTTAAAGATGAGCGTGTACTAAAAGTTACTGGGGAACCAATGCAACTCGTCGCTAAAGTGCTAAGGAAGAGATTTCGCTGAAAAACAGCACTGCTCATCTCCGCCGTCTAATTTTACGGGACTACCCTTTGAAGAGTGCAATGAAATTAACATCACATTACTTGTCAGAGCAAATCCAGGCCAATAAACATAAAATTAATCACTGACATCGTACTGCTAACATTTTGGCGTTTTACACGCTTGATGAAGTCATTATGTCACTGCTCTTACTGTTTCAGCATTAGCTGGGTGATCTTTCAATCCCACAGAGGATATATCTTGAGAGATTATCTCACCTCACCAGATAAATCACCACCATCCTCCGAGGGGTACTCACAAATGAAGTTTAAGCATCTTTTTGAAACCAGTTATTGCGAGTGCTACGTCGATAGAGCGTTCCACATGGTGGCACAAAAACAACAAAATCCACAAGGACCAAACATCTTAGTCACATCATCAAAGCAATCAGACATCCGTACGTAACACAGCATACACAAGACCACCCAAGGACTTTAGCAGCTGGAAAACAGAACCTTGAGAGATACAGTAGGTTGGTGCCAATCGTGATAATGGTGCCACAGAAAACAGATTAGACCAGAAGTCACACAAATCAGTCAAAAACCCTCCACTACAATAGCACTTATTAACTAATCCAATCCAAGCAAATCCAGGAAAGTCATCCTGTGGCTTGAGCTCCTCAGCCTTACTCTGTCCCTGTTCCAGAACACCTGAAGACTATTTTATTTGTTAGTGATAGCACTGACTTGGAATCGTGGATCAGGATACTCTGAATTGTTGAGTGGCGCTTTTATAAATGTTCGATTACAGCTACAATTACAATCCTTGTCCGCAATGTCACCATTACATCCACTTGTAAAAAGAGAATACAAGACATACTGTTTGAAGCAAGTGATACGATGGCATGTGACGTTCCAGACAGGTGTGTAGGAGCTGCTTCTATGGCCATCACGCCATATAGAGACACTGGGCCGTAAATTCCAAAACCCATAACGAACCCCACGCATATTATCAGCACCTGAAATACATGAAAAGTCAAAATAGATTTAACCATGCAAACAGCAGGACTGGGTATATTCACAGATCTTGGGCCTGTCAGCAAAATGGCAGAAACGGCCAAATCTGACATAAAAACGTATGCATGCATATATGTATGAGCTTTCTCCATCCATTCGTTCTCCTATTCTCTCAGGTAACGTCTAGAGCTTCCTCTTTTACCTTTCTTAAAACTCGTTTTTTCTCGCATGGGAGTGCTTCTGAATGGCTCTCCCGCTAGAAGCGCTTTATAAATGCCCGAATACAATACAATACAATACCAATACAATGTATACGTGCAATTATGGGCACTCATATGTATATATACTTCTCAAAGTGACTCATTGGCTAAACACCAACAAATACCAAGGGACGTTCAACTGATCTGTGCCCAGGATATGAACATGTTTACATTAACTACATTCACAGCAGAACACATTTACATTAATTAACATTCACAGCAGAGCATGCTTACATTTATTAACATTAACAGCAGAAATGTTGATCGTTTTGTATGGCGAGATCTAATCTAATGATTTATATTATGAATCAGTTAGTTCAGCTCTTTATTCATTTACAGCTTCCCAATAATTCTGTTTCACTTTGAGCTTCCTATCAATCCCAGAAGCTGACCTGAAAACCACTTTATACTAACCTGAAAGTTTTCTTGAATTTCGAGGTTGTGAAGTACATTTCTGGGGGTGGGGGTGCATGATAGTCCAGTGGTTAACATTCTGGACTGTCAACCGAGAGCTTGCGGGTTAAAATCCCCATCAGGGCAAAAATTTGCTTTGAGATTTCTGCTCCACCTGTGCCCCCTAGCCACTGTATGTTCTACCTGACGAGTTTCTCATCCATTTCACAATTCCCTGTTGACCTTGAAAACTCCTAACGTGGCCGGATATTCTCAACAAACGTGAAAACTTTCACCTGTATCCCCAAATTCCCGACTGATGTGGAAAGGATCTAATTCATGGAAATTCCTTGCTGATCTGGAAAGGTGTAACTCATCTGCGAAATACCTGAGAAATTCCTTTTACCTGAGATGTTCCTCCAGTCACAAGAAACGACAGCGCATGCAATCCACTGATGTAAATGACAACGTAAACCATGGCAACGGTCATGCGAGGAGTGCCCTGAACATCGTCTCTCTGGCTCTGAAATTCAATTCATTCAACTACTACAATACAACCACAACAATGACAACACGATAACAATAGAAAACAATTGTAATAAATTTTCTACTTTTTTAAACCCAGGTATATGAAACTGGGAATAAGAAATATCATAAAACTTTCATTTAACTTCCAAGAACACACTCACAGGATCATAAAGTCAATCCAATTGAAACAAGTGTAATCACAAATTATCCGATAAATCAATTAGTCAGAATAGAAACTCACCGTGGCAACCAGTCTGTCGGCAATGTACCCAGCGAGGATGGAGCCTATGATTCCACCAACCTCGAGGCTACTGATGAACAGACTGCCTGGAAATTTACACACAAATACAGATCCAGTAAAATTATCCCACCCGATGCGTGTAATATGCATGTAACACACCAATATCTCAGGAAAACTTGTTCGCATGTCACTTATATGTATCGTATTATACACAATGCATTATGCGTATGCACTCTTCCACGGCCTAATCCAGGAGCTTTGCCTATGTGGGTCCCTCAGCCTGGAACAGTCTTCCCCAGTCCCTACGCCAAGAGCTTCTTGCCCTCTCTCCTCTTCAGTTCCGTAGACGCTTGAAACATTTCTTTTTGTTGGTGCTGGCAGTGATGCGGTTCGAGACTGCTGCTGATTTGAGTGGCGATATATAAATGTTCGGTTACAATTACAATTGTGAATTAATGAAAAGCAATCACTCATGTAGGTAACTAAGTAAGTAATCTCTGTCATGGACCCTTTTAAAGAGTCTAAAGAAACGAAGTGCTGGAGTTCAGTGATCATTCACTAGTAATTACGTGCAACAGCAAGACCAATTTCCAAAACTAAACCACTTTCTTTTCTATGGTTCCACAGGGAATTATCTATCTTACACAAAGCATCACAATTCCAACCCTAGACACTAAAGTTAATTGGCCTTCAGGCAACCCCAACTGAGGTCAAAGAACATGATCCCCTGACCATACCATACCTCTCAAAAAACTACCAAAAGAACTATTTCCTCAACAAGGCAACTTGCCAACACTGACTCACCGATATACGGGCTCTGACCAAGTTCCTGAATAAGGTAGAGCTGTGCCCAATCGAGGGTGGCAGTCCGGCCCATAAACAAAACGAGATAGCAGGTGCAGACAACCCACATAAATGGACTCTGTATCATGTCCTGCCACGTCCCTCGGCCTCTGCTACGTGCCTTGCCTACAAGTTAGCATACAAAATAGATTTATTTAATTAATAATCAAATAACACCAGTCACTTTTTAGATCTCTAAGCTAGACAGGTCTTTGATAGGTAGGTTCTTATAAGGCCCTATACATAAGTCCAAAAACACTGCTTTTATGAGATACTTCACAAGCATTATATCAAACACCCCATACATATGTACATACATACCGTACATACATACATACATACATACATACATACATACATACATACATACATACATACATATGTACATGCATGCATACATATCAGTACATAAATACATACATACATACATACATACAGGTAACTAACGCATCTGCAAGCCGATGATTAAATTAAACTTAGCCTACGTGACATCATTTCTATTTGTCCTAAGTCCAGGGGCATGCTCCCACTGGTGTCAATCAAACACCCCCACTTGTTTGACCACCCGGGTTTTTTATCCATTATAGGTTTTGTCTTTATCATCGCAGTCTGTCCACTGCACGCGGCTTTGTTTCCCCACATCTCCCTGTCACACACTGAGTGAACTCCAATATAATGTAGTTTAGAGAATGCGTAGACAATTGGACAGGATCTTTACAGGAGCTACATAAATATGCCAACACACATAAAAATGGATGCTCGTTGATCTTATGAAACTTGCCCTTTGCGTCTGACTTATTAGCAGCATCTGCACAGCTGGGATGACCGATGTCAGTTGGCGAATTCCACATGCAGAAGAAGCAGAAGATGCTCACTGTCAGAGATGTCAGACCTACAAATGTCAGTAGAATAGTTTCACAGATGCATTACACAAACTACTGCCAGTCAACACCACCAAAACTAAACGATGCAGTAAACGAGACTTGCAGCCACAGGAATTTACAGACTGACACACCTAGCTACACCAACTGACACACTTGCTACACCAACTGACACACCAAGTTACTCCGACTACACGCCTACATACACCAACTGACACACCTAGCTACACCAACTGACACACCTAGATACACTGACTGACAAACCTAGATTTACCGACAGTTACCTTTAGACAGTCATAACAGTATATTTTCTTATATACTGTTATGGTCAACAATGATGATGACGACGATGATGATGATGATGATGATACAAATGATGATGATGATGATGATGATGACGACCAAGTGACAAATACACCCTGACACTCACATGTTCTATTTACAAATGGCCAGGGGCATGACCTCTCAGCTGCTCAGAACAATTACAAGATTCCAAGGAACACCAATCTACCCCAACCACAACAAATTTAGGCCTAAGACCGATAAAAAAATTCAGCAACAGTTCTAAACTCATCAGCACCTGCCATTTCGAGACGTACAGCTGTACAGAAAAATACAACTGTTTTACAAATGATGCTCTAAAATGTCATCCAAACCACTTCTCATCATCAGATGATAAAATCCGGTCTAATTAGAAATGTCAAAAGCTCCTACTTTCAAGAATACATCATGGTTTACTTGGCTAGAAAATATTGAATAAAATGGCCAGCTGCCAAAAGCAAAATTACCACCAGTTACATAAATTAAACTATCACTCAAGAAACAAATCAAAAGAAAACAAAACACAGTCAAAACTGAAACATATTAGGGGATAACTTTTCCCATTTGACAGTGCCAATAAGCCACTCATCACAACCGTCATAAGGGATCCATAAACAATTCAGTGCAGTGTTATATTGCATGCAGGTGCACAGTATATCAGCAATGCTGTTGCATTGTCCTTGAGAAGCATGATATATAAGCAGATGCATAGATACACACACATACACACACATGTATGTACACAATCATATATATATATATAAAATATATAATATGTATATATAATATATGTATATATATAATATATATATATATATATATATATATATATATATACAGAAAAAAATAATATATACAGACAAAAGGTACAAGTTAAGGCTAAGGAAAACACTTTCTTACATGCCTCTATAAAAAGGCATAAGAAGTGTTTGAAGTGCAAACAGCAATTCACAATTCAATAGCTTATCTGTGTTAACCACTCAGTTTGCAACTGAACTCATTTACCAACCGTCAATAGATGGCAAGTCCAAATGGACCAGTAAATGACTTAGTATGATCCAAGATCATCACTCATCCAAGTGCCCAGTACTAGACGAGCTCAGCGTTGTTTCACTCAACCATGTCCTTTTCAGCATTGTATTGAAACCACGAACACATTTACATTATCAATAGAAACTAACATCATGCAGAGACAAATCAGGATTTCTGTCTCAAAGATAACGGGTTCACGCCAGCCAAGCAAAGGACCCTTGCCAAATTGTTCGTGCAAACTTGCCTCCATCCCTGAGCAGTGGAATGTAGTGCTGGTTTCAGCTGGGAAGTACAGAGCAATCCTGCAATGCATATCCGTGTTCATGGACCTTAGGATGTGTCCATTGCCGGCTTAAGGATTGGAGACCTGGAAATTGGTGTCTTCCCTCCCTTCCACTTGGGACACAAATACCTTACTAAACACCACACATACACCACAAACATACACACACATTGGTTGGGACACATAACGAACTGTGCACCTTCTTCAACATCAGCAATTAAACATCTTCAACCAGTGATAAAAAAGACTATGGCAAATTCAGATTCATTCAAAAACAGAAAAGTGGGAGTTCCCCTTAAAAGAAACCACGCTGCCTGCTTTCAGAGATCAATAACAGCTACAAAACCACCAAAATAACAGCCACCTAAACAAGCTACTAAACAAAATATTAATTTATACAACTACAGCAACCAAATACCATATAATTGTTAATAGAAAGATATGCAAAAGAAATGACAGAGAGTGTAAAAATTTAACAACTAAAATTATCAAACAACCAAAATGTGAGCTGCAAATCACAACAAATTATGTGCTGGCAAATCATGTGCTGGTAAATCGAACAGGTCAAGCCAAAAACCAATTTTGTACATTACAACAAATAGCAGATGTGACCCACTACCAGAAAAGACTGGCACATGTATATACCAAGAAACTCAATCTTCAGGACTATGCTGCTTTTGTCGAAGATTTTTGATAATTATGCGATATTTCAGTATATTGCTGTGTCAAAAGTCATGGCTTGCTATGGACGAAACTTCACAATCCTTACAAGGGCTTGCTCCATCAGACATGTACTGTAGCTTTAGCTGTAACTACGAATAACTTTCAAAGCAGTGGTTCTAAATATCTGTATTTTTCAAAATCGATTTTCTTGGAAATGCAGATTTAGATGGTCCTCCTTGGACTTTTAGTTTGATAGATTTTGTGGAAATCTTGAGATGACATTTAGCAACTATATCCCATTAACATCAACAAATCTCAGGGCATACTTAGTCCAGCAAGTCCATATTTGATATCTTTTCTCCTAGGGAATCATATACCGGTACTAACAATTTTTTTTTATCCTACTCAAGACATGCAAACAATTTCAAAAACAATAAACATAATAATGAGCCAAACTGTTGAAATGTTGCAAACATTTCCTGAACACCGCAAACATTTCCTGAACACCAACCATGACAACACAAACACTAATGTTAATCACACCGAATTTCAGCAAGCAGTGTTTAATCTAGACGTCTTTTGGGGGGGAAATTTCCCCCCCCCAGGATTGAAGTTTCCCCCCAGAACTCAGCAATATTGTAAGGCAGAGACCTTTTTGGGGGGAAATTCCCCCCCGAGAAACCTTGTTTCCCCCCCCCCCCCAGAACAGGGGGACTAGATTACACACTGTTCAGCAAGTTTAAAGCACACAAAATTTTATATTAAACCAAACTTAGTTGAAACATAAAAAAAAACAGAAAAATCACTCACACTGAACAGAAAGCAGTAAAGCCAAACACTGAGAAACAAAATCATAGCAAAATCTGCTCATATCCAACCTTCAAAGTTCATCTAAGAGCTGCATATTTAATTTTATGTTAATTTATGTTAATTCGAGAATCTTTAGCCATATTTATCTTTTAGTTATGTCCTAAACTTTGTTTGAAGTCCATGAGTTTACATGTATATAGCACTGTTCATCAGAGGCCAACTAAGTTGAAACCACGCAAATAGCCACAGCATATTCCTCTGCACCAGTCAAGCCAGAATCTTAATATTGCACTGTAAGGAGTCCCAGAGATACATTTCTGATCAGTGATTGTTGGAGCTGCAAAAAAGAAGCATCCACACTGTGTACTACTATATGGCACTGATAGAGCACATTTTGACTAAATTACATACTGTCCATGACTTGTGTTCTAGATGTAAACATTTGCCCTTTAACATTCATTACTATTTACTAAATCTGTGCAAAACAAACTCCAACAAAATCCCAGTTGTTAATACAAAAAAAGATGGATAACGCACTGATCCTGATTCTAGAGCCACACCATGCAGCAACAGAACGAGCCACGACATGCAACAGAACTCAGAAACGCCTGCGCTCGCTGCTCCTTACCATATATCGTCATACTTGCTCGCCACGAAATCATGGCCGTTATGAAAGCGGTGAGAATCGGGCCAATGCTACACGCCATGTTCATAGTCGTGTTTAGGACACTGTACCACATGCCGAACTCTGCCGGCGTAAACCACTGCAACACAGAGACGAATGTCACAACCGTAAAACTATAGCAACAGAGAACGACGTTTAATTGCAAGCACACACCATTGTGGTGATGGCCAAATAGAACCGCTTGAAAAACCACACTGCTATTATAATAATAATAATAATAATAATAATAATAATAATATTCTTTATTATTTCAAACTGACAGACGCAGTAAGATTACATTGAAACATGAAAGTACAATCAAGATCTTAATTAAACCTACGGTTTGGTAGCCATGCAAGGCGCCGCCCTAGAGGGGGGTTACGGGAGTCGATCCGCGTACCTTATGCTCTCCTGGCCATGAGTGTTACCATTACTCTATCCCCCCTCCCCATCAGAAATTCAAAGCCAAACTGCAAAACTTCATGACAGAAAGTCTATAACCCTAGTGCAACAATACTCATAGAACTCCTAGATTTCTTCAACTTTCTCATGACCTGAAGAAGATACACAACAGTAGAACAGTATCTAACTTTAATTATAATAATGAAAATTTTAGACAATGGTAAATATTTAGTTACTTCTAGGACGCTCTACAATGCAACTTGTTTCAGTGGCAGCCCCAAAAGATACTTGTAACACATGCGATCTGTAACTGCTAAATGGCACATGTATGAGAAATTCAGTGTTGCATCAGTATTAGCATTAGGGAGCCATACCTTACAAGACCTTAAAATCACGAGCGACTTTCTTGAAAACCCAGTGGACAAATGAAGACTTGCGTGGAACAATATCCCGGTCAACTAGCACTCTATTTAAGGAAATTTAAGCAAGTGAGGCAATTCCAAAATTTCAATACAAGTTTTTTTCTAAAGAGAAATATTCACATATTTCAGTAGGAACTCACAGTATCATGCAAAACAGACACAATAAGATAACTGCCAATAGGATACACAGTGTAAAATGAACAACATTTACATTTGTTCCATAAAGCCCCAAACGTAAGTAAACGCTACAAAGGTTGGATATGACAGTCCCTGAATTTCACTGCAATAAAAGCAAATCATTGTTTACAAAGTGCGACTGCAAAACACAACGAGGAACAAAAGTTTACAACAGAACCATCATTCAATTCTGCTCATTAAAGATGAACAAAACCAGCAATACCATAGCTGTAAAATTTAAAAAACCACAAAAGGCCACAACATTTACACCCAACACGGCATGCCAGTGCAGTACTTGATGTACATGAAACCTGCAGTGCAGTGACAGCCTCAAGAAATTCTGCAAACCTACCGAATACAACGAAGTATACCTGCCGTTGACCTTTTCAACAAGAACTAGGGTCAGTAGAGGGCCAACACAAGCAACCACAGTTCTTTCAGTCTGACAGTATGTACCATAAACTTTTATCACTGCAGTGTCAACTTTTACCATATGCTACAGCTATCAATTTCACTTCTGACATTCACCAGTGTCTTGTTTATAACCAGTCCTTTGCTTAAACAAGGAAACACTCTGTTAAAACTGTTTCTCACCAATCCATTGCCCCATCCTAGATCCTTTGTCAGGCATTTTGTATCCAGTAGTTTTGCCACTTACACATTTTCTCAAAGCTCGTTTCAGCTAAAATTTTATAATAATGGACTGGCCGTAGAATAAAATCTGATCAAGGTTTGATTATCACCAACTTCACAACAGTAGCAGACTTGTAATAATTTCAAGATTTCTCCTAATCTCTTTCCTTTGTAAGTCAGATGAAAAAGAAACAACCACCCTAAATAGTATAAAGTAATACGTACATGGATATAATCCCGCAAAACTGTTGCAGAAAAGGTGCAAATTAAGACAAGCTGAAAACAAGTGTTGAGAAATATCAAGAGGAATAGCAAAGCAGACATCAACCTTGCCAGTGTCTTAACAACAATGAAAACTAACATAAAAAATCACAGTAAAAGACCACCGTGAAATACGAAGACGGCTAAATCATGGGACTAATTCCTTAATTTCAATCAATAGAAAAGTCTGAAGATTCTGAAAGAAAGTCCATTTCCACAGGTCATCTCAAGCAAAACAAAACGTTCAGTTATTAAACGACCCCTTCAAAAACGGAATACAGATGAATATATTTTCAGGACCTACCAAATAAAATGAAGCATGCCTGCCATCGAGCTTTTTCAAGGAGAAATAGCGTCACAAGAGGACCGACAGAGCAAGCTATGTTCATTGAGGTAGACAGGGTACTCCACACGCTAGCAAACTCATCTTGCTTGTACCACTACAATGCCAACAGTTTTGCCACACGTTACCACTACCAGGGTCACGTGCCATAAAACGTGCCTTCATTTTCCTTGCACTTCCCTAAAACTGGCAACTTTTCAACAATAAGATTTCATCAGTACCAGTTAAAATCAGTTTTTTCATTATTTTTACCCACAGTTTTCAATGCACATTCAAATTTTGCCTGTTATTAGGAAAACCATTTCAGTGGTTGGTCAAGCAAACAGTTTAATGTTTCTAATGGTAGTTCATCTTTATATGCCATTTCAAGTGTACTTCCTCTAATGCCCCATTAACCCTATTAAATAATTTATCTGACTCTGCTTGGGCAAGCCAGACAATTCAAGGGTTAGGATCCATTAATTATTGACTATGAAGTTTCCCCAGTCAGCAAGCCTCAGCCGAATTTGCATGCCAATCATCAACTTGACAGCCTGTCAGTCAGCTGTCAACTATCTTTCGTCTGCAGCTGTGTTCCAGCAGCTAACTACGGCCAAGTTCTCTTCAACATACCCTTCTTCAACATACCCTCACAGCTAAACGCTCAACTGTAAGGAGTTGGTGTCAACTACCAACCGTGGACAGGGTTTCATCAGTGCATTGATTCATACGAGTATGTGCGCATACATGTATGTGCATGATCTAACTGGCATGATCATTCTCAACACTCCATAATTTCGCCTGGTGATAAATAAATGGATTAAACTAACCCGACTCTAAACTGATGCCTCCTGTTTTAGAACAGCACCTCTGACATGTTCAAGAGAACACTATGTCCTACGTTCATACTGTCTATGCCGGTCCCATTTAATAACTTCAGCACATCTAATGTGTTAGTAAACACCAAAAGGAGGCACTCCAAAAAAAAAATTAGTTACGAAACAAATCCACCACAAATGAATGGGATGCAGCATGCCTACGAAAACGTTCACATAAGCAGGGCATGTTTTTTTCTACATGATACACATGTGCAGCTATGTAGTTTTACGCACTTATGCCCTAATTGGTTGAAAGGACAATTGCAGAATCTACCAGGCTACTTCTGGTATTTTATTTTGCAAGTAACGTGTGTTACGTTTACAGACTTACCAATTCATCGTTTGTTATATAGTACACAATGTTTACCATTCACTCTTCGTTATCAGTTATCACACTCACAATCCAGCAAAATCTTTTAGCGCAGTATCTATCCTTTTCTTAATTTTGTCTCAATCATACAGTTCTTATAATGTTATCTTTGGAAGCCATATCCAGAAGCACAGTATAATAAGGTCATACGGTATAATGAGGTCGTAAGTTATAATGAGGTCATAAGTTATAATGAGGTCACAAGTTATAATGAGGTCATACGTTATGAGATAACTTTCTATAGCTCAAGTATATTTGGGATACATGTTCCTGACCATGTTATCTCAGCAATCGTATTATAACGATGCGTATTATTAGAAGCCTCTAGCGTATTAGGACAAAGTTCCGTTGGATCAATTCCTTTAAGAGTACAGGATGACAAACTTATTAGACCTTAATTAAAATCTGTCTCTTTAACAGGTTCAGTTAGGTCATCACGGCATTCACAAACAAGCTTCAGCAATCCCAGGCATTCTCCAATGTCAAAATCGCTATCTTAAAAACACTGATCCCGGTCCAAAATTAATATGAAATTGAAATTCTTACTACTGTAACCATCGTTAAAAGTTGTTCAGTGTTCAGATTACTCTATTCAACATTCTACTTTAGAAGAAAGTCCTAATAAGCACAACTCTAAAATCACTCATTAAGATTAAGAAAGACTCCAAAAATAATCTCGTACCTACCATATCTTCATGTCCACAATTTTGCCTGGAGAAAAGCACAACAAATGCACGTACCTGCTTAAGAATTTTGGCACAGGCCGGCCAACCGCCTCCCTGAACCAATCCCTGGAGGAACATGAAAACCGCAAATGGAGTTGCCGTCTGAAAAGCTGACATAAGAAAACAATCAGTCAATAATTAATCTGTCGATCATTCATTAAGAAACAATTCTGAACATAAGAATAACAAGATGCAAAATAAGACTGCCTACGACCAATAATTAGATCAACTGGCTATTCAGCTCATCACTTAATTGACAATTTAATCTACATTTCAACACATATATGCACACCTTAGCTATATTCAAGTACACATTCTTTGTATAGCACCTTTAGAGCAGCAAAATATAACACAGGCACCACTGCACTGGTCAACTCAAAACTAATATGAAAACAAAGTACAACGTGGACCTGCTAACGTGAAGTCATCGGGGACGAGCCTTATGAAACAGCGTGTAAACCAGGCCATACATAAAAAAGGATAATGATGACAAACTCAATACTTAACACTAAACTGCACTTCTTGTATGGTGCATTAACCAATACGTCATGTTAAGTTAATAGCTTTTGGGGCCAAAACACCATCTCATGCTAAGCAGACTGGTGCCTAAAACAGGACTGCATAAAAGTCCATACTGTAATTCTTTGCACTTGGCCAGAGGGACAGGGAGTTAGAGCACATACAGATGTGATATATATAACTTCAGCAGCAGGGAGCAGTGCACTCGTTCAAAACAAGGGCGTCTAATGGGAAACATGACCTGTGTGCTACTGCTCTCTGGGTTGAATTTAGACTCCTGCTTTGTGATTCATTTAGTAGATTACAACAGTACTTCAGCACTGTGGTTGCACTATTGCTCGTTGACCGAGTCATGTTGACTCTGGATGAGCAAGTGCACATAGTTCATACCACACACGGTACACAGGAGGTCAGAATACATAGACATGCAATTTATTTCATGGCCTGCAACTAATACGGAGCAATACCAGATATGCTAGTTTGTTGATTAATAAATTATGTGATTATAAACACATAGGTATGCAATTTATTTCACGCCTGCAGCTAATAGGGAGCAATAACAGATGACTAGTTTGTTGATGATTAAATTTTTAGGTGATTAATTAATCAATCAACCCTGACTAGCATTCAGACATGGTGTCCTCAATCAATCAGATAATCATTGTATTGTACATCTACTAATCATTCAATCAAACCAATCAATCAATCAATCAATCAACCACACACTAATTAATGACACACTCCTCTTTATATGTCAACCTAAGGCTGACCAGTTTATCTTAAGCTTTTATGTCAAACATTTATTCAGGACTGCAAGACGATATTTAAAGAAATAATCTAAACCTTATGAATGGAAATACACAGACTTCAATATCCTACCAGTAAGAGAGATGGTGAAAATGCCTGAGAAGAAGAGGCCGACGGTAAAGAGAATCTTTGCGCTGACTCTGTCGGACAGGACGCCCCCACAGAATTTGCTTATCGTGTATGCAAGGTTCTGGCTGCTCGAAATCAGACCTACACCATCAACAGATTTAAATCCATTTAATTTTCTTTAATTCTTCCCATTTCCTTCAAATTATTTACTTCAAACGCTTACCCAGTTTATTTACTCCAGGTACTTATCCACTATGTGCAAAATCGGTGTCTGAGACATGGATGGATGTTCTAGAAACATAGAAATATCTCCTAGAAAATATCTATAACAGGTTAGGCAAAGGTGAGAGCAAAATGGTTGACCATTGCAAGTCCTTTGATTATTATCAATAGTGAATAAGCAATTAGGCTTTATGTAGCAGATGAAACTGAAGCTGAAACTATCATTGCATATACCATGCATAGCAACTGAAAGCGAAACTGAAACTGCCTACTTAGTTTCATTACTGTCTTTATCACTAATCATTCTACCTAACTAAACAATTACAGTGAAACTTCAAAATATCAAAGTTCGATCAATCTTTGTCAACCGTTCAATATTATATCCAAGGTTTTAAATAAGCGGGATTTTCACATCAGCTCAATCTGACTCCAGATAAACTGAAATCGTCATGAACTTTTAATGTTTTGGTGATAATAATGATTTTACATTATTTAATAATGTTCAGAAAGTTCTGTACCAAGTTGATCTTTGTCTAGTTGCAGACTTTGCATGATGGCTGGCATAGCAAAGGAAAAGCACTTGCGATTGAAGACAGCTAACGTGTAGCCAACATACATGCTCCAGAATGTCATCCATTTGCAAATATTGTACGCTCCATTGCTAACTGGAGTCACTTCCGCCGCCATCTTTCCTTTTCAGAAGCTCCACGATGAACAAAGAAACCAATGAGTGTGGGTAGATTCCCTGAGGGTTCAAACTTCAGTTGAGAATCTGAAAATTGTGCACATTTCACTGCATTCTTTAAGCAAAATACGAAAATTTATCCCTCACTTTGGAATACAAGGGGATATGTAATTCTGTGGGCAAGGTTAAGCATGCAACTGTGCAACGGAAAACTCTGGAAGCAGTTAACTGCTTACAAGAAAAGACTACATGCAATTTTGCATTAGTAGTTCCTTGTATTTCTTGTCAGATAAAATTAGAGAAACCATAGATGGGTTTCAAATTACGCAGAATATCTGAGATCTGTATCTCCAATGGATATAGTTCAGCTAGTCTAACTCCTGCCAAGCAGTTTGGCATTTATAATGCCTAGTGTATCAGATAGAAACAGCAGAACTGCACTGAAATGCAGCACATCCAGGGGTCCTTATAGTATGGAAACCTCCACGATGGCGGTTATTTGCAAACTAATGGGGTTCACTGTAAAATAAGCAATACGGATCAATAGAGTGGCTGAGGAACTAGCACACCATCACCATATTAAATACCACAGACACCCATGTTTGGACATCCATCAAACACACCATGCAACGAGGACAAAGCAGACTGTCGAACCGGCCAGTCATCTACCCTGCGCCTAGCTGGGAATAAGCAGAGGAAGATCTTATTTTCGCCAAAGAATCATACTTTATGAGATCTGATACCAGCACCAAAGACGTTGGATTGCATTAGAAATGATTACATTTTATTTCAGTGCTGACTTGTATACGTTTATGCACGCGCGTATGTAGGTACAAACGTATGTATATATGGGTAATACTGCAAACGGCGGTCCCAAATTATAAAATCGGTATAGCGCATAAAAAATAATCGTCGTTGATCCCACTTCTAGTTTCAGTTATGTTTTCATCGATGATCCAACTTCTAGTGTGAGCTAGATTTTCACCACTCCTCCAACTTCTAGTTTAAGTTTTACTATGAAACGTTTTCATCGCTCGTGCACGGCAATGATATCGGCGCTTAAAACGATATATTTTCATCGCAATCCAACTTCTAGTTTGAGTTTGATTATGTAACATTTTCATCGATGATCCAACTTCTAGTGTGAGCTATATTTTCATCAATCTTCCAACTTCTAGTTGACTTTTACTAAGAACTACGGATTACGGGAATAGGCGCGTTAGAATCCCTGTATTGCAAGGTATCACCAGGCGTGTTTTGGTAACATTTGCATGCGCGCGTTAAACTTAAGCCATGCCGAAATGTTTTCATCGCTCAAACCCAGGATTTATTTAATTTTATAATTTGGGACCGCCGTTTGCAGTATTACCTATATATGTATGTACCGTATGTGTGTATAGATGTATGGACTTTAACTCAAAACTACATACAGATCCAACGTCTCAGGAATCATGCAACTGCCACACACAAAAATTGCTTTCAGCTAGACCACGACGTTCATAAAACCCTTATTTGCATCGAAAACCGCTAAGATAGTTAACTTAGTTTAATTAGCGAACCTTCTAAGTGAACAGACCTGTAAAACTCAACACCTCGTTCGTAGCACTAGCTCGACCGCCATCTTTTGCATTGAGACTACATATTTACAGATTCAACATAAATGACGTTAAAAAGCATGAGCGCAATTGCATTAGTTAATTATAACTATTAATTATTAATCAACCCCCTACAAATTTGTAGGGGGTTAGAGGGGTACTCATACCCCACTTTTTCGACTGGGGTATCGTACCCCCACTTTTTAGACAATGCCAATCAATATTTTATTATTGAGCCTTCCCAGAGATCGCAATCTCCACCTTGCTTCGTGTATAGACAGAGTGAGGAGTACGCTACACAGGTCATCCGAGAGCCAGACGAACACAGCTTTTAGACCAGAGTTTTTCAAACTGTGGTCCGCGGACCAATAGGGGTCCGTGAAGGATATGGCGGGAGTCCGCGAGAGCGTTCTGAAAATATTCATTAATGATTAACACTGCATGGTTTCAGCATTAACAGCCTGTGCTTTCATATTCATACACTACTTATAGCAAAGATCTTAGAGTCTACGACTCTAAGATCTTTGCTTATAGTTAGGGTTACCATACGTCCGGGTTTCCCCGGACATGTCCTCTTTTTAGGCCCCTGTCCGGGCGGTTTTCCAGAAGTTGGGCATTTGTCCGGGTTTTCCACTCTACAAGTTCTTACATGGAACCTTGGACGGTGAACCCATACTTTCTTACTGACTTATTTGCAGCCTAAAACAGCGACATAACCAGAAACGCGCCAACTTGTATTTGTTAGATCTATGCCATTGAGTCCAGCACCGTATTCCGTTCAGATGGTTGTAGAAGCAATAAGTCATGTAGGCCTACGTTTCTGTGGTGTTGCTACAGACGGTAGCAATCATGGGTCTGTGAAGTTATTTCCTATCTATTCTAATTCAATACTTTGATTGGAAGAATGGTGGTTTACAGTCTAAACACATTGACGTGCACAGCACTCCAGATAAAACTGCAGACACCATTTCTAGATGCATTAAGGACAGCTTGGACAGGCATATCACTTATTTCAGAAGTGTATAGCCTTTGCCAGAGACAATTCTAATACTAATTTTCAGACGTGTTCAACGTAGAGCAGATGGCAATAATGTGTTTGCTAATGTAAAGAAGATGAAAAGGCAAAGCAGTGGAGCTTTAGTTGGTATTGGTTGCCCAGCTCATGTTTTGAATAACGCCCTGCACCATGGCGTTGACACACTTGATCTTCACATATTGAGTCAATTACATTGAAAATTTACAAGTATTTCTCAATATACACGGTTAAAACTGAACACCTGAAGGAGTAGGCCCTACTGCGAATTTGTTGCAGTTGAGTATCGTAAGCTACTTTATCGCAGCAAAACTCGATGGCTGTCTCTATTTCCTGGTATTCAGCGGTTGCTGCAGATGTTTCCAGCCTTGAAGTCTTTTTTCTTTTCTCAAGAAAAGCCACCTACTGTAAGTCTGTTTTGTGTGCGTGCTCACTGCTCATTGACTAAAAGTCTTAAGCCATTTACATTACTTTTCTGCAGTTCAAATTTAGACAGAATAAAATAAATCATAGCGGCGTAACCTCCAGGTAGCGTATACCGTATACGACGATACGATTTAGATTTCTTGTCCTCTTTTTCCTCTGCGGAAATATGGTAACCCTACTTATAGTATGCCTGTAACTATATGATCCATACAGGTCCGATTTGGTATTTAGTTATTCTTGGCCTAGTGACGTTACTGACGTAAGTAAGATGTATGGTCACGTTACATTTCTAGTCTAATAAAACGTGTATGTTTTAGTAAAAATTTAATAAATAATTTCTGCTTATCGACTGTTAATCATTTCTGCACCCAAGGAAAGTGCGATGTATTTGTAATATGCTGCTCTATTTCCTGATTGTGTCAAATGTGGAATTGTAAAAATTTGTGGAATTCGCCTGATTTTATTATTATTATTATCACTAAAGCAGTTTCATATCGCGCCCCTTCACCACTGTCTACTCAGCACTCCCAACCCAACCACGGTCGAACAACACAGTTTTCAGGACAGCAGGAAACAAAGTTAATTGGTATATGCTAACATTTAAGGTTCCAGCCTTGGAATTCTGATCAGTTTGTAGTTCGTGCAAAGCTTTAAATCTCTCAGAGTTGACATGGTCTACCATCAACAGATCTTCACCTATATCCTGGATGATGTGCTGTGGCTCCCACACTGGGTATGTTGCCCCATCTTCCTCTGTCTGTCTTACAATTGTGATTCATTGGCCCTTCTAACATGACTGTTAACTGTGTTTTTGATGAATTTAACCTTAGAGTCAATTTGCAGATATCCAGGATTGTATTTCGGTCACAAATGTTCACATGTTAGCTACAGAAGCAAGGGCAACTAATGGTTAACATGACTTGTACAACTGCACTTCATCGGCAAATTATCGGTGACAAGTGAAAACATAGAGAAAGTTCAACACTTTTTATTAATAAAGTTCTTGGGAAATGGGCTTGTGCATGTTACCAAGAAACAGAGCACAATTCATGATATATAAGACTGTCATTATCACAGTATCAAAATTTAATGCAATAGTATAATGCACCTGGAAAGAACTGTCAGCAAGAATAGATCTTTAAAAAATCTTGAATACTGTACTAGACGTCTGTAGCAGAAATACATCCTAGATAAAAATGGACTTCTTTTTCTGCAAAACGTCCAGTAGCCTTTGTGGAGTAGTTCCACATCAACTTCGAAACCAAATAATCCGAAGATCTTAAATGTGGGTGGGAAGTAGCGTTAGACAAAAGACTTGTAACCAACATGCATTGAAGCTTCATTACACACACACCAATTAGAACAATGGAATAAGGTATTAGTTTATAAAACCAGTGCACAATACAGCAACATTTGTTTGTTACAGTGTGTAACTGTGCATAGGTTTCGGCTCCCATTAGATACACCTCTCGCCGTGTGTATGCAGTTGGCACAGATCCTTGTTTGTACACACTTTATCAAGGTTTTACTTTAGTCAGCACAATCCTGTAGTTGCATATGGATCATTCTTACAGAGTCTTATTTTGATCCACGATAGTTTATTCTGCATAGAACAATTCTAATCTGCTTACAGTAATTCTAGATTCATTCAGCATGTTCTAACATCGACTAGTTATTGCCTACGACAGTTGTATATTTTATGGCAGTTTTTATTGAGAGAAGCGTTTTTTCAGCTAACTTCAGACAGCGAGATCATGACAGTTTTCATCGTCTGAACTGCCTGCCGTTGATCCCAAGCAAGACTGTAAAATAACTATTGCCTTTCCAAAGCCACTCCTCAGAGGAATTTAACTCCAACTCCAAACTGTAATCCATGATTGACACTACAAGAAAAACAGTCAACATTAGTTACATCACAGTTTTTGGTTCACAAAGCACTGCAGTTGAATCAGCCAACTAACTACCGCCAAAGCAGCGGATCCAACTGCAATCACCATTCACGTCATCAAATATTGTATTCGACAAATGGATATCCTGATTCTTACTGCGCTTTACATCACAACAGAGATGGTCTCAGTGGCTGGTCTGAAGTCATGTGATTCACTGCCCAGTTTTTGTGTGCATTCTGTCAGTTGTCTAATGTCCATCAGAACTAATCCTAAAGCTCACCTGTTTCAGCTTGCTTATCCTTCATATGTTGACTTCTGGTGTGCTCGACTTATCTAATGGCTTTTCTAACGGATTTAAGCGTGATTTCTCTTAAAGCAACCATTGATTGAAGCTTTGTAGATAATGATAACAGCGCTACAAAAATCATTAGATTAGATTAGATGAGGATGCAAAGTCTGAGAGTAACTACCATTCCAAGATAAAATACTGGCATTGAAAATACAAAGGTACCTTCTGTTACGACGTGTTATTACACCAACAATAGGAAAACAAATTAAGATCAAGATTAAACTAAAAATTGTTGCTAATTGACTGCACATAAACTTCCATTTTTCTGCTGAGTGCATGGATTTATATGCATATTTCCCTGTGGGCAATAAGAATGAATACTGTGTTCTTGTGAGGTAACAGAGTCCAAAGGGTTAAAAGTTTCTCAGTGAGCTTTACATACATATGCATTTGATGTACACAAATAAATAATTTAAGCGAGTAAGATTATTTCTGGCATTGCTTCCTTGCCTGTCTCCTTTTTGAGTTCGTACAGGAACGCAGTAGTTCACTTCAAGGCGTGCAATCCCTCCCAACCTTAGCACAATTCCAGCACCGTAACTCAACCGAAGTGTTTCTGCAAGACCAACCAGGTTGTCCTTCCAACCAGCATCTGCCAAAAAAAGAAGGAAAATCATCAAGAGCCATTCCAAACCAAAATTTCACATTATTCTACTACTACATTTGTATGGCATAAAATCTCAGATTCTTTCTATTTTTCAGCTTCTCTAAGGGAACTGCTATAATCTCATATACTGTCACGACAGCAAAAAGCACAAAAATATAATACAGCACTTCTATTGGGCAAAGCGCATCCCATCGTTAATCTGGGAATGACAGTTCAAAGACCAGGCACTCAAATATTCCAGTGTCACTTTAATGACGAGAGTGTACTAAAAGTAAATGGGAAACCAATGCAGATTGTCACTAAGTGTTAAAAGGGTGTCGGTTGAGAGTTCCTCCAAACAGTTAACATAGCTCAGCCTATATTGGAAAATACATGTACCATGATAGCGAAAACTACAGAAATTAGCTCCAACTAAGGAAACTAGCTACTATGAACCACAATGACGAAAATCTGGTATACGATAAAAGCTCTCAGGATGTAAGGAATTACTATGAACTGCTGAAGAAAACACAACTGCCGATGCTTAGATAAAAAAAATTACCTTCACGCTAGGAACAATTGAGATACTGTGAACTGCTAATATAGTAGGAACTACTAGAATAGTAAGAAAAGCTATATAGTATAAGGAATTGCCATGATATTAGGAAATGCTCGGATCTACTTAAACTGAGGACAATGTCTGATGTTCGCATTGCTTACGTCTGTCAATGGCTGTGAGGTTTCCAGCATTGACGAAGAAATGAGTTCGAAAGTACTCCCCAAACGAACCCTTTCCTGGTCGGAAGGGAAGCGGGGTGTACAGATGGAGACCAGAGCACCAGTAAGCATCTGCCCCAAGGGCACAATCTGTTGAAAATCACCCAAACAAAATTAAAAACACATCACAAAAACATCATAAACAGCAATTCTGCAAGAACCACAACATTGGCAATGACAAACTGCTACTATCATACATCACAATCCCAGATGCTAATAGGTTATCATATGTTACACAATTGCTACTACCACATATGATGATGATGATAATGAGTGCTCTGCCCAAAGGCAGGTTCATTGGCTTTATGCCACCTGGGAATGACTTGAGTGAGGTGGTTTCCCGTTGCCTTCCTCGCAGACAACTGTGGGTGAGCAATTTGTCCAAGGTCGCTACACAGTGGCCTGAGGTAGATTCGTACCTGCAACCTTCCGGTTACAAGGCACAGAATATATCGCTACACCATCGTGCCCCATATCAAGATGGCAGATGCTAATAAGTTACCCTCATCATGTGGGCCGACCCCTTGAATGTTGAAGCCTCGTAGTGTCAGTGGTCCTCCAAGGAAGATTCGATCCATGATGTTTAGCTTTGTACCCGGAAAGAGACCGTTAACTAAGCCTGCCGCAAAGGAGAACTGAACGACCTGGACAACAAAGAGAACAAATCAACTTTCCTTGTTACATTCAACTCCTGATAAACATAGCGCTACTAGATGCTTACAAAGGTGCTACATAAATGCCCAGTTACAGCACAGTAAATGTCTAAATCCCAACGGCTTCAAGACAGAGCAGATCTTCAATACAGCACATCTTACTTATGTAAGCAGCATATCTGTCATATTTTAAAGCCTATCAGTTCCAATACTAAACCATAACTAATACCAATATCAAACGACTCGTAATAAACATTTTCAAATGGTCCATAAAGTTCTGTCTCTGATAACAAAATCACTTTCTGGTTAACACTTTTATGACGAACAGTATTGTTTTCCCAGTAGCTTATAGTACACGCTCATCATTATAGAGTTAAAATGGGTCCATCACTTTGAAAGAAGCTTCCACTTACTGTTCGAGCTCACGTGGTGTGGGAGGCAAGACTGTAGCAACTTAAGACTCCTCTATTTCCTCACGGCTTTCCTGCCAGAAGTGCCCTCTATATACATCAACAAAAGGCAGTGCAAGAGTTGAATTGTTGGACATTGCTAACCTGGTTACCTAGAAGTTCTCAGATAAGACTTGATTATGTAAACAGAAGTTAACTAAACTTACAGAATCCAAAAAGAGTTGCTTGTTAACTTGGAATTCTGCCTCTTGTTTCAAATACTGGGCATCGCCTCCAAGCCCTGCCACTTCCTAAAACACGTTAAGAACATATAGGCATTTTAGTACATGCTCAGCGTTAAAGGGTTAAGGGTTAAAGTTCATGGCAGCTAAATGAAAGCACAACTACTTAAACTTAGGCTACTTTACCCTACATTACCAAATTACTTACACTATACTACTACCCTACATAACGAAATTACTTACACTATACTAATATCTTATATTACCAAATTACTTACACTATACTACTACCCTACATTACCAAATTACTTATCCTATATTACCATATATGAACATGCATCTCCACAGACCACAATGAGGCCGAGTTTTGTCACTCATCAATTCGTCTTATACTTTGTCTCAAAGCTAAATATGTTTTATATTTTTAGGCTTACCTAACATTATCACATTACCAGCTCCTAGCATTAGTCTACTCTACCAGAATGTTACCACATTAATTTAGCATAAATATTCTTATCAGAAAGCTGTGTATTCTAGAAACCAATCAACAATATGACTGATTTTGAATAAATAAATAAATGGTTTAATAAATATTAGTGACTATTGCCTCTAGTTTAACATCTGAGTACATCACACAATCATCAATTCTCCATTGAACCTTTGAAGCCAAAAAGGAAAGGATTGCTGTAGTTGCCAAAAGATCCCACAACCTCTTAACTACACCCATCAGGGCTAATTGTTGATGATGTGTAAGTGTAAACATTACCTTAGAGCTCCTGAAATGTACACAAAAACCTACATATCAGTCACTTAAGTAACAATAGCTTATTAAAACATAGCTTCCAGCTGCTCAGGGACAAACACTGCGTGTGAGATTCTCCCTCATGATATACCAACTTTTGACAAATATGAAACTGGTCTGTTGCTGATGTAACTCGTCACTTACGTGAGTAACTTTAAACAGCGTGCCAGTGTTGGGTAAGACTCTGCTGTCACGTGTGTCCCTTGCCCACGTGTGCTGTTAACGTAACACATTTAAAACACGTAAGTTAAACAAATATTTACGATGACAGAACAATTAATGTTAAAAAATCAGTTGTCATGTTAATCTCTGTTCTCGTCATCTTCTACAGCATTGGTTGCGATGTAACTGTCATCATCATCATCTTTTGTAACCTTGTTAGTGATCATCATCATCATCATCATCATCATCATCATCATCATCATCATCATCATCATCATCATCATCATCATCATCATCATCATCATCATAAATTTCTCTTGCATTTAAATATCAATAAGTATCAGGTGAATAAGAGATATACCCTGACGGCCGACTTAAGGCTGTGTCCGGCCTGCTCTCGGATGGCAAATGACGTGGTTCTAGTAAGACAACTCAGCTCTCGCCACGTTCCTTCCCAGCGCAAGCTGTGCGCTCCCAGTGAAGTCGGGAACTAAAACAATGCATGCATTTTTCAAAAGAATTAAATTTCCATTGAAGAAACACAAGACAGTGCATTATTGAACAAGTGTGAGGTGGAGTGAGCAGGCTTGAGCATCTTTCAAACAGTCACTCAACTTCACGTGCAAGATTTATCTTCATGCAAAGGTGTTTCATGGATTTTAAAACCATCTGTCCGTAACATCAACAGGTGTATAATTAAATCAACAGATAGGAAAAATGGTCATGGTATGAGATTATAATTTTAAAAAACAATTCAAAATTTCCATTAAATTTGTTCAAGCCATTAAAAGAATTTAGGAGGGACTTCTACATACCATAAATTCAGTAAATAATCCTCGGCCCAGTTCCTTGTATCCACTCCAAGGCAAATCGACGCTGTTCTGAAAGATCCCCGACTGAAAGCTACGAGAAGCAAACAACCAGGTTTCAAAGTAGGTAAAACAGTTCAAACTTGTTGCTCTGTATTTAGCTACAGGTGCATAAATTTAAAAATCAAGACATTTCAAAGTAGGTAGACATTTCGTGGAAGACATTACAAACTCAGCAACCAGTTCAAGGTACATCAAACAATCTGAAACATTGTTAACAAATTTATCTAACCAACACTCATTATAAACCTCATTAATACCATTTATAAACCTGAGCGATTTCAAGTAACATGGCTACAAACTTAGAGAATAAATACACAATGCATTTCACACTGCTCTCCCTCCACAGCTCAGAAATGCAGACACGACATCCTACAGAGCACTGATGTTGCTGTGTGCTAGGGACTTGCTCGAGGAGAATTGAACCCATGCTCTTCAGGTTACAAACCAAGCACTTCAACCAATCAACAACTGTGCCCCACAAAAACTGCAAAAGAACCCTAAGCAAACAACTTAAGATTCTAAGCAACATTCAGATCTCATTGTTCCTTGAACTCAAAACACAGAACAGCTGAACTATCAGGAACTCAGAGCATGATGCTAACTGCTAACTCTGGATTTGACTCAAACGTTGGGCACCATGAGTGGTGTGCGCAAAAGCTTGACAGTGATAACTTTTCCAACCATCTGAGCATTACTTGCTTATAGACGAACTTCTTATTCATCTAAATGAACTTAATGAACTTTAAAAACAGTTAAGATACAAAGCACAGTGCTTCTGAGAGCAACTTAAAAGGTGTTACAAATTGTCTACGCACGCATTTGAGAAAATGCAATAAAACACATTCAAGAAAGACTCTACTTACTGAAGTTTTGGATCGCCCTGTAGCGGCTTGCTGAAATTAAGACTCCATCCGAGAGCATTTTTTGAACCATACGTAATGTCGCTGTTGATCTTCTCTCCACGCCCAGCAACATTAGGAAGCCGCATGCTGCAAACCTTAGGAAAAAATTTTTTTACCACGTAAAAAACAGCAACTATTGATCATTTGTTCGCAAAAATAAAAGTATTATATTCTACTGTTTAAGTACTAAAATGCAATACATATTGTTATGCCCAGCACTGAACACAATAAAAATGAAATCTGGAACAGTGTCATTTTAGTTCAAAGACTAATCTGCAAGAACTACTTATCCAGCTATTTTAGTAGTTACTTATAGTCATAGCAATATGGCTAGTTTTGCTGGAAGAGTTTTTACAAGGGAGTGAATTGAAGAATCAAAATTTGCATGACATTTATCAAACATTTAACTAAATAGCACTATGATCACAATCAAAGAAAGGTCAAACATCAAAAACGTCAAACGGCTGAGTAGATAGCCTTGAAGAGGCGCTATATAAATTCTCCATATGAATGAATAAAGATTAAAGAAAGGTCAATAGCAACATACAACGCTTCCTTCGTTTGTCCCGACCAGGGTGCTCATTCCACCAGTGACTCGTCGATGCTCTTTCACAGCGAATGTGATCTCGTAGCCATCTGGTCTGGCAGTGGCACCTGATCAAAGCAATGTAGAGTAAGGGTAATGTAGGGCAGGGTAGTCACTCCATTATTACCTAACCTCTAACCACAGTAATCAGACTTGTGGTTCTGAGACAGAATAATCTGTTATCTGAAGCAGATGATCGACAGATTCTAATGATAAATACAGTGCGATGAAATACAAATGAACTCTTAAATTATTATTAACTATCTAACTATGGGGCGTGGTGGCTCAGTGGTAAGTTCGGCGCCTTGTGACCGGAGGGTTGCAGGTTCGAATCCCACTCTAGCTGCTGCGTACGGACCTTGGGCAAGTCTTTCACTCGCAATTGCTCGTGGCGCTTCGGTGTGAAAATTCCGGCACAGTATCAAATGCTGTAGTCGGGAGCGCCTCTGAGTAGTAGTTGACTTCGAGAGGTGCTATAGAAATATCCGGAATAAATAAAAATAATAAAAAATTTACAGGTTACACTAAAACTCCTTTAATGATAACTATAAATAGCAACAAAATTTACAACTAGAAGCAGTCAGTGTTAAACAATGTCAAAGTGCTGTCATTTGTAAAAAAACGTTGCAAAATGGTGATCAACTCGTAATTGATGTTTCCATAAGTCAGTGGCCTGTGTTGAGGCCAAAGGAAGACGTTTTGAATATGTAAATTACAGTTAAAATATAATTATACTAAATCTAAATCATGAATACAAAACAATATAATATTCGTTTATTCAAGTACATAGTTGTCACATATGCAACTAGTTACAAGTTAAAAATTGTCAGTACACTGCACTAGAGTCTAGCTACTTTGAGAATTTATTTTTGTTTAAAGTGGAGCACCAATTGTTTTTCCTGCATCCCCCGGTAAGGCTCCAACTAGAAAGTAATATTCTTCCAGGTAGAATTAAACTTGGCCAAAATTTCCATTAGTTATTGCATGAATTTTACGGTTTAATGTTTTCTGTTGACACTATATTGCACCTAATTAATACTCTAATTACAGAGTCCTGCATTCATTACTGTACCAGAGTTAAAACAGAAACAGTTTCCCATACCTTTACTGACATCTACGTTAATTGAAACTGCCTTGAACAGACCAAGCTGTTCCATCTGAAACTTTGCAAATTGGGCTCCTTTGACCATCTGAAAAGTTTCACCACATAAATTAAGCCACACAAATGGAAATAAATTGAATAAAAATCAGAATTGGAATTTCAGACATCTAAAAAAAGGACCTTTTTAGACAAAATCCAATCCATAATGTTTATCTAAATAGTAAATTTTCATCTGCCCATGACAAGTTTCAGTAAAATAGTCAATCTATACAAAGTCCTCTGAATAAATCGCAAACTGTCGAATAAGCTCAATCGAAGAAGTGCATTAGTGGGCAAAAACATTTCGGGAAACTACAAATTTCTTGTATTTTATAAACTTTTAACGTTGAACCAATCACTCACTTCTTCGAAATTTTTTGCCAACAGCACTGGCTGAACATGCTTTGTGACGATATCATTTTTCGTTCTCTCCAGACCATCAACTTTAATCGACTGCACTTTGGCCTATTCAGAATGAGAAGCAACACAATCAAATCTAATCTTACTCAATCATTTCTGTGGTGTCATTGTAACAATGTGTTCTACATTAAACCATGGATCTTTAGTTCATCATATATATGTAGCAAATACAGTTAGCAGTGCATAACAAAAACCAATTTCAAATTCAGAAACTGACTGACTTACCTGGCCTGGGTCAACAATATGAAGTGGGCCTGTCAGCAGGTACTTGGAGGCCCATGCACTCACACATAGGCTGGCACCTAGGTAGGTCACGGATGTATATATACCCAACGACTATTTGAAAGCAGACTATGGTATCAGTCAAGGGCTCATGGTGTAATAAGGCACACAGGGTCTGTTCATTGCATGTGAAGCCATGGAATGGGAGCTATTGGGTTCGAGGCGACCACACAATACAATATAACTGCAAGTTTACAATGCCCTCTTTACAAAGTTCCGAAGTGTACACTGAAACCAGGCAAACTTTAAGACCATAGGTAGACTAGAAGAGGCAAATTTTCAGTATCGAGTGAAGGACAATTGGAACAACGAGGAGGTAGAGAGTTCCAGACGGAGGGACCAGCAACTATGAATGAAAGAATGTACCAGGAGCAACATACTTTCCAGCAGACGCTGGACCAAACCGTGAAGAATGCAAATAACAAATTTCAGCAGCATCTAAGAATCAGTAGTAATTAAAGTGCCGTCGTAAGCATTCATGGGAAGTAAGAGATCCTGGCCTTGTGGCTAGGGTGACTGCCTGACAACACAGTACGCTTGAAATAGACTGAAGTTCATATAATCACCTCTAAACAATGTGTACCTGAAACCCTTGCAGGATAAACTCAAGTACCTGAGCCATACTTTACCAAAATTGTAACACCTCTTCTAGGAATTATTTATGATTAAAAAACATTGTAACTTGTAATATCTGGGACAATAGCGCATTACGTGTACTCAACTAGGGGTCCACCGGAAATCTCTTCGGACATTTGTCTCGGCCGGAAATCCCGTTTCCGGAACTATTCGCCTCGGCAAATACTGTAGACGCAAATAGTTGGGAAAAATTTTTTCTTTACACAAATTTTTTTTCTTTAAAAACTTATCCAATAAACTTACGTATATAAAATTATAAATGTTCAGCCTTAAAACAATTACACATCCATTGAATTCAATTCCATTTTCTTGAAATTATGTCAATTCATTGAATTTAATGCAATTTTAGAAAACTTCACAACTGCACAGAAATGACTAAAATTCAAAATGTATCAGTCACTTATTACAAGTACACAAATTTATTTCGATAATTTTTTATTACATGAAAATGTGAAGCTTCGCATATGGAACAAATGGTACCCGGTTCATTTCCGGATCCGGCAAATAGTACATCCAAATACTCGGATTCGGTACTCGGTGGAAAATGTCTTTCCGGTGGACCCTTATACTCAACCGAAGTTGAACTAAATAAAAGTTACTGAAACACTGACCGGAACTTCGGATAATATAATCTCTCGTTGACTGCTGCCCCTGGGTGGCGACAGTGTAGCTGAATTGCTGGAAGTCTTCGTAGCTTCCTAAAAATGCGAAATTTATTGTAAAGTATAAGCACCACGTCAACACACGGCCAACAAGAAAACTAAATCAAAATAGAGGTTGTGTAAATCATAACTGTAATCATAGTTGTGCTGCGCTTGTCCAAGGGAAACTTTTCAGATAAAACTCTTGGCGAACATGTACAATCGGGGTGCCTATCTGGGTGGGCGTCTTTGCATCGTGAGGGTTGGTTAGGGTCAAGGTAAGGGTCGAAAGAGTCGGTTAGGGCTAGGGTCAGTGTAGCCTATGTATTTGTGTGACTAAAACAGCTATACCTGTGAGTGGAAGCTGGATTTTAAAATTCATGCACCCTGATTGTACATGATCGAAAAACTCTTCACCTGACAACATAAAGCCACATTTTAAGCCACAATTAAATGTTTAAATATATCCTCCTGAGCTTAACAATAGCCACTGGCATGAAGTATTGTAGCTTCCTAGTTTGGTCAGGTGACAAAACTGAAACTTTCAAAGTGTTAACTTCTGCTCATCCCGATGCCTGGCTCTCTTGAACGCTTTTGCCTTGTTTCATTATATTATATATAAAAAAATTACCAAACACATTGTGCAATAATCTTGTGGTAAGCACGCATGATGAAAGGGTTCTGGGGTTCAAACCCCTTTCAAGACACAGAGCCATTTAAAAATCTCTGTTCCACTAGCGCCCCTAGTGATGTCCGCTATAAAACGAGATATAAAGAAGCAGCCAACAAAATCATAAAAGCTGTCGCATTACTGTCATCGAGAAATACGGGTCACGAAAAAGTGGAAGGTGCCAAATAGGTTACACAAAAATCGTAACTCTCAACCCCAAATGTAAGTACTTTAAACATAAGATGCTCCCTTTCCTGTAGCTTTCAGAGGAGTGCAAAATGTTGCAACTTTACACATGGTTACAAGGTGAAACTAACGTTATTGCATGACTGAGGTGCTTTGACATAACACAAGGAACATGTATGCACCGGGTTTTGTTAATGTCATCTACTGAAACTGGCTTTACAAATCCTTCACATTCAGGAAAGTGACGTCATAGAAGTCAACATGGGACAACACACGGTGCGAGTCAAGTAGGGCCTACGTTTTTCAGTGGAAACGTTACTATACATAATTGCAACTCGCACAACTAAAATTCAGAAAGCGCACCTTTTTAGCATCCGATTCCATCATCAATTGCTAATTTGTATACAATAAAACATAAACTATATTCTATCCACGGTTTGTCCCTGAAAGCCGACAACACCGGCGCCCTTCACTAACTACACGGAAGTTATATATACATAGATTCAAAACTTCATGACGTAATAAAACTACTACTCAATCGCTAGGTCTACTCTATATTTTAGCGAAAGCACATCCTTTAACAATTATATATTTTAGGTCATCTGTGGTTAATAAACTTCAATTTAAAACACAGTAAAACTTTCTCAGCGTGAAATAACGCTGTGCGATGATATTTTACCTCGAATCTCAAATCGTAATGCGAAATCGACATGAACCTAAAAACTATAGGCCTAGTAGCCTAGATCTAGGCTAGGCCTATAGGCCTAGCGTCTATGCATATTATAGGCAAGGATCGAATCTATATTAAAGTAGGTTCTTGCTTATAGGTGTGGGAGACCAAGAAACAGACCTCAGCTGTTACCGTATTGCGAAGTTGGTCTTCAAAATTTTTGTAGGTGTCCCAGAGGCGCCGGCAGCGTGACGCACTGGACGCACGTACGTGCGTCCACCCACCAAATCAAATCCACACAAGGATTAGGCATCGCATGATTCGCATCGATATATTTGACAATTTCACTGCAGCCTATGTATAAATAATATCATATGATATCATATTCATGTGTTATACTGTACTTTTATGAGTCACTGCGAGTCTTTTTCAGTGTATGACTACGAGTGTCAGACAGAGGACGGGTGTGGATGGGAGTAGACCTGGGAGTCGACCCCAATAAGTCGACTTGGGTCGACTTGGTCATCCCAAGTCGAGTCGAGTCGTTTATGCTTAGCGCAACTGACCCCAAGTCGAATTTATAAAAGAAAAGTCACTTGAAGTTGTTTTTTCCACAAGTCGACTTAAACTGACTTGAGACGCAAACAAATCTAAATTTATCACGCCAAACTAATGATCGTGAGGCCATGGCCGCATTTAAGCAGTTTTGTAGTGTTTTGGCAAAAATGAATAAAGCATAGACCTACCAGTTCTAACTGCTACCGCATACTTAGGCTGCGATATTATTATGTACAATGTTACCAGCCATACGCTCATACGAATACCCAGTTAGTCTCCATACGATACATTGGGCCTTCATATGGAATAAAATACCACCATAAATAAGCAACTACCCAGACTACGATCGTTCAAGCAAAAGTTACGGTCTTCCGTGATCGAGGAACACTAACCGCAGCTTAATCAACTGAAATTCAATGAGCGTGCAAGGTACATTCCTTAAGATGTGCTTTCAAGTCCTTAGTAAGTGTTATGTTACTATTACATACCAATGATATGCTATCGAGTCTTTAGTTAAGTATAATGTTTTCCATCAAACTGTATTACTACCCAGGTTGCCCTGGTAGCGGGATCTACGACTCCTTTGGGTCTCCTGTGTAGCCAGATTATGTTAACTGATTATAAGCATTATTAGCAAGATGCTTGCCCGTCATATATGACGGGGAGGGAAAGGGAAAGGTACGGAGGTCGTCGAACGCAGTGATAGAGGCAGAGGGATGGAAGGAGGAGTGAGAGGGAGGGAGAGGTAGGCCGGAGGGAGGGTGGCACAGACAGGCTTAGTAACCGCTGTTTATTCATGTGTCAGTCCGTCCGTCCGTCCGTGCAGATGTGCGCCCGCACGTCCACCCGCCCAGCGTCGAGTGTCGGCGGGCCGGGCCAACTTCGCTCGCCCACGTGATATGCCGGTCTTAGGGAGGTCGTTGCAGTCACATTCCAAACATTCCAGAGCGTTTTTCGCAGGACACACGGATCTGGAAAACTATTATAGAGATTATCGACCCCGGTTGGGCTAGACAGTTACTTACTTATTTTTTATCGGTTTCGTGCCGATTTATTATATAATTTGTTATTCTATGTTAAAACGTCACACGTACGTTTCATTAAAAAAATGGCGAATCGAAATGTTAACAAGTTTATTCATCAGGTGTTGAGGTCTCATTACTCATTAGTAGGCCCTATATGAAAGTAAAGCTTGCCAGGCAAAATTGGCTTGACAATTGTATTATTAGCCGTACGTAATCGTTATTACAATGTCAGAAGTCGACTTCAAGTCGGAAGTTGGTTGTTTTTCTGCCAAGTCGGATCAAGTCGTTTTGGCTCCAAGTCGTCGACTTCAAGTCGACTCCCAGGTCTAGATGGGAGGGGTGTGCGTCCAATTTTTTTAAAGTCTGGCGGCGCCCCTGGACTAGGTGTGACGTCATTAATAGTTTCTCTTGACATAGGCGTAATTTGTGCGGGGTACGAGGGGTACCCGTACCTTCACTTTTTGGACTGGGGTACCTTACCCCCACTTTTTAAACAAAGCCAATCAATATTTCATTATTACTGCAATTAAAAAAATGGATTGTCTTTATTGACACAAAAATTAATGAGAATACTGACAGGGTAATAATTATGTCCAAACTGGTCTCCATGGGAAAAGCGAAAGTGGATAAAAAATTGGCAATTTGGTACCCACCACTTTTTAGACCAAAGTTATGCCCCTGTCTGTTACGGAAAAGACCAAGATGGCTAACCTCGTTCTTTGGCTCGACAGCATCCCCACCAATGTCAAAGGGGCTGCGATCAAATTTGTCCACCGTACGCAAGGACGAGCACCCGAGAAACTCTGACTTCGATTAATTGAGCTACAATCGATTGAATTTCAGCTAGTCACAATGTCCCTGATGCAGTTCGTTGAGACGGACCACAGATGTTGGACGTCGGTGAAATCAGGGCGACAGAATCCATAGACCTGTGAGTCATCCGCGTAGAGATGACCATGCAGATCATGCTTGGATAAGATGTCGGCAGTAAAAAGAAGCAAAAGATGGGACCCAGGACTGAGTCTTGAGCAGCGCCACGTACAGGTAAGGATAGTCAATGTGGGGGGTTGGAAGCGACCACCTTAGGGTGTGCGGTGAAGACTTAACGGATGTCCTAAGGAAAGACTAGGGGGTTGAACCCCAAGCCCACCGACAATTCTCACCCTGCAAACCCTTCTTAAATCTAAACACCCAAAAGACTTTACGCGGTCAGCGTTTAACCAGACGTCTGCAAATAGGTAAGGCGGGGGCGGGCTGCTGGCATAGAGTTTCAGTATGAATTGAGTAAAGGCCAGATCATCTAGACAAGAAACGGTTTAGTCTACGTAAGTATTATCGCGAAAGCGTAAGAAATTTGGAACAACGATGGAGAATAGGCAGGAAGCAGGACCAAGTACAGTTTATCGTATTGGCAAAATCATACGCCCTATTAGACCTCTTAATATTCCTATAGGCCTATACACGCGATGTTCACTGTACCACACACACGTGCGGTACTTTTATCGCAAGAGTATTATCTGTGCATGATTTATATTGTTGATGACGCACATAAACTTTATCGGAACCGCAGAAGAGATTCTTCTTAAATAAAGAATTACTCCAAAAACGCAGTCTTTCCTAGAATACGGAACAAAAAGCTGTGTCGAGAGCTAACGAGAAACAGCAGTTAGGCTTGAAATCGAGTGGCCTCATTTATCGCCAACGTCTGGAGATAGTGTTAACTCTCTGCATGACGTAAGAACAGTACAGCTATTTATAGTTGGCACGTTCACCAGGATGCGACATTTGAAGACGAGGCCCAAATAGCAGACTGTGCGAAATAATAGTCGATTGGTTTCAGCGTTCGCCTTGTGACGCCGAATATGTGGATTCGAGCCCAGAACTAAATGACGGTTTATAAGTAGGCCTATGCAGTTGAGTCGACCGAAAAATAGTCAATTTAGTTGGTCTGTTTATGAGTTTGTTGGTCATATGAAGAAATAAATCTGTTTAATAATAATGATGATGGCATGATGATAATGTATGCTTATCCTGCCTGGTAGGGCCTAGCTGACGAAAAAGACAAATCTCGCCTGGAACGCCTAATGAACAAACTTAAACGATCCGGCTATATTCAAGCAAATTCTCCCTCTATCGCAGAGCTTGCAAACAAAGCTGAAACTGTATTATTTAAAGCTGTCCTGTGTAATGAAAACCATTCACTAAGATGCCTTTTCCCTAACCATCATTTAACTCCCTATTTTCTTAGAGACAGACCTCATAACTTTAACCTCCCTGATAAAGACTCACGAAACTTTATTTCTCGTATGTTATTCGCCAACACATACTAAGCTATTACTTCCTCAGTTCTATTTTTCATGTACACCTACACTGTCCTACAGCGTTTTGCCTGTTGTTCTACGTAATAAACGAATATAAACATAAACATAATAACTTGCTAAATCTTTCAATGTCTTTGCAATTACTACTTCAAATCCTTTTCCCATTAGGCTACCTTCCTTGGCACCTTGCTCAGCCAGAACTCGACCAGTTATAAGCCGTTCCAAGCGATCATTCTATTGTCTCCGGACGTTGTTTTAAGAGCCGGAGGGATCATAATTACACTGGGGCAATAATAATAATAATAATAATAATAATAATAATAATAATAATAATAATAATAATAATAATAATAATAATAATAATAATAATAATAATAATAATAATAATAATAATACTAATAATAATAATAATAATAATAATAATAATAATAATAATAATAATAATAATAATAATAATAATAATAATAATAATAACCTTCAACAACTTAAACCTGGACGAATAGGGCCCATTCCGGACAAATCTACACTGTAAATAATGTTGAAGTCCCTGAGGGATCCTGTATACCTCGGGGCAAAAAAAAATAAAAAAATAAAATAATAATAATAATAATAATAATTATTATTATTATTATTATTATTATTATTATTATTATTGTTATTATTTCTTACAAAAACATTATTATTACAAATAATATAGCCGCGAGAGGTTACGTTCCTCTTCCAGCGCCTTTCCATCTGTATTCAGCGCTATAATGCCATCGCTTTCCGCGGCACTTTCAACGACTTTACGGAGGACGAGGCCTGATTTTCTGGAAACAACAGTAAATTGTCTAATATCTAAGTCCCCGAGGGATTATATGTACCTTGGGGCAAAAAAAAAAAAATAATAATAATAATAATAATAATAATAATAATTATTATTATTATTATTATTATTTCTTACAAAAACATTATTATTACAAATAAAAAAAAATCACAGATCTCAGTTCTAAGGACCACGAAATCGAGCGCAGCCTGATCTATATCAAGGACGCTTTAGACGTGTGGCTGCAAACAATAGACAGAACAATAGTTAAGCCTATTTTGTAATTTGTCAAGCCGTCGACGCTGAGTGCTGTTAGGCAGCCCCACACCGCAATCTCTGCAAAGTCCATAAATTTAAGCCTGACCGCTTCGACCATCTTGCCGAAGGGAAGGCGTCCGTGGTGTCTTCGAAATGAATGGCAATGCTTCAGGGTCAACTGTTTCGTCGACTAAGTAATTGCCTCCTGAACGCTTCTATTTAGAATTCTAAACGTTAACAGATCACGGAACTTTAACGGCAAATACACATAGAAGCCTCGATTACATACGTATAATATACCGGTATTTATGTATACATGTATGTATGTATGTATGTATGTATGTATGTATGTATGTATGTATGTATGTATGTATGTATGTATGTATGTATGTATGTATGTATGTATGTATGTATGTATGTATGTATGTATGTATGTATGTATGTATGTATGTATGTATGTATGTATGTATGTATGTATGTATGTATGTATGTATGTATGTATGTATGTATGTATGTATGTATGTATGTATGTGTGTATGTATGGCACAGTGTGTATGTATTTATGTATGTATGTATGTATGTACTAAATGATGCGCCCTATAGAAAAGGCCTACGCTGCAAAACAGGGGCTTAGGTTGAGCAGAAGTTTTCAAACAAATTTCCACCCTGGCAGAGATTTGAACCCCCGACCTCTCGGGTGACAGTCTAGCACGCTAACCACTGAACTATTCCGCACTCTGACTTCATTAGGTCACACAGTACGCCCCCTACCGATCACGGTAACATTTGACCTCCTTTCTGAACTCCTGGGTACGCCAGTGCTACGTGGGGCCTGCTGAGCGAACCCCAGATGGCGTTTAAGTTTGAGCAACAAGTTCATTGACCTAGGTAGGCTATATATGATGTATGGTTCTCTGAACTATCGAATTTCGACCTGGTTTTTCCAATGAAGGGTGAATTCTCCTTGCGATTTGACTCTAAGCGACCAGTTGCGTCTCCCCACCCCCACTTGGAATGGGAAAAACCCCTTTCTGGCCGACTTATATATAAGATGCTCAGAAGTTATTCAGAACTGTAAATTACTCCGAGATAACATGTGCTTTCGACAATGTACATGATACATAAGTTAAATATATTATCGGAAATCAACAACCCCCAGTTTGTATCCAGAACGTTGACCTCCCCCACTTCTGGCAACCGTGGGAGATCGTTCTCCCATGCAGTCCCCAATTGGTAGACGCCACTGTAGGCAACCATCGACTGATATGCTGGCGTTGTAGAAGTTATTAGCTTACACAAGATTAGATTAAGTAATGTTTAAACAGCTGGAAATGTTCTTCGTGCACAGAGGGGCCCTCACAAACACGTAGAACCGGGTTGTCATCATTTTATCTCACTGCTCGTCTATCTGTTTATCTATCATTCGTTTATTGGACGAATTGAATCCGAAATCATCTGATCATCAGACGACGTTTCCTTCGCTCGCAGCTGACCGTCTTTGCTCGTGTGTCTATGTTCGGTGTCCTTCTGCAAGTCCTTGTCTTTCTATCTCTCTGTCCGTGTCAGTTTCACCTTTCATACGCACGTGGTCCGTGTCGCGCCCTGTCCTGGAACAGACGCGAGTCGCTGACGTCGCCACGAGGGAGGGAATGACGAGTAAGAAGAAGGCAGCGGGAGAGGGACAGAACGCTGGAGGGTAAGGACGAGGGAGGGGTGAGGAGAAGTAGAATCGTCGCGTATGGTCGGGTCGGGTCGGCCTCAGGGTGTTCCATTACTTTGGCTAACTGTGAGGCGTCAAACGCAGCGAAAGGTGCGTTGATGGCGGAGAAAATGTGTCAATTAATGAAGATGAATCGCCGTCAGCAGCAGCAACAGCAGGAGCAAAAGCAGAAGCTGAAACGCAGTCAGTTGAAGCCGAAACTGAAGACGAAACTAAAGCTGAAGCAAACGCAACAGCTGCCATGAAGCTGGAACAGCTGGAACAGAGGCTGAAAAGAAGCTGAAACAAAAATTGAAGCTGAAGCAGAAAATGCAAAAGCAACTGATGTAGAAGAAAAGCCTCTGAGTAGGTCTCTCATGAAGAGGCGCTATAAAAATTTCCAGAATGAATGAATGATAAGCCGCAACAGACGCAGATGAATTTGAATTGATATCAGTAATTTCTTAAACGGGAACAACTGAACTTAAAATTAAACCAGTAAGGGGCCGTCCATATATTACGTACGCAAAAATTCGGGAAAATTGGACCCCTCCCCCCTGTCCGCAAGCGTACTTTCTTCCCCACCCCACCCCTGCGTACGTACGCTTGACGCACACCCCCCCCCCCCAGAAGACCAGCCGCAGAAAGTGTCTCTCTGCACTTTAGGCCAGATTGAAGGATGAGTGAGGGCCAATATAGACAAATTATAGGTGTCTCGTTCACAGCACAGAATAACTGCACATGGCTTTTATATAATGTAATAAAATGCCATCGGACAACTATAGGACACTACAGAGTTATAAATAGGCTAATGTGGACGTCATAATTTGAAATTTATTTTGCGTACGTACACATTTTGCCCCTCTGCCCCCCGTCCGCACCCGTACGCAAAATCGCCAAAATCCGACCCCCGACCCCCTCTTTGCGTACGTAATATGTGGATGGCCCCTAACTGTAAATATAACAGTTTTTCTATAGCGACCGCAGGGCTACGACCCTGCTGGTTTTACAATTAACTGATCGGGTGAGAATCCTTCATCATCGCTTCCCGTTTGAATGGGCAGTGATGGGCACTAAACTATTTTTTTTAGTTAAACTAAAACTATTTTCCAACTAAAAAATAATAGTTTAACTAAAGTTGGCAACTGATTTTGGAAATTAGTTAACTAAACTAAAAAAAAGTAGTTAAACTTTTTCCAACTTTTTTCCAACTTTTTATGACAAACATTTTCACAATAAAAGACGTTAAGTGAACTGTAATAATGCAAAGCGTCAATAACAATTTCACCTTCAAACTATGCAATGTGTGCTTTTCTAGCATACAGTCACACGTGTACTGTAAGTAGTGTATGAATTTCAAAGCACAGGCTTTTAATGCTAAAACCATGCAGTGTTAAAATGTTTTTTTGCTGACTGTCAACCCAATCCTTCCGTTGACAATCCTTCTGATTAAATCCTTGTTCTCTTTGTACTTAACGCCTATTTAACGTTCACCTTTTGAACACTAATTCTACGTATAAGTATAACCTGAATTAATCAGCAACACAGTTTAATATCTTTTCAGTTTAATAAGAAACAAACAGACAGAACTCAATTCGATTACAACTCAACTAGTCAGCCACACTACTACAGCGAACACACGAATTCAAACTTCTCTAGTCAGCATAATTCTTCGCGCCCTTGACACACCTGTCTTCTGTGCGCCTAAGCGAACTCTAATAATATACATATAGCGCGCCGCTGCCGAGATTGGCCGGCCGCGCGTGTCACTAAGACTATACGTTATACATCTATCATATATACATATACACGTGAAACTAAAGTAAGCGCACTAAATATATACGCTAATATCTCGCACTGCAAGACTGTACACAAAACTCAGTTCACATTACCTCCTTCCTTTTTCTGGAATTGAGCAAATTAAATTTCAAAATTTGCGAAATTACCAAAATACATGAAACATATATATATATATATCTAACTAATTAATGAACAGTCTTACGATTACTTATAACCTTGACAAACAATCAGCAATAACATTCAATCTGCCCTTCTTGTACTTCACCTCAACATCAAAAGTTTGTAAGGCTAACGCCCAACGCACAAGTTTAGCAGACTTAGACATTGACTCAGTCAAGTATGTAAGAGGATTGTGATCAGTAAAAATGAAAATTTTCGATCCAATTATAATTTCTTTTAACTTGTTTAAAGCCCAAACAATAGCATAGGCTTCCTTTTCCACAGTAGCCCATCTCTTCTGGGTATCAGTTAATTTCTGACTGATAAATGACACAGGGCGTTCTATTCCCTTGTCGTCCATCTGTGTTAAAACAGCACCGACTGCAAAGTCACTACTATCGCAGTACAAATTGAATGGTTTTCCCACTTCAAAAACATATAACACTACTTTGGATCGCACAGCCTCTTTAAGTAAATCAAATGCTTGCTGATGTTCAACAGTCCAATCAATCTTATCAGAAACACGTTTACTAGTTAAATCAGATAAAGGTTTCGCAATCTGTGCAAAGTCCTTAATAAACTGTCTGTAATAATTAAAAAATCCAAGCAGTTGCTTAACTTGCTTCTTAGTTTCTGGGATCTTCAAATTAGTCAAACTTTCAATTCTGTCTGGATTCATCTTTATCTTACCAGACCCAACCACATGACCGATAAACCTTACTTCAGACTTACCAAATATGCATTTTTTCAAATTTAAGGTAACGTTATGCAATCTCATTTGCATCAAAAATGCATCTAACTGCTGTAAATGAATTTTCCAATTGTCAGAATGCACAGCAATGTCATCAACATACGGTTCTGCAAAGTCACTTATAGGCTGTAAAACTAAATTTATCGCCTTAACAAAAGTTCGGCCTGAATTTATCATTCCAAAAGGAACACGAGTAAATTCATACAGTCCATTATGTGTTAAAAAAGCTGTCTTCCATTGATCAGATTGTTTTACAGGACAAGTCCAATAAGCACTTCGACAGTCCAAAATAGAAATCACATTAGACTTTCCAACTTTGTTCAAAACGTCTCTGACAATCGGCATAGGATATTTACAATCCACTGTGAATGAGTTAATGTATCTGTAGTCACAGGCAAGTCTTAAAGATCCGTCTTTCTTTTTAACAATAACCAAAGGGCTTGCCATTCTGCTCGATGATGGTTTGATAATGTTTGTTTTTAACATTTCTTTGATCTGACGTTCCACTTCTGCTCGATAAATCAAAGGAATTCGATATGCTGCAAATTCCTTTGTGCCTTGCTCTCTTGTTATACTGATTTAGGTATTGTAACTGCTTTTCTTGAGAGTAAGATTCTGCAAACAATAATGCTTTCTCCGTAGTTTCTTTGAGTTCTTTCAAATGCTTTTCGTGAAAAGGAATTTTCTTGTGCCATTTCCTCGGGTTGTCTATTAGGTCCATTGTCATTCTCCTGAAGGCGACCTCTTCTCTTGAGACCGGAGTGATAGGCACTCTATCCATCACCAGACTCCTTGCCTTTAGTTGACACTTCTCGCAAGACTTACAAAATTTCACAATGTCTCTTCTCATCTTTGGCCATACAAAAGATAATTTTATTCGTTCTCTTGTTTTCTCTTCTCCTAGATGTCCTCCAAATACCGATTCATGCGCCAACTCCATCACTTTAATTCGTCTCTCTTTTGGTAACACTAGTTGATATATCGTCTGGTCTAATATCTGATATTTCTTATGCAATAAACCGTTGATCACACAGAATTCAGATTCTTTCTCTTGTGCTAACTTCCACCACGGCTTCAACGATTCATCCTTTCTCTGTTGCTCTTCGAACTTCTTCGAATCGGCAATCTGCACCTTTTGTTCTTCGTCCATTTCTTCATCTCTATACAAGTCTCCTATCCCCACATCACATTCATTGTCTTCTTCAATTTCATTTAATGTGCCATTCTCGCATGCAACCATCTCTTGCTCATTCATCTCTGATGTTACACCATCTCGCGATAAGCTTCGTTGCTCATTACTTTCGTTTTCCTCATCACTTGAACTTTCAGTTTCACTCTTCTCATCAACATCTACCATTTCCTGTTTCCGACTCTGCGCTCTCGTCATTACATTTGCTTGTACACTCACATCTCCTTGTATCGTTTTAATTTTCATCTGTGGTACGGCTTTTAATTCGGTAATTATCTCTGGATGCAACAAGAATCTTTCTGTACTGCCCATCTTTGCAATACTAGCACACATCAAGGTGACATAAGGTGTAAGTGAACACTGGATTTTACGCGGAAATCCCTCTTCTTCCACGTCACTACCACACAATCTAACATCGACTTTCACTAACTTCGCAGGAATGGCATCTCCTGCCACACATTGCAAATTCACTTTTCCAATTTGTTCCACCTTCATGCCTTCCAGTAATTCTTCACTAATCACCGGAATTTCTGCTCCCGAGTCGCTCAGTGCTTTGACTTTCACTGGCTCTTTACCGTCTACTGCACGAATTTCAACCTCGACATATTGCAAGAACGATTTCTTCAATATTCGACTGTCATCTTTTCCTATGACTTCTCTCTGAATTTCAGCATCCAATAGAATTTCTTTTTGAATACCACATTTCATTACTGACTTTACTTCAGTCTCTTGGTTTTCTTGACCCGCGGTTTGATTATCTGTATCACTAACCACTTGAATCAAATTCACCCTTGTGTGTTCTTGATTTCTGCTAGAACTAGCTGCTGCCACTGGAACTGGACAAAATTTAACCAAATGTTTGTCTGAACCACAGTTGTGACAACGCTTCACCACCATACCTCGTTGTTCATTTCCTTCATTTCTCTTATACTGCGTAAACGATGTGTTGCCTTCCCTCTTGGCAAACGGCACTAACGATTTGTTAAATCCCTGACGACCAAACGTCACTTTTCTGGTCTCATTGGGTACAGGGACACTAGCCTTGACCTCTTTACCTTTGAACTGATTTCCTGTTTCTGGATTACTTTTCCACTTTCCACTCTGGCTTTGGTTTACTGAACGTTGAGAAGGATAACTGTTTATATTTGGGAACGCAAACCCAATTCGATTGTTTACATGAATGTCTGCTAGGTCTGCCACTGCACTAGCTTGGAGACAGTCAGTTCCTTCCTTCGACAATACAAACTGTAGTGGACCTGGCGGTAAACATTCTTTTAGCTTATCCGCTACCAGCAAATCAAAGAGCGTATCATACTCTCTGTTCACGTTTCGACTTCTCACGTAATAGTTTAGCAAGTTCTTCAGTCTTGCTGTAAACATCGTATAAGTCTCTTCTGTCGTCTTCTTAGCATCCACAAATCTGGCTCTGTATTCTCTCGAAGTCAATTTAAATTCTTTTAATAAGTGCTGCTTGACTCTATCATAATTGTCTAGATCATCGTATGACAATCTATTCAGAACGGTTCGAGCTTTCGGCGTCATCAATGGTAGTAATAATTTCACCCAAAACGGCTTTTCCACAGCAAAACTGCGAAACGCGTTCTCGACTGTTTCAAAATATAATGGCACCTCCATCATATCAGTTGGCATTTGAGGCAATACATGTTTCATTGCATCACCTATTTTCTTAATTTTTGACACCAAAGTTTCACTTTCTTGCTGCTTCCTTCTTTCTGCTTCCCGTTCTTCTCTCATTTGTGTTTCTTTCAATGTCAATTTTGATTTCTCCAGTTTCAGACGTTCTTGTCTTTCTGCCTCTGCCTTTTCCAAACTTTCTTTCTGAAATTTGAGTTCTTCTTGTCTGATCTGTTCTGCACGTTCTAACTCTAACGTTCGCGCTTTTTCTTTTTCTTCTTCACGCATTCTCTTTGCTTCAATCTGTTGCTGACGAACCTCTTCATCACTTTTTCT
>OY744614.1:37492968-37612968 GCA_963556255.1 Allolobophora icterica | reverse complement strand
TTACAAACGTAAAAATATCCTAATCATCCTTAGTTACAAGCAGATAAATGGCATGTGTTGAGTTGGACTGGTCGTTAGGGGCGCCACGTACAGGCCTCCGTGATTAACCATTAACACGGGCGAGTTATTCACATTCGGAAATAATCTCCTTTTTTAATGACACAGCGCTATATAATTGCGTTGAGAGTGTTCTACGGCACGCCATTGGCTGCGGCCGTTCTCTCCGCGCGCCGCACAGGTCTTGGCTGCCAGAGGTTACAGGTGCGCTAGATCGTTTGTACAAACGTGCAATGGTTTGATCGGGAGTTCCAACTCGTCTGCGGCCCGTGCTTCGGACTCAGACAGCCACCGCAGTGTGCAGCGAGGTGGATGTAACAGCGTTGTTTGCTTAGGCCTCGTTCGGAGGAGCCTTGGCCGTCTGCTGGCTGGCAGTCCCCGACGTTGCTCTACCTACGTTCGCGACGGTTGTTTCAGGTGAGACCCATTGGGACTAGACTCAACGTTTTAGACCTTGTAAACCGTGCTCTTCATTCTCTTGTTTACCACGCTTTGGATAGGTTGTCATATGCTACAAGCTAGCAGTCAGTAGCCGAAGGGAACCGGCCGTTCGGTTTGCATAAACGTCAGTAGATGGTCGCAAGCGGTTGGGTTCTGTGCTTCGCAAGCACGTGAAGTGTTGTGCGACCTTGGCCTGCATGGTTCGAAGGTATTGTGATCTGCGGGGGTTTGCCTCAGATGACGAGCTTGCTCCAGGTGCGATTAGGTGATGGCTGTATTCACGACACGGTTTTTTTTACGATGCAAAATGGGGTTTGCGTACGAGGATAGGGGCTAGACAGTCACAGCAGGACGCATGGGGTTGAAGGTCCTCTTGTCTTGGACTTCCTCTGGACTACTCTTTGGAGAAACCCCTCTGATTTGACGCAGCGCTCGTGAATAGGCTTGTGCCCTGCGCTGGGCCTTCGAGTGGCGCTTTAGATGTTTGGAGATTACGTTACGAAGAACGGTGTGTTCGTATACTGTCTCGATATGGGGTTGGGTAAGAGGACAATATGGGTTAAGGTTGATCGCAGGTATGGGGTAAAAGACAGAATGTTTCTTTTCTCGATGACTCATCTAAGAGCACACCTGTAGTAAAAGATGGAGGGATGCGGACTGTGTTATTCTGCCCTCATTGTCCAATCTGTGGCCACCGTATACAAGCGCACCTAGATTGGCCTCGATTGACCCAATCGAGGTGCGCAGGTATGGTAGGCAGAGATCGGACAATTAAATGAGACACATGGACAGGTCAATACACGTAGGCCCTATACGAGGATGTGGGCAGGTGGCCGCGACAAAGGAGGAGGGGTAGAACTCATCATCGCAGTTGGGGGCTCTGTGGAGGAGCTCTGGTTTCCGTCTGTCTATGCTGACGAAACTTATAGTGTTGGGGTTTGGAACTGCACACCAAGGTCCATTTATGCGATTATCAAAACAATAACGATTCTACTACATGACTATCACTCTTGCAATGTACTTTATGAGTTCTCTGATGGTTGGAAGGAGAGAGAAATAAAGGCAGGCGATTATTGCGTTGGATAAACAGCATTATATGAGGACACGATAAAACTTCGACTAACACTGAGATGAGTACGGGACATGACAAAAGATCGATGACAATGGAGATCATTTGTCCGTGCCCATCGCCGCAGAATGGCTGGCTTCAGGAACTGATGATGGTGGTGGTGGTGGTGGTGGTGGTGGTGGTGGTAGTGCTGGTGGTGGTAGTGCTGGTGGTGGTGGTGATGATGATGGTGGTGGCGGTGGTGGTGGTGGTGGTGGTTGTGATGGGGATGGTGATGGTGACGAAGATGATGATGGTGGTGGCGGTGGTGGTGGTGATGGTGGTGATATTGATGGTCATGGTGATGGTGAGAATGAGGCGGATGATGATGATGATGATGATGATGATGATGATGATGATGATGACGATGACGATGACGATGACGGTGGTCGTGGTGGTGGCGATGGCGATGGCGATGGCGGTGGTGGTGGTGGTGGTGGTGATGGTGGTGATATTGATGGTCATGGTGATGGTGAGAATGAGGCGGATGATGATGATGATGATGATGATGACGATGACGATGACGATGACGATGACGATGACGATGACGGTGGTCGTGGTGGTGGCGATGGCGGCGGTGGTGGTGGTGGTGGTGGTGGTGGTGGTGATGGTGATGGTGACGATGATGAATGGTTTGAAACTCGTTGACCTTCATGTGAGTCAGTTGCAGAAACTGACGCTACGTGTCGCCAACATATAGCTGTATATCTAAACCACAGAGATTATATCATTGCAACTTCAGGAGACTCCCTGTCACCCACCCTCTTTGGTCACCCAATCTACAGGTATACACAGATGTCCGAGCCGTACACAGGTGCCATGGGAACGAGAAAGGAGAAGGGGGATCTGCTTGTGGTCTGAATTCCCTGTCGTCGGCCCTGAACGTTCGCTGTTGGGGGGCGGGGGGTCAGTGCTATTTCCGGAGCCTTGGATTTATGTTGAGTCAGTAGATTGTGTTGACGGAAGGAAATATCTGTGGTGGGTGGGTGGGTGGGTGGGTGGGTGGATGGGTGGATGGGTGGATGGGTGGATGGGTGGATGGGTGGATGGGTGGATGGATGGATGGATGGATGGATGGATGGGTGGATGGGTGGATGGGTGGATGAATTGATTGATGGTGGGTGCATAGATGGGTGAGGATTGGGTGGATGGATGGATGAATGAATGGATGGGTGGGTGGATGGATGAGTGAATGAATGGATGAATTGATTAATGGTTGGTGGATGGGTGAGGATTTGGTGGATGGATAGATGGATGAATTGATTGATGGTGGGTGGATGGGGGAGAACTGGGTGGATGGATGGATGGATGAATGTATGGATGGATGGGTGAGGATTGGGTGGATGGATTGATGGATGGATGGATGGGTAAATGGATGGGTGAATGAATGGATGAATTGATTGATGGTGGGTGGATGGGTGAGGATCGGGTGGATGGATGAATGGATGAGTGGGTGGATGGATGGATGAATTGATTGATGGTGGGTGGATGGGTGAGGATTCGGTGGATGGATGGATGAATGGATGGATGGGTGGACGGATGGTTGGTCGTAGAGGACAATAACACTGCGTTGTTGTATTTTATCCTGTTGCTCTGCATTATATTACTATATTTCATCTTGGAACCTGTACGTGTATACACGTATGCCTTCATTAGCCTACGCACATGGCAGTCCTAGACAATGCGTCTTTGTATCAGGCCTTGGACAGGCATTGTATTAGAACAGAGCAAGCAAGCGCACACGTTCATGCACAGAGACAGGGGCGCGGGCAGCGTGACGCACTGGACGCACGTGCGTCCACCCACCAAATCAAAACCACACAAGAATTAGGCATCGCATCGATATTTTTGACAATTGCACAGTGTAAATTTGGTTTACCATACAGTATGTATAAATAATATCATAATTATGATATCATATGCTTGTGTTATACTGTACTTGTATGAGTCACTTTGAGTCATTTTCAGTGTATGACTACGAGTGGCAAACAGGGGACGGGTGAGGATGGGAGAGACGGGAGGGGTGTGCGTCCAATTTTTGTAAGCCTGGCGGCGCCCCTGCACAGAGAGACAGACAGACATACAGAGACAGAGAGATAGAGACAGTAAGAGCACACTACTACTGAAAGAAAAGGAGAGAGAGGTAAGGAGAGAGATACAGAGACAGAAGAGAGAGAGAGAGAGAGAGAGAGAGAGAGAGAGAGAGAGAGAGAGAGAGAGAGAGAGAGAGAGAGAGAGAGAGAGAGAGAGAGAGAGAATGATAGAATGAGAGGGAGTGAAGGCTATATGTTGTTTGTAGCATTAAATGTTTTACCTATATTCTCAGTGCATACATGACCACACATGCCTGTTCATGGTGACTTGTATGTGTGCGTGCATGTGTGTGTGTGTGTGTGTGTGTGTGTGTGTGTGTGTGTGTGTGTGTTTGTAGTTGTGTGTGTATATGATCAAAGGCTCAATGCATATGAGGAAATTGCGTTGCGAGAGTAATTTGCTAATCGGTGCAGGGTATCCATGTGCCAGTGCAACATCTAAGTCAAAGGGCTAGCGATAGATATATCGTATAATCTCTTTCCAGCGCTGCCTGCTGTTCGCGGGTAGTTTAATAACAATAAACGCTGCCACAACCCATAGTACCAATGATGGCAGTGCCAGTCACAAGCCTGGAAGGAGGAGGAGGGCGACGTCAACGGTAGCCGTAAGACGTATGTTAAAGTCTGCAACTACTTAGCAACAAATGTCGTCTCATCATCGGAGTCATAATCTCCACGATCATCGTGTGCACCGCATCATTTGTCTTTATAATGGAACAGCCATTTCCTCCTATGCAACTGCGCCTTTGATCATAGACACACATACGCACGCACAGACACAGAGACACACATACACATACACACGCAGACAGACATACACACACATCCACATTACACACGCACATACACAGCATATATATATATATATATATATATATTTGTTTATGAATATAAATATGTATAAATATATTTATGTACAAGATTTATCGTTTATATAAATGCATAAGAGAGAGTGGCGTGGCAGACGTCAAACTTGAGTGAGAGGCGCGTGAGTATTTATCTCCAAATGATGCAATCGAAATTTGACGTTTAGGGGCAAGTGTAGTTTAGGAAATTGTCGCAGATGACCGATAAGTGTAGGGGTGGAATTGCTTCCCTTCTTCAGGATTCTTCATCCATTTGCTCCTTCTCCTCCTCGTTCTCCTCTTCCTCCTCGTCCTCGTCCTCTTCCTCCTCGTCCTCTTCCTTCTCCTCTTCCTCGTCCTCGTCCTCGTCCTCTTCCTCCTCCTCCTCCTGTTCCTCCTCCTCTTCCTGTTCCTCCTCTTCTTCCTCCTTCTCGTCCTCGTCCTCGTCCTCTTCTTCTTTCTCCTCGTCGTCGTCGTCGTCGTCGTCCTCCTCCTCATCTTCTGTCCGCCTGACTGCGCTCCGTTCGCCCACAACTTTCTCCATGCTTGACGAATCCTTCATATACTTGATCTCGTGTACAGCGACCTTTCTTTCAGCCTCGGCTGTGCTACGGCGCTATACAAATTGTCTTATCATCACAGTCATTGTTATTACTTGATTTTCACTTTCAATCTGTGACCTCATATTCAAAACAGACCGAACCATACCCGTATTAAAGGGATTATAATATTTATTTATTTATTTTTTATTTAGGATATTTCTATAGCGCCTCCCCAAGTCTACTACTACTCAGAGGCGCTCCCGACTACAGCATTGGTATACTGTGTCGGAGTTTTCACACCGAAGCGCCACGAGCAATCGCGAGTGAAGGACTTGCCCAAGGTCCGTACGCAGCGGCTAGAGTGGGATTCGAACCTGCAACCCTCAGGTCACAAGGCGCCGAACTTACCACTAAGTCATTATTAATGTCTTTAGGGCAAAACTGCAAACGGTATTTAAGGTTTATAATTTAGCCATGCACTCGTGCTGAACGGTTATAATAGCTTTAAACTATTATTACAGTCTTGAGGGGAAAATTGCGAAGGGTATTTAAGATTTAGAATTTATCAACAGACTTTTTAGGTTTTTGCTTTTTCAAAGCTGTCATAGTTTTAGTGGGATTTGTATATTTCGTTAGGTTTGTTCATGATTGGCTAATTTTTTTCGAGTTTTATTATTTTTATATTTTTTTCTTAGATAACTACCGATATTAACAAATCGTTTTCGTTAATACAGTTTTTGTATCGTAAAAAGTATTTTCATCTAAGGTTAAGAATTTGGTTTAGCTGTTTCTATATAGTGGTAAAAGCGAACGAATTCAACCCGTGAAGTCATTTTCACAAAGCAAACATAGGCCTACAGACAAGCGAACTTAGGCATAGACATAGACAAACATAGACAAACAAAGATAGAACAGAGATAGACAAACGAACACAGACAGACAGACAAACCCAATCCTTGACGTCGCTATTCTAACATGGCAAAAAACCGAGACATTCAATTTTATGCGACATTTAATTTTATCCGACCATCGATCTGCAAACATTCAAAGGACGAGCATTGTTTGAAAGCCACGCGCTCTGTCCGTGCAAATAATGGTTTCTAATTGAATTCGTCTAAAACGCAAGAATTGATTTTGTAATCGGCGAAGTTCAGATCGGTGCAATTTATTGAGCTGCGCAGTGTGGGAATTGTAGAAAAAAGACTGGGGGAGGGTGAACATTTTATCTGTATTTTACAAACTGATGTCAACGAAATTTCTAAGCAGCTGATTTCAACGCCAGCAGTTGTGCAAGTCAGACTCGAATCCAAATCAATGACTATGTTGAGAAAATTCAAAAATGCATACATGATACACCATGGAAATGTCTTCTCTTTGTCAGAGACTCCGAGTCAAATAATGAATGTTAAATCACACTAGCACAACTGATGGGGTTGGATACGACCCCCTGTGGTGTGCAATGAAGACTTAACTGTGGGGTCCTAAGAAAGACTAGGGGTTGAACCCCCAACCCCACGACAATTCCCACCCTGGTGCTACAGTGCAGTGACGTTGCAGTATAAACCTTCTTAGTTTGGTTGTTGTGTTGGTGCAAGTGAAGTGATGAAAAGACAAGTTTTAAACTGTTTTGGAATTTCTTCCAAGTGTGTGTTATTAAATTCTTAGTTGTCTCGGTTAAGGCCGAGGAATTTGTGGCATGATGATTTTGCTTCAGAATGACCTGGTCTTTGTCCGAAAGCTTTGACGCATTTCTTGCATACGTATACACTTCGAACTGTTGAACGGTTACAGTATAAACCTTTTTAGCTTGATGCTTGTGTTGAACGTGCGCAGTCGGAGTGCTACGTTGTGTGAAACGGGGCGGTGAGCGGCATTGTATAGGTGGTCATTGGGGCTTGCTGGTTGCCAGAGAGGTTGCTAGGCGCAGTGACCGAACTTGATGCCAGGCCTTCCACTGTATATTTGTGAATATAGGCGTCTGTGAAGGCAGCCAAAGAAAGCAAACGATATGAATGAGGTTAAGATTCCGCTGTACAATATTTGGGAACCGCCACAGTAGCAGAAAAACGCTGCAATTTCAATGGTCCGCCCTTGAGCTCCGAGGCTAGAGATTAAGAGGAGGAGGCCTGAAGTGGCGGGGCCGACCACACCAAATAGGCCTCGGGGTATAGGAATGCATGGCGTGGAGGCCTAAGATCGTCGGAGAAGGCATAAACATCTCTTGTGGTAAGGCTAGGTCAATGCCACAAGATGCCACAAGATGCCACAAGATGCCGCTAAGCACTGGCTACTACTAATACTACTACAGCAATTGTAATTGCAATGTGGGTTCTTATATGTATACGCCTCTTCAATGAAACTCATTAGCGTTGCTCCAGACACGGCTGCAAAAGACCATGATCAAACAGAGTTGACTTCAACCGCTTGCGAAATAGAGGCGCACAATACTACTACAACATACTTGTATACATACTTTATACTGCAACATTCTTGTGTACATACTTGTATGCTTGTATGCATACTTGTACACTACAACATACTTGTATGCTTTGTCATCCTGCTTCGGAGAACGCTTTCGTGTCTCTGGCCTCAGTCCAAGTTCGGAAGCGGTGACTGTGTAGCCTGATAACGTTCCCTCTTTGTATACGTACTTACATGCATATGCATACATACAAACACACAATCTTAGGTACCTACATACTTGCATACATACGTATATGTATGTGTATCAAGCATATTTACATATATACATACATGCATATATACATACAAACACACTACTTTATGTAGCCTACATAAGTACATACATGCATACATACATCCAAGCATACATACATACATACATACATACATACATACATACAAACACACTACCTTATGTACATAAGTAAATACATACATACATACATACATACATACATACATACATACATACATACATACATACATACATACATACATACATACATACATACATACATACATACATACATACATACAAACACTACCTTATGTACATAAGTACATACATACATACATGCATACATACATACATACATACATACATACATACATACATACATACATACATACATACATACATACATACAAGCACACTACCTTATGTACATAAGTACATACATACATACATGCATACATACGTACATACATCTAAGCGCACATACATACATACATACATACATGCATGCATGCATGTGCACACATACAAACACACAAACATACGCGCATACACATTACACACATACAGACAATCATTCAAACACACGTGCAGGCATACAAACAAACGCACAAGCAGTGACATCCACAGACGCACATGCACCGATTGAATGGCAAAAATGACTATTGACTGCCACGGTCGAGGCATGATCAATAGCAGCGTCTTCTCTCTACTACCGTATACCCCACCACTGTTTTACTCATCAATTATCTGACAGCACTGTCTGCGCATTCGCCTGCATGTACGGCACGGTGCATTGTCTCAGCGTCCGTACCTGTAACAATGGCTTAATAAAACAATTCGATACGCAAGGTCGATCGACAATCTTCCTCGTCAAACAACCGGCTGTTATTTTTTTCTGCACAGTCAGCAGATGCGCGCAGTGTTTGTAAAGGTCTTCAAATGTTGCATATTTCTTCGATTCTAACTCAGAAGCACGCACCACCTGTCGCCAGGGAAGCTGGTGTTTGCTTAGTGATAATTATGTATATTTTACAATTATGCCTCTATCGTCGTCATCATCATCGTCGTCGTCGTCATCATCATTGTTGTCATCATCATCATCATCTTCATAATAATAATAATAATAATAATAATAATAATAATAATAATAATAATAATAATAATAATGATAATGATAATGATAATGATAATGATAATGATAATGATAATGATAATGATAATGATAATGATAATGATAATAATAGTCATCGTCATCGTCATCGTCATCATCCATCGTCGTCATCGTCGTCGTCATCGTCATCGTCGTCATCGTCGTCGTCATCGTCATCGTCATCGTCGTCGTCATCATCATCACATATGGCGGTGATTGGTGCAAATGCATGATGATCTCCATTGTCCTCGGTCATTTGTCAGGCTGTAACTGCCCTCTTAGTGCTCGTCCAAGTGATGTTATGTCCTCAATAAATTATATTAATTATCAATGTGCTTTTGTTTAACAATATTTATCTGCTAGTGCTTGTGTTGAATGCGTATATTGGTGAAGTGGGTATTGTAGTGTATTGTATCTAAACATTTATAAAGCGCCTCTCACAGTATTCGCTAATCAGAGGCGCTCCCAGTGTAATGCATATATGCAATGTAAATTTTTCAGCACCTTTCAAACAGCTCCCAAAAGCTTTGCATGCATGATTGTGTACCTAACTGATCTCAACGAGTGCGACTTTAGTCAACCGTAAAATGTATTTGAGCTGAGTCAGTTGGAACGGTACTTCTATTCAAAATACGATGTATACTATAGGCCTACGTCTATTCAATATATAAGCCTATTTAAACAATGATTGTACCAAAAGGAAGAAGGTCCAATACACAAGAAGGCCCGATGAACAGGCAATGATGGGCGGAAGCGAGGAACTGCAGATCTCCACAGGCAGAAGAGTCCAGTGATGGGCAACTGGGTTGACTCGTTATAACTGGAGCACGAAGCTCTGATGTATGCCAGCACATGCCGTGCTAACCATCGTGGGTCGTCCAAGTAGGAGGAGGATCTTCCTTCGAACCCATTCCTCCATAGCTAGGAAGCCAGTGCAATGTTTCTCGCATATATTCGGAAATATGCGAGTGATTTTGCTAGTTAAACTCTTCTTGGGCGGCACAGTTAAGGACCGGTCGCTCTATAGGCTGGACGCACAGCAGTAAATCCTTGTCAATATGAGTGAACTATAGGGCCACGAAAGGTCACGCCTTGTGACCAGGATCTGACTATAAGCAGCTGGTGAAGTAGGCCAAACCCTGATAATATATAATTACAGGAATACAGGTCTACAGGTAGACAGACAATCGAACATAGGCCCACGGATAGACAGACAGACAAACTAACAAACTCAATCCTTGATTATTATAACGTGGCCAAAAAACCGAGACATTTCAATTTAATTTTACGAGATATTTCAATTTAATTTTACGAGACATTTCAATTTAATTTTACGAGACATTTCAATTTAATTTTACGAGACATTTCAATTTAATTTTACGAGACATTTCAACGTAATGTATATGAGATCTTTATATATAGACCTATATAATATATACACTGTGTAGTGTGTATACATATAATAATATATGTTGTGTCTATATGTGATCTACCTGGCGAGTTATGCATGTAAATAATGTGGATATGGATATCTATATATAATATTATATATGTATGTATGTATTAGATGTCATATATATATATATATATATATATTATATGTTGAATCAGTGTGAGAATTGTAGAAAAAAACTGGAAGTTAGACTTTGAAGAGTTTGATCCACGTAGAGTTGAATATTTTATCCGTACTTTGCAAACTGAGAAAATTCAACAAGACAATAGAAAGCTTAAACTCCTTAAAGTGATGACATCGCCAAATTTATTAGTATATTCACTTGGTCACAAATCTCGCAGTAAACAAGTGCAGTATTAGTAACCCACAAAGTGCATTTTGAAAGAAAATGCTACAATATATGCACAATATAATCAAACTAGCACAACTGGAAACGATCCCCTGGGATGTGCAATGAAGACTTAACTGGCGCTAAATAGTCCTAAGAAAGACTATAGGGGTTGAACCCTCAACCCTCGACAATTCTCACCCTGTGTTGCGTGTGTATATAGATCTACCTGGAGAGTAGTGCGTGTGCATAAAGCGGATCTACATGTATGTTGGGACGGCGTTGATAATGAGCTCCGAAGGTCGTCTCTTCGATCCGATTTCAACTCCAGTCGTCATCGCATTGGGGGAGAAATAGGGGAGGGGGAGGGATAGGGGGAGGGATAGAGCTCGCGTGCCTGTTGCCAATGACGCTGCGCATGCGGATTTGTGATAATTCCGCCTTATGCACGCGCGCAATAAATCACCTTAATTATTAATTAGCATGATGAGGATAAGAAAGGATAATGACGATGGTGATTATATGCTGACGACAGCAGCTAAGTTGAACATGATGACGATGATGACGAAGACGACGATGATGAAGATGATGATGGTGGTGATGATGATGATGATGATGATGATGATGATGATGATGATGATGGTGGTGGTGATGAAGATGACGGTGGTGGTGGTGATGATGATGATGATGATGATGGTGGTGATGATGATGATGATGATGATGGTGGTGGTGGTGGTGATGATGGTGGTGGTGGTGGTGGTGATGATGGTGATGACGGTGGTGGTGGTGGTGGTGATGATGATGACGGTGGTGGTGGTGGTGATGATGATGATGGTGGTGGTGGTGGTGGTGGTGGTGGTGATGACGACGACGACGATGATGATGATGATGATGACGACGATGATGATGATAGAACAATAGCGATTATGATGAACACGACAGTATCGATATTGAAAGACCGCGGTGCGAATTGCACAGAGAAAGGCCGGGGAACCGCAAATCGCGCTCTGACATTAACGACATAATAAATAGTAGTATTTTGTACACGTGACGTCGATGATGACGACGACTACAACAACGACGATAATGACGAGAAAATTATATTAATGAGACGGGTTGGTTGCTAATGGGACAAGCACGCTTAATTGCATCTAGAAATAGCTGAGGTCTCTTTCTGGACAACAGGTGAGACAGATTAGCAGAACTCCTGCGCCTAATGGATCGCTCATTTTCTCCGGATGTCCACACACGCACGCACGCGCACGCGCGCTGGGGCAGCACGCACGCACGCACGCACACGCACAATATGTATATATATATATATATATATATATATATATATATATATATATATATAGTAGCGTATATCAATCATCAATCAATCGTAAAATTTATATAGCGCCTCTTCAAGAGTTCTACTCAGAGGCGCTCCCGAGCCAGGCCTGATCATAGAGAAAAGTCTTCAACAGGGTGTAGAAGGAAGACGAGTACGTGTACGTGGAGATAGGCGCGAAGGGAAGAAGGCAGGTCATTCCACACTGTTGGACCAACAACAGAAAATGCTCGACGCTGCATTGTAGCAGTGCGGGCAAATGGAACCAGAAAGTCACCCCGAGTAGAGGAACGAAGAGCTGAGCGACCTATAGAAGTGGAAGAGAGAGTAAAGATGGAGCATATTAAGTAGTGAGGAGCTGTGCCCAAGACGCTTTACCAGACAAGAGAACAGAGCCGATACAGGATACGCTGTCGGAGAGGGAGCCAGTGTATAGTATGATACATGTAGAAGGAAACGCTACCAAAGCGAGGAATGGAACCAACAAGGCGAGCCGCAGACCGTATATACGAGGTGCTCGATAGTGTAGTGGTCAATCGAGAGGTCGGGGGTTGGAAGAAACTTGGTTTGAGATTTCTGCTCCATCTGCACCCATAGCCAACTCAGCTATAATGGGTACACCCGCCGTACACTGTGGGTGTGAAGATGAGACGGCGAGGGAGAGGCTAAGAAAATGAAGTCGCTAACACTTCACACCCGTGGCTGCCTCAGGGCTATAGCTTAACGGACTGCTTTTCTTCTTCTTCCTCCTCTTCCTCTTCCTCCTCCTCCTCCTATTTCTCTTTCTTCTTCTTCTTCTTCTTCTTCTCCTTTTTTCTTCTCCTCCTTCTCCTTTTCCTTTCCTTCTCCTTCATCTTTCTTCCCTCCTCCTCTTCCTTCCTTTTCCTACTCCTCCTCCTTCCACTCCTCCAGTCCTCCTTCTTTCCTCCTCTTTCTCCTCCTACTCCTCCTACTTTCCTCCTCTTTCTCCTCTTCCTCCTTTCCTCCTTCTCCTCCTTCTTCTCCTCCTCCTCCTTCTCCTTCTTATATATATATATATCTTATATTATATATATATATATATATGTATATATATATATATATTGGTTGAAATTGCAGGTCCGGTGGATTGAACGAGAGATGTTGTCCTGACGGCCTCTGTTGCCGCTAGCTGCCGCTGTCGTCCAATAGGCGCAACATGCGATTCCGTCCAAGGAGGATATTGACGTATCTGTTGATCGGTATAAGCGCCGTTGTCATCCTCGCCAACTTCATCAGCTACAACAACACGACCCAAGTCATCGACAACAGAAAGCCCCCGATGCCGCATGATGCCCTGCTCGGTCCGCGCAATCCAAACCTGGTCCTCTTCGAAGAACGATTCAAGAAATACGACGAGAAAAACGCGTTGGCAAAAGATGGCATCTTCTCATCCTCCTCAGGTGTCGTTGTCGGCGGGGTTGTCCCCGGGACGCGGTTATTTGGACTGGGTAGCAATGCAAGTGTGGCCCCGGCCTCCGCCCTGCTACCATTCGATTACGACAGAGTCGCTTTCAACGGATCGGAAAACGAGGCGTATCGGGAACAGTTCGTACGTCGCGTCCGGTGGAGCGAAAGCGGCGACGACCCGAGTTCGTCCATCTGGGTCCCGAAGTTGGACCGGCAACACGAGATCACGGACGATCGGATCGTCAAACAGATGAGCTTCGTTCCGAAGAGGTACGCGCGACTGATGACCAGGTCGTCGAGAAACAGGGTAAGCGATCTACCCGTCAAACTGAAGACGATCTACGTACCGGGCGGAGTGGACGCCGAGACTCCGCTCGGTACGCTGAAGTTCGCGAACGATAAGTGTCCCGTAAGTGCCTGCAACATCACGACTGACTCCATCCACGAGTCGACGGCGGATCTGCGACTGCTCCAGGCGGACGCCTACTTCACGGCGTCCGAAAGGAAGCCATCCGGTCAGATCTGGGCGATCTGGATCCTCGAGTCGCCGGCCAACACGGTCGACTTCGCAGGTCCGGACAACCTCGTCAACTGGACGGCAAGCTACCGCTGGGACTCGACGATAGTCACGCCGTACGCCAAGTTTGTGCCTTTCTCATCGACGGTCGCGGGTCATCGGAAGGTCAAACCGCCGACGCGAAACTACGCGGCTAACAAGACGAAGCTGGTTGCCTGGTTCGTGTCGAACTGCAATGCGAAGAACAGGAGGTGGGAGCTAGCGCAGGAGCTGAAGAAATACATTCCAGTCGACATATTCGGCGCCTGCGGCACCATCGACTGTCCGCGGTCCGCGCAGAGCGAGTGCAACGACCGACTGAACGCCGAATATAAGTTCTACTTGTCTTTTGAAAACTCCAACTGTGATTACTACGTAACGGAGAAGTTCTTCGAGAACGGTCTCGGGTAAGTGACGAACATGCATGCATTTCGAGAAATTTATTGATTTTGGTGTTGGAACAGTCGAATCTTAATTCAGCTGCTGTTTAACGACGCTGTGTCATAGCAAAGATGATCATCGTCACCCTCCTTCTTTATCCAGGCTTGGGACTGGCATTGCCAGAGTACGAGCAGTGGCGGAGTTTCAAATCTTTATCGTGAAATCCGCGTTTATTCGGCCCCAACAAGAGCTAAGTGTCGTGAAAGCCAGCTTACTGACGAACGCCGAAGGATTATAGGTCCTTCAAAAAGTTGTTGGCAGTGAATTTAATAGGTGTGGACCAATGTGTGAATAGCACGGAGACCAAACATCTTTTCTGGGTCAGTTGTATACATAGACAGTTGGCCAGAGGATTAAGCTGATCTTATGTTTGTCTTTGTGGGGATCAGACGTAAGCACTGCAGCTTTGTTCATGTTGACATAAGCCTAGTTGGTTTTGAAACATCCAGTCACGTACTGTGGAGATGCTCTTAGACATATATATTCAAAGATAGTTCAGCAGCTGAGCGAACAAGCAAGATGAATATTTTTAAAGTGGTTATATCAAATGCATGACTACGTTGATTAAACGATGATGTGAGAGAAAGCACTGAAGCAGAATACAGACGAAATAGTAATGGACCTATAGCATGCACTAAACCCTGGGAACATCATGTGTGAACGGCGTATGAGAGAATAAGCCACAAAATTTCACGTTGTATAATCGATCTGATAGTTACGTGGTCAACCAGCATGGATTCGACAGTTAAGTCCATAGCCATATAGTGGCTGATCTTTCCAGAATAATACGATCAACAGTGTCAAAAGCAGAGTGTAGGTCAAGAAAGCTGATGAGAGTTCAGTGACCAGTATCAGAGGTTAGTAGGTTATTCGGAACACAAACTACGGTAGCTTCTTTGGGATGGTATAATTGATAGGCACATTGATTAGGATGAAGTAGTAAGGGAGCTATCATTAAGGTAATTAACGATCCTTCTGTCAACTGCAAATCTCTCAAACAGTTTTAATCAAATGGGTCTAATAGTGTGATAACACAGAATAAACTCCGATGTTGTGTTAAAGAACAAGAGCACGGTTTCAGCGAATAAGGACAGGTTCTGGAATCGAGGAACTTGTTGAATATTTCTGTAGGAAAAAGTGGCCGGACAATTTGAGATATGGAGAGATAGGCCTATGACTCAAATGTCAGAAGAGGAGAGGAAAAATATGATGAGCTGGTTCAATCAAGAGAAACGGGGGGAAAATTCACGAGTTTGTTATTTGAGCGTTCAGAGCCCCAATCAATTTATGTTGCATTGTTTACTTTAAAAAGTTCATTTTGAAAATTATCTAGGCCCCTATTATATACCAGACCTTTGCGGGGTAGCTTGCAATGTTGGCTGCCTAGACCCTGAGCGGCAAAGCTTGCGTATTGGGCGTCCATTAACTTATTAGCACGAGACGCAGCTGGTCATATTGCGAACTAATAATTTTAGACATCCAAAAGCCATATTTCACCGCTAAAATTTAAAATGTAGATTTAAGTCGCTTAAGTCAGAATTTCGAATTCCTGATGTGACTTCGAACGTTAAAAACGGGCAGGTGGTTTATACAGCTCCTTGTTTATGGTCCTCCCCATTGAATATTTGACGCGAGATAGCGTACAACAATACAACGCTATTGATCCCGAGGGACTGACTGCAACGGGGTCCATATGGAAAGTCGTCTTGAAATAATACTTCCGTGGCTATAGTTAAGGGTGGGTTATGCATGTGTAGTCAGTTAGCGTACTTCATTAACCAGGCATATTTTGTCTAGAAGTGAAGGCCCCTCAATCACATGCTTCACAGTCGTCGGCTTATAAATAATAAATTTCTGCACGCGGTAACCGTGCAACGGGCGCAGATAACAAACTCTCTGCGCGACAGACGTGCACGTACTGTGCGTTCTGACGACAGACGGCGGTAGAAGTGCGAGCGCGTGTTATGGCCGGTAGGCTGACAGCGCATTGGAAGATTAAAATCGCACGGAGTGCGGTAAGATTTACCACTGCGTGACGATTGCACGCCAGGAAAGTATGCTGAGGTGGAGCGAGAGGACACGTCACCAATCTGAGTGTTAGGAGCAGGAGGCATGACAGGTGTTGATTAGGAGAAACAGAAAGAGAATTGTGTGCCTTCGCCCTTCGAGTCTAATTGCCGATTCTATTCGAGACACGTCACCTGAAGTGATGAAACCAGTCTTGTTGTCCTCGAGACCAAGGTCTTGGTTTCGAGTGCACTCGGGTTCGTTTTTAAAAGTCTTGGTCTTGGTCTTGAGACCAAAAGTCTTGGTCTTGAGGTTCAAAATCTTGGTCTTGGTCTTGAGGTTCAAAGTCTTGGTCTTGGTCTCTCAAGACCAAGACCAAGACCGGCTGTCAATATGAGCAGTCATTTAACTAAACTCAAGAATTCTGTATCAAGCCTGCTTGCATCATACGACCAATATCTATGGACGGATACAAGTCTTGTTGGTCAGGAAAACCCATTGGCAGCAGCAACAGTTATTCTGTATCAGACGGTATGATAAACCATGGGAAGATTTCAAAAGGACTCACTATCTGTACATTTACATCCAGTGCTTGAAAAGCTACTCTGTGTGTGTCAGCGATTTCAGCACCTGCAGAACGTATTTTTTCACATGGCGAAATTTTTATGAGGCCCACCAGCATAGGCGTAGACTCTGGGGGGGTCAGCCGGGGCACGTGCCCCCCAATAAATGAGGAGCCGGGGCAATGCCCCCACAATATCGAGAGGATAATTTCTTCAAATATTAAAATATTATGTTCAATATAGAAAAATTTCTTCAGAAACAGAAAAACAGAGACACAGAACTGAAATACTATCAGAAATTCATAATGAAAGCAAAGATTTATTTTTATCTTCAATATCTTCAATATGAAACAAATCTACATGTAAACAAAACGCCCCATTTCATACGCATTAACGTAAACCGGAAGCCTTTGCTGACTGTACAGACTAGTGGTGAAACAAGTTTTTTCAGTATTTGGTTTTAAACAAAACCAAAAGAAAAAGAAAACCACAAAATATTTTTGTTTTACAAAAAAATAAATTTCTTATTTTGTAGAAGTTATTTTAATAACATTGATTTAATGATTTTTAATTTTCGGGAATCGCAATTAACTGAATTAAACTGAGTTGGAGCTCTTGTTCATGCCATTTTTCATGATTTTTATAATCCGAAATCCGAAAATCTTAAAAACAACCAAAACAACAACCATAAAAACGAAAAAAAACAACAAAAAACAACTTTTCATATTGAAACAACTTGTTTTTCTGGCCCAGAACCCATGCCCCCAATATTTTGGACAAGTTTACGCCAGTGCCCACCAGACACGTCTTGGTCAGAAAATTCTAAGCGAATTGGTTTTTATAAAATACGAAAGGCGTTTGGAATAATATCTTGCATGAAGGACTTTTGAATACAAATTCGGAATTCTCTGCAGTTTTCATTTAAAGTTAATTTGCTTGAATAAAATAAAAGACTCATGTTTTAATTAAAATAGCGAATATTCCGACTTGACAATTTTGAGAAGTCTTGACCTGATTGCGATTTTTTGGGTCTTGGTCTTGGTCTTGAGTTCAAGGTTTTGGTCTTGGTCCCGAGGTTCAAAGTCTTGTTCTTGGTCTTGAGGTTCAAAGTCTTGGTCTTGGTCTTGAGGTTCAAGGTCTTGGTCTTGGTCTTGAGGTTTAAGGTCTTGAAAACAAGACTGGATGAAACCCATGGTTTATATTGTCAAATTTGAACTGGGGGCGGGGGGTTTGAAAAATTCTTACATGTCCGGATGTCCCGACTGGAATTTCGTACCTAAAACCGGTATACACGTCATATATTGTAGTGGGTGTACTCGATCTTTAGCTGTGTTTAAAAAATCAAACAACGAGGAATACTTATTGAAAAACTCTTTAGATTTTCAGAAGATTTCTATAAAAAATTATGACGTAACAAACACTGAAATGGTAAGTAAGTAACAGTAAGTATATTCTTTAATATAACCAGCTGCCAAACAGCACTCTGAATGAAAACCGAGAAAAACAAGACAGTTTTCATTAATTAAGCAAATAAGATACGTTGAACCATTGAAAGCTGTGCTGGGAGGTTAAACTTAATGTAATTTTTAGAAATTAACAGGAGTGGTTGAAAAATGAATTGGGGGAGGGACTGATTCCTCCTAACTTCCTCGACAATTTATTCAATCGGTGAAGAAACATTGGGCTTGCCCTTCCGTTGCCACGTCACTGTTCTTTTAAGGTGTCGCGTGCTGCGATAAGAATTCTTAGAATCATATTCAAACAATCACGGCAGCGCAACTGCGCACGATATATCGTGACTACCTACTTCATGCGATGCGATTGTCCCTTTCCCGCATCATAAGCGTGAATGATTCGCCATTGGACGTCGACTCGGAGAAGATCAGGCGCTATAACATCCGAAGGCTAATAACGGAAGGCAGAGGAAAGGAGGAAGAGGCGGTGGGTGAGGATCAGAAGGAGGAAGAGAAAGATCGCGAGTGGGAAGTCTATCAGATGCAAGACGGAGATTGGAAAAGGAAGAGGCAGATTCAGAAAAGAAGAAGGGAAACAGGAGGAGGAAGAGGAGGAGGAGGAGGAGGAGGAGGAGGAGGAGGAGGAGGAGGAGGAGGACTAGGAGAATCAAAAGAGGATCAGAAGGAGGAAGATTAGAAAGAGAAAGTGGATGATCAGCTGAGAGAGGAGAGTTAGAAAGAGGAGGAGGAGGGTCGAAAGGAGCAAGAGGGTCGGCAGGAGGAAGATTATGAAGAGCAGGAGGATAAGAAGGAGGAAGAGACGAATCAACAGGTTTCGGATGCATCACAAGGAGAAGAAGAGGGTCATAAAGAGGAATAGGAGAATCAGAAGGAGGGAGAAGAGGATCAGAAGTGATGTTCTATGATATGTTTTCGCCGTATACACTTCAACTGGCCTGTGACGTGGGCAGATTGCAACGCCTATAAATTAGCGTTGTATAAAAATACAAGCTAAACTTAGACCTGCAATGTTAGATTACGTCTCGTTTATCTTCAGGGCCGACCATAAATGACACTTGTCAGCACATCGCATTACCCTCTCGGCTTCACCACCCTTTGCAGATGTTCGCACTTGAGCGGAGTACTAAGGCCCAGATGAGGCGACGATACTGATGCTGCAGAGATAACTGTGCTACGCTGATACTTCCGCTTCCAGCAAAAAGGGACTCTAGTTTAGATCGAACGAAGTAACTATACAGGCTCTCCGCCTTCTGTTCAAAACACAGGCCATACTGAAATAACTGTATGTACCACACTGAGATGCGGTCGTCCTCTTTGTTGTCCTTAGTCCTCCTTGTCCTCATTTGGGTGGCACTCCATCCCCGTTGCGGACGGCGTCCTTAATCAACGACGACCCCTTTTGTAATCCTCCCGTGCATGGAGAAGTTCTGTATTATATTAAATATATATTCTGCATACGCCAATACATAGGCATTTCATATTATATATGCATATTATATATATATATATTGTGTGTGTGTGTGTGTGTGTGTGTACATATGTGCCCGTATAAATGCATTTAACGTATATGGTGTGTAATATATGAGGGGAATTTCGCGGATGCAGTCAGCTGGAGCTAGATAATTGCTATCGTCGCCGAGTGTTTACACAAAAACGCGCCCAATGAGCGGAGGATGACTCAGCAAGTCTGCGTCGATGCTATCGAGATTTACAGCGACCAAGGAATGCACTTGCATATATACGATGAATAAATAGCATGTATACATGTACATCAGTGTGTACATACTATATATATATATATATATATATATATATATATATATATATATATATATACAAAAGGGAATATATATATATGTGTGTGTGCATGTAATTATGCATTAGCATATAGGCCTGTGGTTGATTTATTTATGTGCCGAATGTTTGGCTCATCCTTTGTTTCCATTGTTTTAAGTATACTGCATGTTGTATCTGATTATAACAACCACCAGATATTTACTTACCTATTTACTGGTATCGTCCGATTCTCCGTAACACGTAATCATGCATCTTCTGTCGTTGCGTTGACCGATTAGCATTTTATATACCTGGGGCCGTATTCATGAGACAAGATTAAGCTAGTCCAAGCGTAGCGCCTACGCCGGGATTAACTATTCCCCGAATAGCACTTAGTCGTAGTTCGTATTCATGAGACCGGAGTATCCAAGGGATTAGTTATTCCGGGCGTAAATGCTGGGTTTTCCCCGCGCGAAAGTACACTCGTCATAATTTGAGTGGTTATGGATTATTTTAGCATGCTTACAAGGTATTTATATGCCGTCAGTCCCGGCAGCTGAAGTAAACAAAGATTAAACGACGGCCGTTAATCAAAACGAATCATATTTAACATAGGCCTAAACGTAAAATCAAAACAGGCGTGGGTTAGAGTAAGTCTGGATGATTTTATGGTTAAATAATAACAATTAAATTATAACACAAGATAAATTAATGATGGTAAATTGATATTCTCTGCATTATTATGAAAGATTGCATTAGGCCTACAGCTAGGTTACTATCAAATAATGTGTATAATGTTTGTAATGTCTATGCTAATCAATTGCTTAAGAATGAGAAATCAACATTTTCACCATTACTTACGGGATACAATTAATTATTGGATATAAAAAACGCAATAGATTTAATAATAATGCCTTCAGAACAAACCTTAGCTTATATAAAATTCTCAAATGGACCAGTCAACTCATGAGTTAAACTCTTTTTCTTGACAATAATATTCCAGCACAGCGTTTTTGGTATCCGCTGCATTCTACAGTTAAATTACGTGAAAATAAACCCGCGTTACCCACAGTACTGTAAGCCAGTGTAAGGAACCCATGCGCGGCACTTCGAATGCATCACCGTCAGACATCTCATCAAATCTTAGCATTTGTGACAGCTAGAACGAAAAGCAGTATAAAGTTCGTTGTCGGTGAACAATACGAGCTAATTACGGCACCTCTGAAATACTTTTTGACATCTAAAACCTCGTCGAATGCGGCGAATTATAACGGCCGCCATCTTTGTTTATAGCCGCTACGCTGGGAATAGCGGTCTTACACCTAGGGTCGACTCGGAGTAGCGTTACACCCAGAGTAAGGCGGTACGCGTGTCTCATGAATATCGATTTAACCCACTACTCCGGCGTAGGCCAGATCTAAGCTGGGAGTAAGAGTTACGCGTGTCTCATGAATACGGCCCCAGGAGACTAATAGCAAAACAGAGGACGGACGGACGGACGGACGGACCGGCGGAAGGACCGAGGGACGGACGGACTGACGGAAGGATTGAGGGAGGGAGGGACAGACGGACGGACTGACGGAAGGACTGAGGGACGGACGGACGGACTGACGGAAGGATTGAGGGAGGGAGGGACAGACGGACGGACTGACGGAAGGACTGAGGGACGGACGGACTGACGGAAGGATTGAGGGACAGACGGACGGACTGACGGAAGGATTGAGGGAGGGAGGGACGGACTGACGGAAGGATTGAGGGACAGACGGACGGACTGACGGAAGGACTGAGGGACGGACGGACGGACTGACGGAAGGATTGAGGGAGGGAGGGACAGACGGACGGACTGACGGAAGGACTGAGGGACGGACGGACGGACTGACGGAAGGATTGAGGGAGGGAGGGAGGGAGGGACGGACTGACGGACTGACGGAAGGATTGAGGGAGGGAGGGACGGACGGACGGACGGACTGACGGAAGGATTGAGGGAGGGAGGGACAGACGGACGGACTGACGGAAGGATTGAGGGACGGACGGACGGACTGACGGAAGGATTGAGGGAGGGAGGGACGGACGGACGGACGGACTGACGGAAGGATTGAGGGAGGGAGGGACGGACGGACGGACGGACGGACTGACGGAAGGATTGAGGGAGGGAGGGACGGACTGACGGACGGACGAACCGGCATACGGACAGACGGACGGCTTCTCGTGCACTAGGGTCATTACACATGGGACACGCTATACCCTGAAGCTAAGTTCAGGGCACCAGCTTATTTACGAGCGTTGCGTCGAGTAAGAGAGATGCCAAGTGAAGATCCGAGTGTGGATGCTATAGAGTAGAGAGACCAGAGAGATGAGGCAGAAGAGCTGCTGAGGCAGGTTTTCTTGAGGAAGAGGTATCCTTGAAGATGTTCACTATATTTGAAACTACACCGGTTGCAAACTATGCGCTGCTGCGCTCAGAGTCTCTGACACTAGACAGTCTCTGCCCATTAGATGTCTGTATATACTAACGCAATGTGTATACAATTTGGTTATTTGCTATACAGCCGAGCAGCGCTTCAGATTAAGGATTGCGGCATCGAGTGCGGCGGCATTCCAGAACATCTAACGAGTCTTTAAGGATTACCAACCGACTGTCTGATGTTTACGTGTGCTCGCGATGTTTACATGAGTATACGTATAGGAACGTGCTGCTATAGTCTGTTTGCATGCCCTCTATGTCTATAGACCCGCGAGTTGGTAACCGAATCGGAACGCAATTTTGGCTTTAACGATATCACCTTGATGTAACGCCTCGGCTTAGCTTTTCAGGATGCAGAAATGCAAAAGCTACTAACAGGGGGTCTGTTGGGCTACTATTATTCAACAAAGCACTTAGGAACCATCCATTTAGTATGTACGCAGAAATCCGGAAAACCGACCCTACACTCCCTGTACGTATGTGTACTTGTACGTACCCCTATACCCTCCCTGTACGCAGTGTACTTGTACGTACCTCTATACCCTCCCTGTACGCAGTGTACTTGTACGTACCCCTATACCCTCCCTGTACGCAGTGTACTTGTACGTACCTCTATACCCTCCCTGTACGCAGTGTACTTTTACGTACCTCTATACCCTCCCTGTACGCAGTGTACTTTTACGTACCCCTATACCCTCCCTGTACGCAGTGTACTTGTACGTACCTCTATACCCTCCCTGTACGTATGTGTACTTGTACGTACCCCTACCCTACCTTCCCTGTACGCACGTGTACTTGTACGTAATCGTAACCGTAATCGTAATCTCCGGATTTCTACAGCGCCCAACAAAGCTAAGTCGCGGGAACCAGCTTATTCACAGGCGCTTAGACAAATCAAAATCGATATGCGGGGGGGGGGGTCGAATCGGTTCCAGGTCAAGATCCAAAGGAGTCGGTCAAGAAGACAGTAAGACGGCTAAGGTGGATGGTATTTAGGGTTTAGACGGCGAGGGGGGTAGACAGAGGAGGAATCGGGATAGTATTTGTGTACGCTTGACGCACCTCCACCCCTTAATCCTATAGAACGGTCTCTGTTTAATCCACGCACACACAATATAGGATTACTAATATTAACGTGTCTAATTAAAAAATAGTCCACCGCCATTGTCCGGCTCCATCAAAGAAATATTAAGCTGCGTAACACAAAAGTTTGTCTAGTCTCCGCTAAAAGACTCGAATTTATTTATTTATTTATTCCGGATATTTCTATAGCGCCTCTCGAAGTCAACTACTACTCAGAGGCGCTCCCGACTACAGCATTTGATACTGTGTCGGAATTTTCACGCCGAAGCGCCACGAGCAATTGTGAGTGAAGGACTTGCCCAAGGTCCGTACGCAGCGGCTAGAGTGGGATTCGAACCTGCAACCCTCCGGTCACAAGGCGCCGAACTTACCACTGAGCCACCACGTCCCACAAATGCCGACTAAACCCAGTTTCGATAAGGTTTTGTAGCGCATTACACGATCACAATACACACAAATTGTAGGTTTAACCCCCTCCCTTCCCTATGCATGCGTACATATCTCTGTAGAACCACGCCCCCCATCCGCATACATGTATGCATCTGGGTTTACTCGCTCCTCACCCTCGATGCGAGGATGTGTACATACTAAATGGATGGCCCCTTAGTCCCTTCCTCGCGTTGTTGATTTACTTTTGAGAACAAACACGTGCATACTTTGATTTACTGTTATTGAGTAAATAAAACCAATGTTGCGAGATTTACTTTAAGAATAAACGCGTACTGTATTTTGCTGAATTTCTGTAATCAGTGTTGGGCAAACTCACACAAGAAATGAGTTAAATCAAAACTCAACTCACGCACCTCAAAATGAGTTTAAACTCAAACTCAACTCATCCTTAGTGAAATGAGTTAACTCAAACTCACTTGTTAAATGAGTTAACTCATAAACTCACACGTTTCATACTAGCACGTTCTAATCGAGCAACAATTTTTCCATCACGCCTACTTGTAACAGAAAAATATTTTCCATCAAGAATACACGGTACTTCAGCCATTTTGTTCTTAACTGTTCACAATATACAAAATATGCAGTGCTTAAATACTGTCTCCTAGCAGTGTTTACGACCCTCCCTGCCGTCACCACTCACTAGTATGGAAAGCCGACGATATAAAAAAGGATTGTTTCAACATAATATGTGCCGAGTGCCGAAGAGTGAGTTGAGTTTAAAATAATTGACAGTTAAACTCAAACTCACAGAAAATATGAGTTAACTCAAACTCATAACTCACACTCTTTAAGGTGAGTTAACTCAAACTCATAAATCACAGCAAGTGAGTTAACTCGTGAGTTTAAACTCATATGAGTTAACTCATACCCAACACTGTCTGTAATACATAAAGACACGTATACGTTGTTGACTTACCCTTCTTTAGGAACAACAAAACACACTTCCCGCCGTCCATTGCGATCGCTTAATCGCCATGATATTCTTGTACCACGAGCCAAAACCACTATGGCCAAAACTCGAGCCTTTTCTTGCATTGGTCCTGCTCTATGGAATCAACTCCCTCCAGTGACACGTGCCTCTTTATTAGCTGGTGGCCCAAGTGCCTCGTTCCGCTGTCTTAAAATCACTTTCTACTCACTGGGTCTTTCGCACTGGGTGCGCCTCTGATTAGCGAATACTGTGAGAGGCGCTTTATAAATGTTTAGATACAATACAATACAATACTTTGTTGATTCACTGTTATGAATAATACACTTACTTACTTTGCTGATTTATCTGTAGGAATGACGTCGTACCGATAGTCATGGGAGGCCGGAAATCAGACTATCTGAAAGCAGCGCCGCCCCACTCGTACATTCACGTCGACGACTTCCCTTCCGTCGAAGCGCTTGCGGAATATCTGCTGAAGCTGAACGCCTCCGACCACCTGTACAACGAATACTTCCGCTGGAAGGGCAGCGGGGAGTTCATCAACACGAAGTTCTGGTGCCGACTATGTGCCTTGCTCCACGACGACCAGAGACCGATGATGTGGTACACGAAATTTCACAAGTGGTGGATGCACGACGGGTCCTGCACGACGGACCGATGGGAGGATTAACGAAACGAATTCGTCCAACGCACTTCCATGGACGTCCATTTTTCTGGGGGGGCAAAACTTTTCTAGGGGCACAATTTTTCTGAGGGGCAATATTTTTCTGGGGGGGGGGAAACTTTTCTAGGGGGCAAAATTTTTCTGAGGGGCAAAATTTTTCTAGGGGGCGGGGCGAAATGACGTTTTTGCATAGAATAGCTATTCATGAATCTGAAAACGAGACAATTTTCAAAATCCAGGGGGCAAATGCCCCTTGCCCCCTCCGGACGCACATGCGCACTTTGTGATCCAACTGTTGAAACTGGCTTAGATTTTTTTTAGCAAACTGTAACTCACTCCACAGAATGCCCGTATTTAGGGACAGCCTGAGGAAAGCGGCCCGAGCGCAGTGGTTTAGTTGTCAAAAGAGAGCTGAGGGGGAGAAAATTTTACAGATTACAAAAGTACACGAATGCAGGTGAAAATCTAATGTTCTTAATATGTTGCACACGAAACAACTAACGACTCTGAGATATTTTAGTTTTCTGTCACCCTCACCCTCATCTTTTCGACTACTTAGCTGAAGCGGTTAGAAGAACAGCTAGGGGTTGAAGTTGAACCCAAACCCTCCCCGACAACTAACCCTGCTCAAGTACAGCAGTGAGCCAGAACGCTCATGGAATAGACCAGTTCTGTGCACGGCTGTGAATAACGTAAATTGCCACACTAAGTATCGCTGTGAATAACGTGAATTTCCACACTAAGTATCTAGTTTTCTCTCTCTCTCTTTAACCGTCCTCGATACGAGGGTTGGTCGCATTGTAGACGATTCTTCTCCATCCTTTCCTGTCTTCGGCTACTCGCAGCAACCTCTCTGTTGATAATCCCAACCATTCGCCAATGTTGTCCATCCACTTCTTCCTTGGTCTTCCTCTTGCTCTTGTTCCCGGTACCGTTCCCTGCATAATTTCTTTCTCGAGGCAATCTCCCTGTTTCCTCATTATGTGCCCAAAGTATGACATCTTTCTTCTTTTGATTGATTCCAAAAGGTTCCTTTCCACCCCCGCCGTCTCCAGTACCCATTCATTTGTTTTCTTCTCCGTCCATGATATTCCAAGGATTTTTCGTATGCATTTCATTTCAAATGCCTTTATTCTATCCTCCTCCCTCTTTTTGATTGTCCAACTCTCACAGCCATACATCATCACTGGCCATATAAGTGTCTTCATTAACTTTAACTTTGTGGTAATTTTTATGTTATGGTTTTTCCATAATTTATTCAGATCTGCTCCTATTCCCAGTCCTCTTGCAGTTCTTATACCTATCTCCCTGCTACACTCCGCGTCTTCTGTTATGAGTGAGCCTAAGTACACGAAAGTTCCCACTTGTTCTATATTGCTGCCTTGTACTTTGATGTTGCACTGCTTCCCTGTCAGCGCCATACACTTTGTTTTGCTCATGTTGATCTCCAGGCCCTTCTTTCGTCCTTCTCGGTCCAATCGAGACACCAGTTCTTGCAGTTCCGTTTCCGTGCTTGCCATTATCACTATGTCGTCCGCATATCGTAGATTTGTTATCCTCCTTCCTCCAATTTGAATGCCTCCTGTATATCCTCTCAGAGCCTCCCTCATTACCATTTCTGATAGTATGTTGAATAAAGTTGGCGAAATTACACACCTCTGTCTGACTCCTCTTCTTATTCTAAACTCACTTGACAGTACACCTCCGAATTTTACCTTTGCCGTCTGTTTCCTGTACAGTTCTGCTATCAGGTTGATAATGTGTGCTGGATATCCCATTTCAACCATCGATAGCCATAATTGCTCATGTGACACACAATCGAATGCTTTCTTAAAATCTACAAAGCACATGTATAACGGTCTCTGGTGCTCTCTCATCTTTTCCATTATAATTCTAAGATTCGTCACCTGATCTCTCGTCCCTTTACCACGCCTAAACCCTGCCTGTACATCTGTCAATTCTGATTCTGTACGATTTCTTATCCTTTCCAATATGATCTTCAGCAAGATTTTACTCGCATGTGATACCAATGCTATTGTCCTGTAGTTCCTGCATTGTTTCATATCTCCATTTTTTGGAATTGGTATGAATATTGACTTCGTCCAATCCCCTGGCCATTCCCCCGTTTCCCACACCTCTACACATATCCTATGCATTCTGTCTGTTGCCGTGTCTCCCGCGAACTTGAATAACTCTGCTGGTACTTCGTCTGGCCCCGTACTTTTCCTTCTTGCTGATTCTAGTTTTAGACACACAAAAACATTCACGAGTGATATATTATGCCATACATGTGTTGTCTGTCCGGATTTGGGATATCGGGGAATTTGATCCCCTTTAGACTAAAGGCCAATCGTCGGGTGCAATAAAAAAAGTGGCCCGTGGTTAGTTTTACGCGCACGTCGATTACCCCCAGTCGTTTACACAAATTAAGTTGGATGTCGATAGAGGAGAATTTCTAAATCTACGCTTCCTGTAGAACCGCAGCAGGAGAGCTGGCGACTATAGGTAAAAAAAGTAAGTCAACTCCTGTAGTCTTAGTCGAAGAGATGGAGGAGGCAGATAATTGGCAGATTATTGTATCGTATTGTATTTTGGTATTGTCGGTTATAACCCAACCTCCACCCAGCCACAGCAATCTTGTTCTTGTACGTACAAACCACCTTAAAGTCGGGTCGGAGCGAAACCTTGGGGTGCTTTGCGTTCCTTTGTGTGCTTCTAAATCTGTTGTGATTTCATATCCTTAATTTCGATCCTCTGTCAACATTTCAGAAATCCAACTGTAATTCTGCCTTCCGGAAGTAATTTAATGCGTGCGTGGGAACTATTTGACCTTCGACATTCTACGTCTGTATTATCGCTCATCCGTGGCAATTAACGGTCCTATGACTGAGATGGTGGAAATGCAATAAGGGCGCTGTCTGTAACTGTCCTGGCCTGTGCTTGTGTTAATTCCCCCACGTCTTCCAGGAATTCATGCCCGATAGACGTCTAATTATCACGGATTTTCCATGAACTGTGAGCGATTACACGACAGCTTGAGTTACGCCATTTTTATCACCTTTGTTCCGCTCGTTAGCGTTAGGTTCATTGAACGCTTCTGAGTAGACAGCCTTGAAGGGGCGGTATATAAATGTTTCTTAATAATAATGATGATGATAATAATAGTAATAATAATAATAATAATAATAATAATAATAATAATAATAATAATAATAATAATAATAATAATAATAATAATAATAATAATAATAATAATAATAATAATAATAATAATAATAATAATAATGCTATTCAGCGTTTCAACGCAGTTGCCTTCCACAGCACTTTCGTTGTTCCAGATCTTGACCAGGACGGCCACTCCAGAGTCAACATATATAAGTAGTTAGTATCTGACACCTGAGGGTAAAATAAAAAATAATAATAATAATGATAACAATAACAATAACAATAATAATAATAACTGTGGGCTGTGGTGTTCGACAGTCTCACCAGACAGACTGTCTACACCAGGGAGTTTTTGTGGGTCTATGCATAGTTTAGATTTAGGATAACGATTTAGAATACAAATCATCCACGGTGTACATGTTTTTATATGTAATTCAATGAGAAATGTACGCAGCTTCCGAGTAGGCTAGAGAACTTGACTGAAGGTCAATGGTAGATTGTTTTAGTTACGTTTTGAAATTTCGTCTGACAAATATGCAAATCAATCAATTGCGCTGTTTGCTAATTGTTCTCGCGTTTTAAACGTTGTGTGTGACCGATAAACAGAGCAATAGATGACTTTCACTAATTACTAATTTAAAATGTTGAATGTGAAGGGCATTGATTATACTTCATGGATTCCTTGCGATACAACTTTTTTGTTGTTTTGAACTGACAGAGACTGTTTAAACGCCAACGATACTGAAACTAGTTTCAGATCCTCCTCCTCGTACGGCGTACTTTAAACTGTTTGCTGTACGAGTAGGCCTACAGGACTATTAGTCAACCCTGTTTCGTCGAGAGTAATGTTTGCCAATCGGATCACGATTCACGACCTCACGTGCTAGCTGTTGAATAACACATAACATCTGTACAACGACATATAGACGAATAGGCCTATCACGCATATTTTTACAACTCTGTTGCCGTCCGGTTAATGGATACAGGTACTTCATGTAAAGACGCGTGGTTTAACTTGGGCTAAAGGACTATTATTATATTATTATTCGTTTATTATGTCAACACGGTGTCACACCGCAATGGTATTATGGTACAAAGCACAAGTTTAAAGTAATAGAATGAAGAGTTGCTTGATTGCAAAGAAAGTTGCCTGATTGTAAAGGAGAACTAGGCCTACTGTATATGCCTATGCTCGAACTATCAACCAGCAGTGTTTAATCTAGACACCTTTTGGGGGGAATCCCCCAGGATTCATGTTTCCCCCAGAGGCCAGCAATATTTTAATGCAGACACCTTTAGGAGGAAAAATCCCCTCCCCCCGTATACATGTTTCGCCCCACAGAGGCGAGTAGGCTAATATAAGAATAAAATAATAGAATAAGATATATGAAAGTTTTTGAGAGAGAGAGATGAATTAGATATATGAAAGTTTTTGAGAGAGAGAGAGATGAATTCCTTAAAAAAGGTCGTCATATTTTTCAGGGATGATTTCATGAAAGTTTTGTGGGAGGAATTTCTTTAAAAAAGTCATAAACTTTTTTAAAGATGAAATTCCCGAAAAGGTCGTAAAAGTCGTTGGATCTTCGAACACGGATGAAATTTCCCAAAAAAGGTCGCCCTTGTTGGTCCCCCACACACCTTGCCCCCCCCCCCATTAGAGGGGGACTAGATCGAACACTGATCAACCAGCGCTCGTGAATAGGCTGGTGTCCCGCGCTTGGCCTTCGATTGGTGCTTTAGAAGTTTGGAGATTACGATTACGAACCCACTCCGTTATCCACATCAGTCAAGACTACGGCATTTGCTTGCTTATTGGAACCATTTCAATTTAGTTTCGTTTATTCTTCAGTACAGGTTGCCATAGACACAACATGTTTACAGTGATCCATTATTCTCTATGTTATTAATGATTACTTGGATTATGTGTGGTTATATTGGCTTAAGATGTTTCTTTGGTCAGGCTAAGCGGGAATTAATGTATTCTGAACCATCGAAATACGATTTTTCTAGTTCGACTCTGAAGCATGAAATCATATCCGAGCTGTTTGCTCGACTCTTCTCGTGTGTTTGAACTCGGCTCAGTTTGCCGAGTTGGGAATTAATCTTCGAATCTGCCTTGGATTATTTTTGCAGTTTCAGACGATATTCTGACCAATTGTACAGCTAACGCCTATGGTCCAACTTGTTAGTCCCAGATTAGACCATATATGCGTTAGCTGTGCAATTGGTCAGAATATCGTCTGAAACTGCAAAATAATCCAAGGCGGATTCGAAGATTAATGCTCAACTCAGCAAACTGAGCCGAGTTCAAAGAGCATTTGCTCCAAGATTTCTATGGAGTAGAAGCCCCTGCATGGTTGGACCATATTAGTCCCAGGTCCAACCAGAGGCGTCTACTCCATAGACACCTTGGATCAAATGCTCCATACCAAAAATAGGGGGATCTGTCAGTGTAAATGCCATCATTAATGGGGGGAGGGGAGAAGAGGAAGGGGAAGAGGAGGGATGGGAGGGGAAGTTGCTCCAATGACTTGGGGAGGAGGGGGTGGGCAGACGCCTCTGGGACCGTCCAACTGCTTAGCATGTTTTATGTCGACTCGAGTATGTATTTAGACCCACACGTAGCCGACGTGTCGTCTAAGCTTCTGAGTAACATACACGAACGCCATCTGCAACCCCGTATCTCATGAATAGATTTTTGCAGTGGCGTCCAGGGCATATATAGCATAATACTCTTACGACATATCTATAGGCTAATCCGGGAGAATCGAGGTGATACCACACGCTATAAGTTCTAACCTGTAGTTCTTACTGGACATGTTTTTACACTAATTATGTCGAAATAAAGAATAGTTGAGAGTGGTGCCGAACTGTAGCAGAATGTACAGAGGTCAACGCAAAGCAGGGAAACTGAAGAAGTTGTCAGTCATTCTGGGGATAATGTAAAGGTCCTAAAGGGGTCAATGTATGAGCTCGTTAACATAACCTGCCTCTCCTGAAATTTCTTCTATCACTTGAAACCTAAAACACTGTCTTCCTTGTGGCTTCAGATTCAAACACCATGGCCATCTGCTATAGTCTATGCGAATACGACATTTGATTTTTTACACGTAACCAAATCTTGCCCACACGTCTAATCGATTTTGTTTCGAATGAGCGCCGGTGAAACACTGAAACCTCGTTTAGGGTTCTGACGACAAGCAGTGTTTATGTCTTTATGACTACGATCATGTATTGTTATAGGGATAAAACGTTCAGTTGGCGTGTCTGCCGAGTTCTCACTGTATAGCCGCGTTTTACTCCGGTTCAATAAAAGCCAACAGCCGCGAATATGACCTTCGATTTTTAACACGAAACCGAATCTTGCCCACACATCAAATCGATTTTGTTTCGAATGAGCGCCGGTGAAATAGGACAGTTTCATCGACTTAACCATATTATTTTGACTAAACTTCTTTTGGGGCGCTGACGACATGCAGCTGTGACGACATGCAGCTGTGACGTAATGCAGCTCTGAGTCTGATGACATACAGCTATGACGTAATGCAGCTCTGACGACATGCAGCTCTGACGATATGCATCTGTGACGTAATGCCGCTCTGACGTAATACAGCGCTGACGCAATTCGGCGCTGACCGGCGCTGACGACATGCATCTGTGACGACATGCATGTCGTATAATATATCTATATCTATACATATAATTCATTCATTCATTCATTCGAAGATTTATATAGCGCCTCTTCAAGGGAACTACTCAGAGGCGCTCCCGACACCAGCACGTTCATAATAATATCCATATAGTGTCCGTCTGTCGGGGACGCTACGTCACAAACGGGTTCTGTTCTATTGTGAAACATAAACCGTTTGTCTTGACGACGGCGGTCATGACGACGGCGATAACCAACGATACATTTAGGCCTATAATATGCCGTCATAATATGACGGGCAAATACACTAGTATATATATATATACACACACACACACACACACACACACACACACACACACACACACACACACACACACACACACACACACACACACACACACACACACACACACACACTGTGTCCCGATGAAAAGTAGACCCCAAGAAAAGTGTCATAACTCTGTGAAAACTTTTAGCATTTGCCTGAAATTTTAAAAACAACAACAGTAGCCATATTACCACCAAATCGTAACGCCGTTTGGAAATGTTGGTGAGTTTGTCAAGTTTATGAACGTTTGAGATGCAATACTGAAATGGGGACATTTCCAACATACAATAGCCATAAGGAAGTGAAGTTCAGCTACAGCTGGTGTTCAAAATGTTCTCCTTGTTCACGGACACACGACTGTAGACGTGGACGCCACTGTCTGATGGCCCGGTCGATGATCACGTGGTCAAACAGCTGCCACTCTTCAATCAGACGCACCCACAGGTGCACTGTGCCGGTTTCATCCACCTTCAACAGTTTAGCGTATTCAAAGACAACAGACTCCAGCTTCTGTTCGAAAATTCCTTCACAAACCTTTTCGCTCAATAACCCTTTTCTTGCATCAATATTTTAATTAAAATTTTATCTTCTTTTGTAACGCCATGTTTCTTCATTGTTTACAGAATGTAGCGTAACGCGCTCTCGTGCAAGACATGTTTTGTTAAAGCGCACTATAAATGTTTAGTTGTATTGTATTGTATTGTATGGATGACGACTTCGACGGCGTGTGAGTAATAAGCACCTATAGGCCTAATGGAAACTTTCAATTTTAGCAACTATTTTTAAGATTCAACTTCTTTGCTTTTGCTGCATCAATTTAAGTCATATTTTGCAGATTTATTCAAAAATGCTGTAGGATACTGTATTTATAATTTTATTGATATTAGTTTAATTTTCAAGCAGTTTTTGACAAACGTTTAGGGGCCGACTTGCAACACTTTTTCTATAGGAATTACTCTCTCAGAAGGTTGATGACTTTTTTAAAGGAATTCTTCTCTCTAAACAGTTTATTCTTCACCTCTCGGGGGGGGGCATGTATCCTGGGGGGGAATTTTCATCCCCTAAAGGTCTCTACGTATAATATTGCTGGCCTCTGGTGAAACATAAATCCTGGGGGGACATTTCCCACCCACCCCAAATTAAGGTGTCTAGATAAACACTGATGGACTACGAAAGGGCCACGTGATATGAAATTATAAATTATGTGTCAGAATATACTATTGTGACAACAACAAAGTAGTCGATTTTGCAAGATATGGTATTTCTTTTTCGAAACAAAGGCAGCAACTTCAGGTGAAGGCCTCTGCCTATCGATAGTTAATTAGTTTACGAGGAAACAAACATTGGCCGATTTAAGTCGTTCCTGCCGTTTGCTCGTCGTCTTCCGCTTCCAGTTCAGTGCCATAGTCTTCCAGCTCCTGAGAAGATCCTTCCTTTCTCAGCCCTCCAGATCATCCACAAGAAGAGAACAGATGACAGAAACACAGAACCTACGGCTTGGTTTACGGGGTTTTACGCCGCCCCAGGGACCCAAAAACTCCAAGGAGCTTACGGGGTTTTTACGCCGCGCCAGAGGCTCCATGGGGTCCTACGACTGACCACACAAACACAAACACAAACACAAACAAGACAGACAGAGAAGACAGAGAAATAGACAGAGGGAGGCACCGTCGCTGCAGATATAGGCCTATCTCAGTCGAACCTTCACCACCAGTAATGTGCATCTACAATAAGAAAGTTAAGTCTATAAATTATTGCATAATTAATTTATAACTGTGAACTGAGTTTTGTGTACAGTCTTGCAGTGCGAGATATTGGCGTATATATTTAGTGCGCTTACTTTAGTTTCACGTGTATATGTATATATGATAGATGTATAACGTTTAGTCTTAGTGACACGCGCGGCCGGCCGATATCGGCAGCGGCGCGCTATATGTATATTATTAGAGTTCGTTTATGCGCACAGAAGACAGGTGTGTCAAGAGGCGCGAAGAATTATGCTGACTAGAGAAGTTTGAATTCGAGTGTGTTCGCTGTAGTAGTGTGGCTGACTATTTGAGTTGTAATCGAATTGAGTTCTGTCTGTTTGTTTCTTATTAAACTGAAAAGATATTAAACTGTGTTGCTGATTAATTCAGGTTATACTTATACGTAGAATTAGTGTTCAAAAGGTGAACGTTAAATAGGCGTTAAGTAGAGAGAGAACAAGGATTTAGTAACAAGGATTGTCAACGGAAGGATTGGGTTGACATTATTGGTGGCAGTGACGGTGTGGATAAGAACTCACGGTGAATAAATACTCACGGTGGATATAAACTCACGGTGGATTAAAATTCACGTTATCACCTCTTTCGGCGGATAAAAGAATATACGACGGTGATTGAAGAATTTACAACGGTGTTAGAAGAATCTACGCGTTGTGTGCTGTGTGACGAGTTTACGATATCAACGACGGTGGAACACGAGAAACGGTATAAAAATTTCGTTGTTTTCCACGAACAAATACAAAAGAAATCCCGTTTGTTTATCGATTCACACACCAAGAAAAACCGTGACTTCTTTGAAAAGAGAAATCACCAAAGTAAACAAGTAAGATGGAGAAACTAAGTGCTGAAAGACAAGCAGATATTAAGAAGATGTCTACGGAAAGGCTAAAACAGCGTTTGTTGAAAGCCGGTTTTAAAGAAGAACAATTAGAAGGTATGTCACGTGGTGACATGATACAGGAACTCGCTGAAGTGTGGGTGAAAGAAGAAGTCGAAGAAGAAGGTGCCGTTGGCGGTGCCGTAGAAAAGGCTATTGAAAAACCTCCTGTGCCTATGTCTATGGAGATGTTGATGCAGTGGATGATGATGAAAGAAGATAGGGAGGAGAAACGGAGACAAGAAGCAGAACGTGTAAGACAAGACGAATTGCGCTTGCAGAGAGAGAAAGAAGAGAAAGCAGAACGTCTGCAGAGAGAGAAAGAAGAGAAAGCAGAACGTTTGCAGAGAGAGAAAGAAGAGAAAGAATTGCGCTTGCAGCGAGAGAAAGAAGAGAAAGCGGAACTTGCAAGGCAAGAGGAATTGCGTCTGCAAAGAGAGAGAGAAGATAAAGCAGAACAAGTGCGTAAGGCAGAACTTGAATTGCAAAAGAATCAGTTTGAGATTCAGTTAGAACAGTTGAAAAGAGATAGGGAAGATGCTGAAAGAAGAAGATTGGAGCAGATGATTGAATTTGAAAAAGCTAGAAAAAGTGATGAAGAGGTTCGTCAGCAACAGATTGAAGCAAAGAGAATGCGTGAAGAAGAAAAAGAAAAAGCGCGAACGTTAGAGTTAGAACGTGCGGAACAGATCAGACAAGAAGAACTCAAATTTCAGAAAGAAAGTTTGGAAAAGGCAGAGACAGAAAGACAAGAACGTCTGAAACTGGAGAAATCAAAATTGACATTGAAAGAAACGCAAATGAGAGAAGAACGGGAAGCAGAAAGAAGGAAACAGCAAGAAAGTGAAACTTTGGTGTCAAAAATTAAGAAAATAGGTGATGCAATGAAACATGTATTGCCTCAAATGCCAACTGATATGATGGAGGTGCCATTATATTTTGAAACAGTCGAGAACGCGTTTCGTAGTTTTGCTGTGGAAAAGCCGTTTTGGGTGAAATTATTACTACCATTGATGACGCCGAAAGCTCGAACCGTTCTGAATAGATTGTCATACGATGATCTAGACAATTATGATAGAGTCAAGCAGCACTTATTAAAAGAATTTAAATTGACCTCCAGAGAATACAGAGCCAGATTTGTGGATGCTAAGAAGACAACAGAAGAGACTTATACGATGTTTACGGCAAGACTTAAGAACTTGCTAAACTATTACGTGAGAAGTCGAAACGTGAACAGAGAGTATGATACGCTCTTTGATTTGCTGGTAGCGGATAAGCTAAAAGAATGTTTACCGCCAGGTCCACTACAGTTTGTATTGTCGAAGGAAGGAACTGACTGTCTTCAAGCTAGTGCAGTGGCAGACCTAGCAGACATTCATGTAAACAATCGAATTGGGTTTGCATTTCCAAATATAAACAGTTATCCTTCTCAACGTTCCGTAAACCAAAGCCAGAGTGGAAAGTGGAAAAGTAATCCAGGAACAGGGAATCAGTTCATAGGTAAAGAAGTCAAGGCTAATGTCCCTGTACCCAATGAGACCAGAGAAGTGACATTTGGTCGTCAGGGATTTAACAAATCGTCAGCGCCGTTTGCCAAGAGGGAAGGCAACACATCGTTTACGCAGTATAAGAGATATGAAGGAAATGAACAACGAGGTATTTCACAACCATACCATACAGTTGTGAAGCGTTGTCACAACTGTGGTTCAGATAAACATTTGGTTAAATTTTGTCCAGTTCCAGTGGCAGCAGCTAGTTCTAGCAGAAATCAAGAACACACAAGGGTGAATTTGATTCAAGTGGTTAGTGATACAGATAATCAAACCGCGAGTCAAGAAAACCAAGAGACTGAAGTAAAGTCGGTAATGAAATGTGGTATTCAAAAAGAAATTCTATTGGATGCTGAAATTCAGAGAGAAGTCATAGGAAAAGATGACAGTCGAATATTGAAGAAATCGTTCTTGCAATATGTCGAGGTTGAAATTCGTGGAGTAGACGGTAAAGAGCCAGTGAAAGTCAAAGCACTGAGCGACTCGGGAGCAGAGATTCCGGTGATTAGTGAAGAATTACTGGAAGGCATGAAGGTGGAACAAATTGGAAAAGTGAATTTGCAATGTGTGGCAGGAGATGCCATTCCTGCGAAGTTAGTGAAAGTCGATGTTAGACTGTGTGATAGTGACGTGGAAGAAGAGGGATTTCCGCGTAAAATCCAGTGTTCACTTACACCTTATGTCACCTTGATGTGTGCTAGTATTGCAAAGATGGGCAGTACAGAAAGATTCTTGTTGCATCCAGAGATAATTGCCGAATTAAAAGCCGTACCACAGATGAAAGTTAAAACGATACAAGGAGATGTGAGTGTACGAGCAAATGTAATGACGAGAGCGCAGAGTCGGAAACAGGAAATGGTAGATGTTAATGAGAAGAGTGAAACTGAAAGTTCCAGTGATGAGGAAAACGAAAGTAATGAGCAACGAAGCTTATCGCGAGATGGTGTAACATCAGAGATAAACGAGCAAGAGATGGCTGCATGCGAGAATGGCACATTAAATGAAACGGAAGAAGACAATGAATGTGATGTGGGGATAGGAGACTTGTATAGAGATGAAGAAATGGATGAAGAACAAAAGGTGCAGATTGCCGATTCGAAGAAGTTCGAAGAGCAACAGAGAAAGGATGAATCGTTGAAGCCGTGGTGGAAGTTAGCACAAGAGAAAGAATCTGAATTCTGTGTGATCAACGGTTTATTGCATAAGAAATATCAGATATTAGACCAGACGATATATCAACTAGTGTTACCAAAAGAGAGACGAATTAAAGTGATGGAGTTGGCACATGAATCGGTATTTGGAGGACATCTAGGAGAAGAGAAAACAAGACAACGAATAAAGTTGTCCTTTGTATGGCCAAAGATGAGAAGAGACATCGTGAAATTTTGTAAGTCTTGTGAGAAATGTCAACTAAAGGCAAGGAGTTTGGTGATGGATAGAGTGCCCATCACTCCAGTCTCAAGAGAAGAGGTCGCCTTCAAGAGAATGACGATGGACCTCGTTGGCCCGATCGATCCAGTATCTGCTGCAGGTCACAAGTATTGTTTATGCATTGTGGACTCGTGCACCAGATGGCCTACAATCTTCTTATTGAAATCGCTGACAGCGAAGGCTGTGTGTGAAGCGTTGATGGAACTGTTCATGAACGTTGGTGTGCCGTCCGTGATTACCAGTGACCAAGGAACGAACTTCACAGCCAGTTTGACAAGAGAATTTCTCAATTTAATGGGCTGTAGTCCACGATTCGACACACCAGGACACCCAGAGGCTGCTGGATTAGTAGAAAGATGGAATCAGACATTTAAAAAGATGATCCATCATGTGATAATAGACAACCCGAGGAAATGGCACAAGATAATTCCTTTCACAGTGTGGGCATTACGAGAAGTGCCGAATGCAACTACTGGAGTATCACCATATATGCTTGTCTATGGGAAAATTCCGAGAGGACCATTGGCAATATTAAAAGAGAGTTGGACTAGAGAAATAAACTTACCACCTCATGTTGGAGTTAAACCAGAAAAGTATTTAAAAGAACTCAAAGAAAATATGGAGAAAGCATTATTGTTTGCAGAATCCTACTCTCGAGAAAAGCAATTACAATACACGAATCAGTATAACAAGAGAGCAAAGCACAAAGAATTTGAAGCTGGTGAGAAAGTCATCGTTTTATATCCAACGTCAACGAACAAACTTATTTCTCGATGGCATGGTCCATGTACGATCATACATCGAAGATCAAAGTACTCTTATTTAGTCGATATGGGTGAAAATGGTCGAAAAATAATTCACGCCAACAAGATCAGAAAATATATTACTCGAGCATTAAGTTGTGGTCTAATCGTTGAAGAAGATGAAGATTTTGGTTCAGTGGTTGAATTACCAATGAGGAATGAGGTTCAAGATGACAAGAATTCACTTAACCTCGATCCTGAACAAATTAGCCATTTGACAGTAACTCAGCAAGAACAGTTGTTGAAAGTTTTGAACAAATACTGTGACAGATTTTCAGAAAAACCCGGATTATGTACATTGGTTGAACATGAAATTGAACTAAAACCAGGATTTCGTGGAAAGGAATTTGCAGCATATCGAATTCCTTTGATTTATCGAGCAGAAGTGGAACGTCAGATCAAAGAAATGTTAAAAACAAACATTATCAAACCATCATCGAGCAGAATGGCAAGCCCTTTGGTTATTGTTAAAAAGAAAGACGGATCTTTAAGACTTGCCTGTGACTACAGATACATTAACTCATTCACAGTGGATTGTAAATATCCGATGCCGATTGTCAGAGACGTTTTGAACAAAGTTGGAAAGTCTAATGTGATTTCTATTTTGGACTGTCGAAGTGCTTATTGGACTTGTCCTGTAAAACAATCTGATCAATGGAAGACAGCTTTTGTAACACATAATGGACTGTATGAATTTACTCGTGTTCCTTTTGGAATGATAAATTCTGGACGAACTTTTGTTAAAGCGATAAATTTAGTTTTACAGCCTATAAGCGACTTTGCAGAACCGTATGTTGATGACATTGCTGTGCATTCTGACAGTTGGAAAGTTCACTTGCAGCATCTAGATGCATTTTTGATGCAAATGAGATTGCATAACGTTACTTTGAATTTGAAAAAATGCATATTTGGTAAGAGTGAGGTAAGGTTTATCGGTCATGTGGTTGGGTCTGGTAAGATAAAGATGAATCCAGACAGAATTGAAAGTTTGACTAATTTGAAGATCCCAGAAACTAGGAAGCAAGTTAAGCAACTGCTTGGATTTTTTAATTATTACAGACAGTTTATTAAGGACTTTGCACAGATTGCGAAACCTTTATCTGATTTAACTAGTAAACGTGTTTCTGATAAGATTGATTGGACTGTTGAACATCAGCAAGCATTTGATTTACTTAAAGAGGCTGTGCGATCCAAAGTAGTGTTATATGTTTTTGAAGTGGGAAAACCATTCAATTTGTACTGCGATAGTAGTGACTTTGCAGTCGGTGCTGTTTTAACACAGATGGACGACAAGGGAATAGAACGCCCTGTGTCATTTATCAGTCAGAAGTTAACTGATACCCAGAAGAGATGGGCTACTGTGGAAAAGGAAGCCTATGCTATTGTTTGGGCTCTAAACAAGTTAAAAGAAATTATAATTGGATCAAAAATTTTCATTTTTACTGATCACAATCCTCTTACATATTTGACTGAGTCAATGTCTAAGTCTGCTAAACTTGTGCGTTGGGCGTTAGCCTTACAAACTTTTGATGTTGAGGTGAAGTACAAGAAGGGCAGATTGAATGTTATTGCTGATTGTTTGTCAAGGTTATAAGTAATCGTAAGACTGTTTATTGATTAGTTAGATATATATATATATTTGTTTCATGTATTTTGGTAATTTCGCAAATTTTGAAATTTAATTTGCTCAATTCCAGAAAAAGGAAGGAGGTAATGTGAACTGAGTTTTGTGTACAGTCTTGCAGTGCGAGATATTGGCGTATATATTTAGTGCGCTTACTTTAGTTTCACGTGTATATGTATATATGATAGATGTATAACGTTTAGTCTTAGTGACACGCGCGGCCGGCCGATATCGGCAGGGGCGCGCTATATGTATATTATTAGAGTTCGTTTATGCGCACAGAAGACAGGTGTGTCAAGAGGCGCGAAGAATTATGCTGACTAGAGAAGTTTGAATTCGAGTGTGTTCGCTGTAGTAGTGTGGCTGACTATTTGAGTTGTAATCGAATTGAGTTCTGTCTGTTTGTTTCTTATTAAACTGAAAAGATATTAAACTGTGTTGCTGATTAATTCAGGTTATACTTATACGTAGAATTAGTGTTCAAAAGGTGAACGTTAAATAGGCGTTAAGTAGAGAGAGAACAAGGATTTAGTAACAAGGATTGTCAACGGAAGGATTGGGTTGACAATAACACTAGTGTATTTTCCCGTCATAATTATGACGGCAGTATATTGTATATAGTGTTAGAGTATTTGCCCGTCATATTATGACGTCATATTATAGGCCTATATGTATCGTTGGTTATCGCCGTCGTCAAGACCGCCGTCGTCAAGACAACCGGTTTATGAATAGAACAGAAGCCGTTTGTGACGTAGCGTCCTACGACGGACAAATTTGCATATAAGGAAACTATATGTATAGATATCAAGACGGCAAATTAAGCCTACGCTTTTGGTGCATAATAGTCTGGCGGATATAGTGTGCTAGTTTTAACCAATGGGACCGGAGCTGAAATCTCATTAGGGCAGCACGTATAGTGTCAGTGAGAAGGTGAGGAAGTGAGAGAGAGTACTAGTCATCCTTATCTGCAAGACTCAGAAAATGAAGTCGCTCTAGATAGGCTACCTCGTATCCTGCTTCTCTTAACAAGCAACTGGGAAACCAATGCAGCTCGTCGTTAAACAAAAATTTTGAAAACTAAAGTCCCACCTTTTCAGTAAATCTTACTCCGACCCATCCACTCCACCCTTCCATTCTCTATTAATTATCCTAAACACAAACCACCAATATAGCTCCACTGCCAGGGGCGTAACTTTGGTCTAAAAAGTGGGGGGTACCAACTTCTTACATACATGAAGCAAGGCGGAGATTGCGATCTCTGATTATTGCACAGTAATAAAATATTCACTGGCATCGTTCAAAAAGTGAGGGGTACGGTACCCCCCAGTCCAAAAAGTGGGGGTACGGGTACCCCTCGTACCCCCCACAAATTACGCCTATGTCCACTGCCTATATCTATGATCCATCACCCCAAAGCTTTCCACTCACAATTAAAGTCCCACTTCTTCCGAAATTCCTACTATCACCCCACCTGATCCTCAGAGGCGCGTTTACGTAGGCCTATAGGCGCGCCTAGGGCCCCCAAATCTCAAAGGGCCTCCAAACGAAACTATTTTTCAATGATTAAAAATAACATTTCTGAATTTTGAGTCATTTTAAATATAACCTATTTTATAGTTTTTACAGTTTAGCATTCACATTAAAGTATATAATTTTAATTACTTAAATCATTAAATCAAATAACTTCACACTCCTTAAAAATAGCTAATATAACTACAATCATAATTACAGTGACAGTGTCAATAAAACTCACAAAAACGGCTTCAAGTTCAACTTCCCAGCAGCACATGATAGGCTAAGCACCACCAGAGTCTCAGACTCTCAGTCTAGAAGTTCAGAAAGGCCCCAAAAGTGTTTGCGCCTAGGGCCCCGTTTCTGTAAACGCGCCTCTGCTGATCCTCCACCTTCCTCGACCTAAACGAAACCCACCGTAGCAGTTTCTCTGCCCCCTTTACCTGCATGGTCTCCCTTGCAACCGGACTTCTATCTCCATTTGATATCTCTGAACAACCCTCTGACAGTCTGACTCGACGCAGCGCTCCTGAATAAGCTGGATTTCTCTCCCTCTCCCCCTCCCCTCCCCCTCCCCCTCTCCCTCCCTCCCTCTGTCTCTGTCTGTCTGTCTGTCTGTCTGTCTCTGTCTCTGTCTCTGTCTCTGTCTCTGTCTGTCTGTCTGTCTGTCTGTCTGTCTGTCTGTCTGTCTGTCTGTCTGTCTGTCTGTCTGTCTCTCTCTCTCTCTCTCTCTCTCTCTCTCTCTCTCTCTCTCTCTCTCTCTCTCTCTCTCTCTCTCTCTCTCTCTCTCTCTCTCTCTCTCTCTCTCTCTTCTCTCTTTCTGATCTACTCTTCTTATAATGGATTTTTTCTTCACTTGGTATTCTTGAGACGGTTACTGCGTAGAGACCTTGAGTCCATCACTCACAACTGCTCAGCGCCATCGATTGATGCCCGATCATTAGATAGTCCGCAACAGTTTACGATTGTGTGTCAATTTCAAGTCAAGAGAGCGTGGCCCGGAGGGGGAATCGAGGGGACAAGACCCCACCTTTAACAGTGGGGGAACACGCTATACAGCTGTCCCTCAAATTTTGAAGAAACACCAAAAAACTCAACACAAGTTTTCTCACGCGAAAAGATTTTTCCACCTCTTTTTTGACCAGATAAGTTCAAAAGTGTCCCGTGTCCCCCCACCTGTCAAACAAGATCGCCGCCACTGTATGCCCAATACAACGTTAGACAAATGTGAATGTAATTGTAAATACACACGTTTGAATTGATCAGGTGAGATCCTTCATTACCGCTGCTCGTTTGAATTATGTGCTACGCCATTTAAGGTCCTCGTTCACGGACCGTGCTAGCCCGAGACTTATGAATCTCTGAAGTAAACTATCATTCACTGGCGTAAACTTTGCCACAATATTGGGGGGATTTGGTTATTCATTGCATTGGCCATTGGATGTACAGTCCATGATCCATCTCAATTTTTTTTGGGGGGGACGTGCCCCGGCTGCCCCTCCCCTAGAGTCTACGCCTATGCTATCATCGGTAGGCCTATTGGAACAGGATCCATGCACACGTAACAGAGGTGCATGCGACTAACCGGTGGCGGCGATCTTGTTTGACAGGTGGGGGCCAAGTTAGAATTGATCTGGTCAAAAAAGAGTTTTGAACTGATCTGCTCAAAAAAGAGGTTAAAAAACTGTTGACTTTTTGGTGTTTCTTCAAAATGTGAGGGGGAGGGGCGAATGTATCGTGTGTCCCCCCACTCTTAAAGGTGGGAGGTCTTGTCCCCCTCGACTTCCCCGGGATCGCCGCCCATGGGACTAACGGTTTAACAAGTGTAGCGCTATATAGGCCTACATAGGGTTTCGGATACGGGGCATACGCCAAGTATAGGCCTATAATATTAGGCCTATATGAAATGCTCCACAAAACGGTTTTGGCGAAGGTTATCCATAGAAATGCAAAGTTTAAGACTTTAAGGGCTATGTAATGCTGTCAGGAAGCGATTTCTGATAAACATCACGCATTTAGGCCAGTATTTAATCTAGACGTCTTTGGGGGGATTTCCCCCCAGGAATGAAGTTCCCCCCCAGAGCTCAGCAATATTGTAAGGTAGAGACCGTTTTGGGGGAAATCCCCCCCAGAAACCTTGTTTCCCCCCCAGAACAGGGGGACTAGATTAAACACTGCATATAGGCCTACCGGTAGCATATTATGACATCCATGGGCTTTGTATTGATAGAGCTTTCGATTACCTGCCTTCGATTTGTTTCACGGTAAAAACCTTCGATCGGGTCTTTAGATAAACCGGATATTATGGCTGAGAGAGGGATTTTCGAACCTGGTAACGCGAAGGTACGCGTCGATTTTCTTAATTTACAATTAACGGATTTGCCTTATTAAAGAGTGTCTTTGAACGAGAAACATATCGCGACTTAGCTTCACAGTAAACTTATCTGAAATTGTTCAGATGGGTGTGAGAGGCCTATGGCGAATCCTTGAACCGGTGAAGCAGCATAAGTCCCTGGCCGATCTTCGTGGTCAGATAATTGCCGTGGACTTGAGTATATGGATAGTCGAGGCCAAAACCGTTCTTCCACCTTCAGTAACCAAGCCACATCTCAGGTTTTTTGCGCATTCTTACTGTTTAACTAGTAATCTAGCGTTTAGGGTCCAAATTTATTCCGCCATACCATATCGTTTCGGCATCACAAATTGATTTCAACTTAAACTGTAAAAAGTTCGCACGCCAGAATTTAATAGTGTGTAAAATAAGGGTAAAGGTTAACGGTGGGTCGGTGACAGCCTTCGACTGGGTAAACATCATGGCCGCCCAGAATTGTGTAGAATTAGAGTGCAACGAAGTAAGTAAGTACTGAGTATACCGCTAAAACATATTACGGAAATGTCGAATTACATGCTATCAAGATTGTCAGAACACTTAGGTGCAGTGATAATTTAGTTCTCAAAGTAATTCCTAACTAATCATTCTACCATTACCGGAAGCACATACTACATTTTAAATTTAACGTATTATTAAACTACTGGTACATTCATTCCGTAAGGGTACGCAGAAAAGATATGCTATACTAGGGGAATAATTTTGGATGCTAAAACGGTAGATTACCATTCACCTATTTTGAAAGGACTGAATAGACTGGAGCAATTCAGTAATATGAATCTCGGTGATTCTACACTCTCGAATATTTTTCTAGCTCCTAAAATTCTCAGGGTACTATCTTACTGTCTACTTAATTATGTATCAATAGTCCTTATGGTAGTCTGCATAGGCAAATTCAGTCATCCAATGTTTTTCATCATACCTGGATTGATTCTCTTGCTCATTAATAAAATAAAATGGTGTTAGTTTGAGCATTGATGTATTTTAAGGAATCTCTTCTTTCGAGTGCTGCATCTGCTGCAGCTTGGAATCATTCCAGTTATTGTGGTGGAAGGTGTGCCTCCAAATTTGAAGCAGGGTGTTATGAGGAAGCGACTGCAACACCAGGGCCAGAAGAATGGGCCCTCTGGAGAACTTTCAAAGAAAATTGGAAGAACACGGTTTCAGGCAGTACATAGAGAGGTATGGTATATACCCAACACAGTCTAGTGTTGGACTGGTGAGTTAATTGTATGTGTACTGTGAGCATTGTAGTTTTGCTGTACAAGCCTGTCTAGTAGGTGAATGGTAGGTAGGGAGTAACCGATAAGCATTTTTTAACCGATTCCGATAATTTAGCACGTTTTCTTGGCGATTCCCGTACCGATACTGATAACCACAAATATTTGTTGAGCTTTTCAGTGAAGTTGTGACAATATGATGGTTATGTTAAATATATATATATATATATATATATATATATATATATACAGATATATTACAATTTAAATATTTAAAGACAAACTTCAGCACATTTGTGAGGTTTCTGAAAAGTGCTATATAAATGTCATCCTTTTGTATGAAAAGGTGCTATATAAATGTGTGGATATGCACATAGACATACTTTTTGTATGCATTCTTTGAGTACCAGTTTTTTTATGTGAATTTGCTTTATTTATACCCACTGATATTTTTACTGTTGAAGCATTAATTTGGATTAACGCCTGCTAATTATGAAGCTTTCGTGTTGAATTTATGATTGATATTGTGTTTTTGTTAATAGTTGTTGTTCTGGTTATTTCAGTGTTGTGAGATGTTGGAGCTGCTTGGTGTTCCATTTATCCAGGCTGCTTCGGAGGCTGAAGCCATGTGTGCTTTTCTCAACAGACACCATGTAGGTCGCAACTCTTCAACCCTTTTTCAGTTTGTTGCGTTATGGGTTAGGGTTTGAACCCTTGTGCTTCTACCACGAATACCCACGATAGTCATACGAAAGGCTGACATTTGTATCAGTTTGTTTTGAGGAATATGGTTAGTACTTCAACCCTGTCAGGTTATGGGGTTATCAGCTATGATATTAATGCAGGCTAGGTGAAAATTTTGTATGGGGGTTGTGAGGAGTATGGTGTATTACCGGCTGGTTAATGCAGCTAGTCAAGAGTCAGGACTTAGTGCAAATAATAAACTTTGCATTGGAAAGAAAAGTATTACGAGCTCTGTGTTTAAAAAAATGTTCTGCACAAAACCTATCAGACTTTGAAATACAGTGTTCAGTTACTCAGAGCGTAGTATAGCTACCTGGAATGTTCAAAGAGAGGTTGTTGATAGAAAATTGAAGTAACTCACAAGAGCACTGATTACTCTTTGCCTAAATGTTGTGGAAGTTAACATAGAGCAAAATCTTCAACAGCCCTCAAACAGTTCCCTGATAACTAGGGAGAGTCAGCACTGTTTATGTTTTAATGTGATGTTTATATCAGTGCTATGTTGTGCCATTTATGCAATACCAACGTTATGCTTTTTAAGTTATGTTAGGTTGATGGATTATGAAACTGTTTTATGTCAGATTGTTGATGGTGTCATAACGAATGATGGTGATGCATTTCTCTACGGAGCAAGGACTGTATATCGCAACTTCACTATGAATGCTAAAGTAAGTCTTAATCCTGTTCATACACCTGGAATAATTTCAATTTTTCACTGTGCTAAGTTCATTCTGTTCCAACTGTGTTACATTACATTAGAAAATTTGGTACAGGGTGGCCACTTGTGGTGTCGTTGATACATTGCTGGCAGGGGCAGTGAAGTTAAGCAATACTGAGTTCAATTTTCTGTTTATGTTTGGATGTGTGATTGTGGATTATTATGCCAGTTGGTGTCCACTCAGCTCTCAATCCTTTCTGGGACAGTAATTGTAATTAGTAACTTCTATTGCGCCAGTGTTTAATGCACAAGGCATCAACTGATGCCAAAACCAAGCCGTAATCAGGTCAATATCCAGAAGATCGGTCGGTACGATAGAGAGGCAGCCTATGGTGGATAAGCAATTGGAAAGAGATAAGTTTTAAATTGTTGAAATGATCACCACCACAAGCTGTGAGGTTTATACAGCTGTGCTCCTGAGTAGCTTATGGTCGATTTTGTGCCTCGGCGAAATGATCCTATGAGTCTATGACCTCAAGGTCATGGTTCCGTAGAGCAGACTAACAACGCATTGTGGTTTCATTTCAAACTAGTCATTGTTTGATGTCTTAGGGGGATGATAGTGGACTGTACTTTAGATCAGATTCATTTAGGGTGAAATGCCTTTGTAAAATGCTGGCTGATTATGAGTGGGCTGGGTGCATGGGTCTTGTGGTCATCATGTTAAATTTGATGATTAGCTTCATGAGGCAAAGAAATATTTCTGCTCTACAAGTGCACTCAGTGAACTCAGGTTTGTGGAATTTTTTTCACAAGCCTACTAGAGGTGCTATATAAATGTCTGTTTCATTACATTACAGCATATGGTTGTGATTCGCCTGATTGCAGGATCGACATGTCGACGTGTACAACATGGATGATGTCGAAACGACCCTTGGCCTCGATCGAGAGAGTCTTGTTGGGTTGGCCGTGCTTCTTGGCTGTGACTATCTGCCCAAAGGTGTTGCTGGTGTCGGTCGAGAGATGGCGATGCGGTTTATCTCGTGTCTAAATGGTGAATCCATGTTGCAGAGGTCAGTTGGGGTTTTCCAGGGACTTTGCCAGCGCTTAGGAAATGGGCCACAGCATTTTGCACTGTCTTGCATTTGAGTCTGAATCATTTGTTTACATTAGGTCGGTGTTAGATAAGTGTCTTGCAGTTGGCTTAATTAAATGTAAATATACATGTATTTCTACAGTGACCATATGGTCTTGATCCTGCTCATTTTTCTGTGAATTCATTGAGTGAGATCCTTCACCACCGCTGCCCATTTCTATTTCTGTATGTATGTATATATGAAGGTATGTAAGTTTGCATGTATGTACGTATGCATACTAGAGGTCTGCTCACCCTGGGTGTGACTATAAATGTACATGGTTTTCTATAGTGACCATATGGCCTCGACCCTGCTCATTATTCATAGTGGTTTCACTTCAAACTAGTCTTTGTTTGATGTCTTAGGGATAATGGGACTGTAGTAGTCCCCAGTTTAGAAAAGTTTTTTTAGGTGAAATGCCTATGTAAAATGCTGGCTGATTATGAGTGGGCTGGGTGCTTGGGTCTACCGGTTAGACACATACACTCAGCCATGAATTGATCGGGTGAGATCCTTGACAACGCTACCTGTTTAAATGAGTGCCATGCCATTTAAGGTCCTCATGTAAGTGGTATTTAACCGCTTCAGTACTTGCTTTCTTTTGTAGATTGTTCGATTTGAAACTGAGGTTCTAATTAAATGTTACTTAAGTTATCTTTCCGATACATCGTTGCTATCTCACCTTATAGGAACCTTCCACAGGCGACAGAAACTGCATCGCTATTTTCAACTGATGGACTGAGAGTTGATTTATTGAGTCATAACCCAGTTGAGGAATAAAAACGTCACTGTGGTGAACTTGAAAATTTCTGTTTGCAGTGATACTTTGTTTTATATTATCTTTCAATAGGTTTAATCTGTGGAAGAATGGTGGCATTGGCAATGGTAAAGGATCCACTTCACTCACAGGTATTGCTGTCAATGAGCACTCGGCAGGGTTTATGCAATCAGCTACAGTGGCACTTCAAGGAAATGTATCTCTCCAGTGGGTCTCAACATTTCTTTCCAATGCAATACTCCCTGCAGACAACATTATTTGACTGTGAAACAAAGTGGCTTTGAGATTTGATTGTCAAAATAGTAATTGATCTTGTTTGATTCAATTGTTTGGGTTTATATGGAAACCAGAAACAAGACATCTTGGTTTTCTTCTGACACTTTCCCATTTCCACAGTTAAACTTAGGTTTTAATTTGTTCTGATGAGTCATTTTACCAGGGTGCATATTAAAGGAAAATGGTGACACACAATGCTGCATTCAGGGTTAAAGTTGTGGACATTTACAAGTTATTGAACCAAGTCTTTGTGGCCTATAATGAAGGGTCACATTTTATTTGCATTGCTTCTGTTCTGCTTAAATTGTAAATCGGCAGAAATTTAACATCAAACCAGGACCATGCTTTTGAGGGTGTGCTGATTGGACAATCGCTCTGATATGATGCAACATTTGTGCATAAGCTGGTGCCCTGCACTTAGCTTTTAGGAAATGTTTAAAAAAATTTGATATTACAATTACGAATGATTTATCAGTACAAACACGTTGCAACTTTTTCTTACTTATTCTTAAGTAGGAAACAATGATCACACCCAGATTATAGTCTGATTTCTAGCAACTCGTTTAGTCAATGCTTGCAAAACACTTTGCAGATCTTTACCAGTGGTATGATTAGCTGAATATCAATATTTTATGAATTTCAGAGAAGCCAGGTGAAGTTAATATCTGCCGAAGAGCTCTGGCGTCGCCTGGGTTTCCATACAAAGAGGTCTTTTATTCATGTCTTGGTGATTTCTTGTTCTTGATCTCGTTTCTATGCCTGACAGAAGTCATGTTTGAACAGCTGATTTTGTGGTGTGGATGAATTAAAAGGCTCTGAATTCCAGTAACTAAACCTAAGTTTTGTAAGTCCTTTTTGGCTAGATTGGTACACTTGTTTTTGTTTCGTTTTGTATAGTGTCTTTTATTTATATGGCACCAATATCTCTTATACAAGGCTAATTATAATATTCAGAAAAAAATAAAGCTACCATGTCCCATAGTCAGACATGGAGGGGGCGAGCACTCATTCCCCGCTCTGAGCTGGCAGTGGACAATTCCAAAGGTCCTGGACACTGGTCAGTACATTTCAAGATTTGCTCTTCTTTTCCAGCTTACATTGGTACCAGATTCTGATGCTTGGTAACATTATGTTCCGCATCAGGTGACAAAAACCATATACTGTGACTAATGGAAATATTCAAACCTTAATAGTAGTCTTTATTATAAGTTGAGCACTCATTTTTATTATTACACATTTATCATTATCACGGGTAAGTGCCACTATCTAATGATCAAGTGTCAAGGTCCCTGCCTGCATAAGAATTGTCTCAGGTCCCTACCAGGGCTGTAGTCGAGGGTATACGCGGGTATACAGCGTATACTCCCCTCTAGCGAAATTTGAGAGCGTATACTCAGCGCTCTAGACGAGGGTGTACGCGGGTATACAGCGTATACTTACCTCTGTAGAGACCTGAGTAATGAAAATTTGAGGAAAAAGAGAGGTTTTGACAGGTTTTTAGAGGCTTTTAGGGCGAATGACTAAAAAAAAAAAATTTAAGGGAATTTGTGAAAAGTCTGAAATTTTTCTTAGACGAATTCCTAAAAAAAGGTCTTCACATTTTTTTTTACGCCTCTGGTCACCGGTAGCGTATACTCACCTCAAATTTTACCACTACAGCCCTGGTCCGTACATAGTAACAGTTTGAACCCGTACTCCACATTACAAGGCGAGCTCTTTAATCAATTGGCTAAAGTGCCCACTCAGGCTATCAGGCAAGCTATTGGTCTTTTTGTCGAATGTTGGAGATATATATCAAATCCCTTGCTAAGAGCGGTTCTAATGCCAGGTTGTATTCCCAGGTGGATGAACTTTTGTAAAACTCTACTTTCTTAATTTCGGTTTTTGGTGCTTTTGATGTTCTCAGACATTACGCAGGACAGAATAAATTACCAGTAAATACTTCCATTCTATTGACTTCAATCAACTGGATTAGCCTAATCTAACGAACCTCATGATTAGATTAGAGCCATCTGTTCTTATAACGTTAGAAGATTGAGTTGAAACTCTAGTGATCATCCGCGCTTGGTTTGTTTGACTTATTTACGGTTTGTTTTATTATCTTCTTTTTGAGGTTGTTGATGAATTTCTTGTGGACAAAGATAAAGTTCCTCAGCATCAGAGACTCGTTTGGAAACGCCCGAAAATGTTTAAACTTGTGGTAGGTAATCGTTCACGTATAAGCTTTCCACAGGGTGTTCGATAGTGTAGTGGCTAGTATGCTGGACTGTCAGTCGATAGGTCAGGAGTTCGGATCCCCAGGACAGAAATTTGGTTTGAGATTTCTGAGCTATAATGAGTACACTGACAGTGGTCAGTGTATTAACTGTCAGTGGGAAGATGAGACAGCAAGGGAGAGGACTGGCCACCCGCGATCATATGCCGAGGCTAAGAAAATGAAATCGCTAACACTTATCGCTAACACTTCATACCAATGGCTGCCTCAGGGCTAGCTTAAGGGACTGCTCTTCTTCAAGGGCTCCGACATGGTTCTACATAAATACCCGATTATGTTGTAATATATTATGAGACGAAAAGATCTGTTCTTCTGTTTACCTGTTGCTCAGTTAGTTACCTCCAAAAGAAATTTCCGGGTGTTCTAATCTATCTAATTAATCTAATCCAGAGGTTCTCAACCTGTGGGTCGCGACCCCTACAGGTGTCGCCTTACGATTTGTCAGGGGTCGGCTGGAAGCTTCAGAAATTTGTAAAAAAAGTTGTCCGCGTAGTTTCGTAATATTTATTATTTTATTTAATTACGATTTCTGCGCTGTGCTCTTGCAAAGGCTGCCGAGAGAATTTCTTATCGATACATGATACAGAAGCAAGCGCAGCCTTCTCATTGACGCTCTTTTTCGGATTGCTACACTCCATCATTTAGTTATGATTGAAATAATAGGGCCTATTGTCACTTTTCTGTAGGTTTGTTTTCTTAAATCTTAAGTACTTTTTAAACTTTAAATTTAGCAGCTGCATGCCATTGAAATTTGTAACTCTTTTAATTGAACAGGCACGTACAGTAGCCTACATATACACAATAAATATTAAGCTTCAAGGAAATATTTCATTTACTAAATTTTACTTTAAAAATTTTCAAAATTGTTGCCAACAAAAAATACAAATTGCTGATTAATGATTTATTATGCATGATGCTGAAGGATTATCAAAATGGTGAGAAGTGAAATGCATCATAATGGTAGCAAAACTGCGGTGAAGGGGAGTAACCCAATTAATTTTATTGTTGGGGGTCGCAACAACTTTGGAAATATTGTAAAGGGGTCGCGGCACTAAAAAGGTTGAGAACCACTGATCTAATCTAACTTGAAAAACTCTGGTTCCATTGTCATGTACAAAAAGCATCAGTTGCTTCTAAGCGAAACTGCATTCCCATATCAATCCATTGGGCAAAATTAGTCCATGTCCATGACACCTAGAAGACAGGTGGATTTTATTAGAAACGTCCAGGCTTTAGACTCGCCTGTTTGCATATGCTGTTCCCATATGATGTGAAATGTTGCTGCATTGCTGATAACAATGTATAGTTGTTTTCATTGTTCAAACAGAACTATGCTCTGGATCGGTTGGACTGGCCAGAAGAATACACCATGAGTAAGCTGGTGCCACTCCTGACGCTGTTTGATATGGATGCGTTGATTAGCTCGGGTATTACTAGCAGCCAAAGCCTGCGTCCATTTAGGTAAAGTAATCGAGTGTTTAATTTCAGATATGTAAAATAATATCTGTTCCCGAAGCACATTGATGAGAGGCATGGTTATTTTAAATAAGTTATGGTAATGCTCACGTGAATTTGAAAGTAAAGGTATGATAAGGCAGGTAAATCAGTCTTATTAGTGTGCATATATTAACGAAAGTTCTCCGGTGTACGGTATGTATGGTCTTTCAGCTAAGCTGCAGTGTGACGACAATCCAGTAGCAAGTAAGACTCTTACAGACTATATTGTTCAATTAAAAATTATATAGTTTACAAGATGTACTATGAGTGGAACCGCAGCTGGAGAACTGAGAGGCGAACATACTTCTGTGGTGGGGCTAAGCACCCAGGACGAGTAATATTGTGTTCGTAAGCTGCTTGCTCCAGTGCATGTGCTCTGTGGGCATGGGATAACCTACTGTTCCAATATTAAGAGATGGAAAGCAGCTATCCAGTTCAGTATTGTTGTTCAGCTGTATTGTTATATTAAATTGCATTTAAGTATCCCTTATTGTTGTTCATTGTTATTACTTTACATCTGATTGTAATGATTGTCTGCTCTACAGAATTGTGAAGATGCGCACCAGACAAGGCGTATCTTGTTTTGAGATAGAATGGCACAAGATAGGTTAGTGCTAACGCTGCCCTTTGATAGCGTTTTAATCACAGTTAACTGATCGATTAACCCCTTTAGCGTGGAATAAATTTTTTTGTTAACTCTCGGCTAGCGTGGAATTATTTTCGAAATTTGTTTTCTCAGATATTGTTGTTATAATGATGCTGTGATTTTTCTGGATATAATTCTGTAAATTTTTTGCATTATGCCGTCACCCCAAAATGGATCCTGCATATCATTCACATCAACCTTGCGCCCAGGTGAACCAGTAAATAGTTGGCGAATTCGTGGAAAAGGGTCTCGTTCGCACCATGCAAAAGGAGAAACAGCTTCGTAATCCACTGTTTCCTGTCTGCAATCACTATCATCATCACTGTTCTCACTAGAACTTGCAGTATTACGAATGCAATCATCGCTGTCTGCAAACCCAGACGTACTATCACTTTCTTCTAACAAACGTGTCATTCCTCCCTAGACAAACCACGTTTACGACCTGCCATTTTCACCTACAATACGGCCATGACAACGGCCGGCTAGTAGCCGCCAGTGACCACGTGGCTAGGCCAAGCATACCCCAGAGGTGCTGTAGCATGTACTATTAGTCCCTCTGCACAACAGGCATGACCTACTAACATTATCCCGAGTTTATAGGGGCCAAACGCCTGCTAGGTGGTGAGTTCTATCTCTGCCTGAGTTAACTCGGGATCCACGCTATGAGAACGGATTTCCCAGCCCGAGTATACTCGGGATCCACGCTAAAGGGGTTAAGGAAATAAATATCCTTGCTAGATTAAACTATCGTGTTGTTAACCATTTTTTAATCATAATTCCTATGTAAAAGTCCTTAGGGAGTGAAGTCAAAAAAGGAGTTTTAGGAGTGTATTCAATTAATTTTTCAAGGCATATTCTTTCAAATGTAGCCGGCAATATTAGCAAGTTGCCTATGTGTTAATTTAAAGTATAATATGACTGTCATTGACATTTTAACTCGTCTACAGCGCCATTTTCGTTGGCGCTGTAGACGAGCATTCATAAAGGACTGTTGTGGATGGCGAAACACTTTTTGGCTACTTAGGCAACACTGGATGTCTCCCAGCATATGACTTCCTCATTCTAGCAATTTGTTTGCTTTATTAGTGTTTTATTTTAGTTAGAGCATATCAGTGTATTAGTTTTAATTTTAGTAGTTTTAAAAATGCTAATTATTGTCATTACTCTAGTGGTACTTTTTTATTTTTGTAGTTTGTCAAAGCTCTACTTTAAATTGGTTGTGATGTAATCCTGTTCTGTCTGTGCTTTGCTTGGAAGATGGAGACCCGATGACATCCACAGAATATTACACGACAGTCGAAGAACAGGAGATGTTTAGGATGGCCTTCCCAGACGTGGTTGCTGACTTTGAAGATGGGAGACAGACAAGAGCACAAGAACGAAGGCAAAAACGTAGGTGGATTTGTGTTTAATTTTAACCTTGTAGTACTTACTCTTGGTTTGTTATTACATTCAATATTACAAATAAACTTCCTGTGGTGTAGTAATATATGAGTAACTTTTGAAGTCTGTTTACTGCCAGTTTGTTGTCGTAAACTCCAAATTTCTGAAGCATCACATGAAAGCTAAGTGCAGGGCACCAGCTTATTTACGAGTGCTGCGTCAAGTCAGAGGTTGTCAAGAGATGTAAAACGGAGCTCCAAGGCGGATGGTTGTGTTGAATACCATTTAGTTATAGCCCTGTGTGGAGGGTGCTGCAGCCTCAAGACCTAACTTATGAAGTTTTGTGATGTCTGTAGCAGCTTCATTATCAGTTGTATCGACTGTGGCACATAAAAGTTACAAACTGGGTAAAATTCCAGGCATTTGTTGCTACGGAGAGCAGTCTAAAGCCTGGACAGAGTCGAGTCTTCGCCGTGTTCAGAACAACGTTATGAACTCCACTAAGTAAACAGTAAAAGGCAGAGTTTTGATTACTTAGTTCAGTTATCAAAATATATGTTGCTTGCACATCTGTTCACACAGCATTGTTAGATGTTCCTGAAATAGCAATATGTTGTTTCTAGTCAGTTTTTATTTATTTCTTAACAGCGAAAAAGATGCCTTCTCCACTTGAATCTGATGAAATTTCCAAACTCACAGAGCGTTTGCAGAACCTGCCAATGATACAAGAACCAAAAGGAAAAGAGATTAAACAAAAGCATAGTAAAAACCTTCGTACACGTCTGCCTGGCAAGGTATCTTCACCTCATTGTCTGCCGAAACATGTACATACAGATGTGACTGAAGCACTTGGCGAATTCGATCATCTTGTGAAAAGCAGCCTTAGAAAATCGAAGTCCATGGCATCTATCAGCGAAAAATCGGTTTGCAAACGTCAGAAGCCCCCGCGATTTGTAATAAGTTCTGATTCGAGCGACGACGACTGCTATTGGTTTGATAAAAGTGTGGATACTTGTTCATCGCAAGAAGATAATAAGAATGCTCCACCATCTGCAGCTGTCTCTAAAACGTTGAACGATGCTACCGGCTCTGTCATTGCAAGCACCATTCAGCAGAAGCAAGAGTTGTTGGAATTGGATAGCCCCTCAGGAGATGAAACTGACTCTTCTATAGAGTTTTACTTGCCCTTGGGGCAGAGATTAGCGCTCCAGCATCAGGGAGTGATCAACCACAAGTCAAATTCTAGAATAGAAAATAAGCACAATTCTGGTTCTTCAGAAACAACTAGTACAACTTCTGATGAGCAAGAGCAGAATCTGAAGATTTCTCCAACAGACAAGTTCAGCGTTTCTAGATGTGCAGAAAAATTTGCATCTAATGACAACCGGAAAACACCTAAGCATTTGAAGGGCTTGCCTTCAAAATCGCTGGATCACTCTGAAAGTTCAGAGGATTTGGAAATGTTGAGCTGGATGCCAGATTTTTCTTTGAGAAAATCCGATAAGAATGAAGATAGTAATTCTTTGAAGTTGTGTCACTTACTAAACTCGTCTACAAAAAAATTATGCCCTACACACAGCCAGAAATTCTTCGAAAATTGCAGGACTTTGCCTGACTTTCCCAAGGAAAATATTGGATGTGCAGATAGTGTTGAAAGTAAGGTGGAACTACATCCTTTGTGTAATATTGTTTCTGACTTGGAAAGAAAAGGTGGAAGCTCAGATCAGAACCAAGATAAGACTGATGATCATAATTCTCATTTGGAAGAGCAGCTCTTACCAAGAGCACCTGCAGTTACGAAACTTCATTGTATCACCCCACTTACTTCATTGCCAACGGTGTGTCCGTGGAGCGTAAGTCAGTATGGAAGTTTTGGCATCGAGACGTCAATACTGAATGATCTTGATTCATCGCACAATGCTACCGATCGAGAAAGTGTACACTACAAAAGAACAGCGTTGGATGATAGTCAAGTAGACTTGTTTGATGATCTTCCATCCTGCGCAACACCGGAATGGGTAGACGAGTTGAGTAAAACACCCGAGGAGGTTGTTTTTGTTGACTTGAAAAGCTCTCCCACAATGCAGTCTACCAAAGATGGATGTAATTTAGAAGTGTTGTCCGGCTGTGAAAGAGATAAGCCTAGATGTGTTCAGACGCCGTCCCTTGCAACAGTTTCTCTTGCAGAGCGACTCAGGTTAAAGTTCGGGAACGGTGCAAAAGTGGAAATACTGGCTCATTTAGCACCAACAATGACGATACAGTCGTCCAATATGAAGGCTACAAATGATCTTTAAATTGGTTAGCGGCTCATATGATTTTATATTTGGAGCAAAGAACTGCATGAAACAAACATGAATGAGTATTCAGTGTTTTGAAGGTGTTGACTCTTTCCACTAAATTATTCCCATGGCAGCGTGTTGGGGTAACTTAAAGTAGTCAATACTGAATGAGTCCTCTTGTAGGGATGTTATGTAAATTTATAATTACAGTTACCCATACCCATGGCAGCCTGTTGGGGTAACTTATAGGATTGCACTTATTCAAAGATGCTGGATACATATTTCCCAACTGATACAAAAGCCACCAACTATTGTGATTTCTGCTGCAGGATTAGTTTCAATATGTTGCTATGTCAAATCAGCGGGGGTTTCCAGAGAGTATAGTTCAACGTAGGTCCGAATCCGGTTTCCAGAAGGTCAGATCAAGAGAGGAGGCAGAGCAGCTGTTAAGGCGGTACCGGGCAGTGAGTAATCTAAATGTCTTTGGGGGGGGGAATTTCTCCCCAGGATTTATGTTTCCCCCCAGAGGCCAGCAATATCACAATGTAGAGACCTTTAGGGGAGGATAATTCTCCCCCCACGATACATGTGGACACATGGCTCCCCCCCACAGAGAGATTAATTCCTAAAAGAAGTCATCAACCTTTTTGAGAGAGTAATTGCTGTAGAAAAAGTGAAAAAATCGGACGAAGGACTAATAAACAAAGGTCATCAATTTTTTTAAAGACGAAATGATGAAATTAGGAAAAGTCACCAACTTTTTCAAGATGGAAGATAAAATCTTGTGTAAATTCTTTGCTTCCCCCAGAAACCTTGTTTTACCTCCCAGAAGAGGGGGACTAGATTAAACACTGGGTACCGGGGTCCGGTATTCCGGGAGTCCACCATAATATACATACATAAAACATACATACATACAACATACATACATGCATACATACATACATAATGCATACATACATATAATTATACATTAATACACATATAAATGCACACATACATACATACATATATGCCACATACATAAATACATAACACCATACCATGGCTGTCGCAGGTCTAGCTTAAGAGACTGCTATAAATATGTATCTTATGTATGTATATATATGTATGTATAAATGTATGTAAGTATGTATGCATTTATGTATGTATGTATGTGTGAATTATGTGCATTAATGTATATATGTATGTTTGCATTTATTTATGTATGTATGTATGTACATGTATGTATGTATGTTGTATGTAGGGAGAGCACTGGTCATGGCCTCGTATGCTGAGGGTAAGAAATGAAGTCCCTAAGACTTCAGTTCTCTCACTATTGCCTCTGATGAGTCCTCTTGTAGGGATGTTATATAAATTTATAATTAAAGTTACCCCATATCCATGAAAATTATGTTTTTCTAATTTTATTCAGGTGAACTAGAATTAAAGAAAACGAGTATCTCGAATGATTATGAGTTATTGTTTACTTTAGAACAGTACAGAAATTAATAACCGCGATCACAAAACCGCGATCGTCAAAATAGCGATCACAAAATAGCGATTTAAAAAACTGCGAGTGCACAAAATAGCGATTTAAAAAACCGCGAGGGCACAAAATAGCAATTTAAAAACCCGTGAGTGCACAAAATAGCGACAACCAAAACAGCGATTTAATAGATTTATTTCCAGAAAGTCACAAAGCTAAATGTTGAAATGAAAGGTTTTGTTAGTACAGGACTGACAACGTTAAATCCACCATCGTCAGTAATCAGTACTTGTTGGTATTTACCACACGAACTGCGTGAAAAATTCATTGTACATGTAATTCAACACAAGATATGTTACTGGTAGTCAGTACAAAAGTACAATAAAACTTTACTTCTGCTCAAATTGATCACTTTGCTACTCACTCTTTACAAAACTATGAATGCATAATTTATTGCGTTTACTTTCTCCAATTAACTTGATCAAAAACAAGAAATTACATTATACGGATAACAATAATCTTCGTTACAACACTGCTGTCCCTGTTGATCTAAGTATACGATTCTGTTGTCTAGACATCATACACCACAGTCATAATTTTGAACACCAGATACCATTGCCTAGACAACAATATGATTTACGATCTATAATTCTATTCTCAATACAAAAAGTAATCATGATTTAGAGTTCTTGTCCTACGTAAACTGGAATCATGATTATAATTTAACTGTCCAATGTCAACCAAACTGTAAAATAGGCTCAAACAATGTATTCAGTGGCTAAATTCTTAAACATTCATTCCCAGCATTTACGTACACTTAGAGCCGATCAAAGATATCTACTTGGAGATGTTATCAGCAACAAAGAAGTTTTCAAGGTTTGGTCAACTTCGCATATGATGTCCCTGGCCAAGGGGTTCATCCATAAAGGACGTCCGCAAAATATGACCTACTTTGGACTCCCCTTGTCCACATCTGACCTTACCCCCATCCCCTTTGCGGACGTCCGCATGCCAAAGCCAATGACCGAAAAACCAACAATGCATAAAAACTTTCTCCCTCTACGAGGCAATCGAAAAGAAACTCATTATTTCAACAACCATGTTATTCCTGTTAGAGTTTTCACGCCCAGAGCGCACTAAAGTTCTAGTACACGACAAGGTTTTAGTCAATCACCTCACTGACCTTTTCATCTCTTGGGAAGGTTGAAACAAGGAGATGTTTAAAAAACTATCAAATTTAGAAATTTAGATGCGGACGTCTGCACTGGTCATAAGCCCCTTCCCCTTGTCTGCATTGCAGTCGAATGACCCGTCCCTCCCCCACTGCGGTCGTCCTTTATGGATGACCCCAAGACATGCAGATAAATGTCTTTTTTTTATGTAACCTATTTAAGAAACAATTCACTCGATAAACAAGCCAAAACCAACACAGAAATTCTCGAACAAGACATGCACATCTCCTGGGACATTGGACTCAAATGAATTGTGTTCATCTGTGCCAGTTCAATGCAGAGCAGTCACAAATTTTAAATTTCCTTTAACCAGCACATCAGCCCCAACCTATATGAAGGTGAGGAAAATGGAATGACATCAAGGGCTCCCCTGCTGGAAGAAATGTGCCTCAAGCCAAAATCGGAATCCCAGTGTGAAATTAAATATTCATGTAACTGCATTGACCCAGCTTGGAATAACTCCATATTGCATTTCATTGTGAAAATATATTAATAATTTTAAACCTGAACGAATATCATTGTCAAACTGGGTACTAAACTGGGGGTTGAACAATCCTCATTACTTCACAAGGCAAACGAGAGATTCAGTTTGTAAACGTACATGGGGAATACTTCTGTACATCACACCATCCACTACACCAGCGGTTCTCAACCTGTGGTCCGCGGACCACTGGTGGTCCGCGGCCATCTGTCTGGTGGTCCGCGGGCAAGGCCTACAATTTATATTTTTACAATTTAAAACATGCAAACAGACAAATTTTTTAAATTTTTTAAATTTTTGTTTTATTTCAATCGCCAGAATCGGCTAGATAGCAGGAGGAAACTAATAATACACGAATTTATGGCAAAAAATTTCTTTTGTATTAATTTGGTTTTTGGCACAATTTTAGTGGTGGTCCGCGACCGAGACACAAAATTTTTAAGTGGTCCTTGAATCTCAAAAGGTTGAGAACCGCTGCACTACACGACACACACAAAATTGATTTATGGACACTTTCTCTCGATGCAGCCTTTTCCTGTTTCTTCATACTCGAGTTTTGAAAACCACAGCTGCTGAAATGAACCCTGCAAAATAGAAAAACACGGAATAAAATATAATTTACCATCGCTAGAAATTTACACTTCCTTTTCAGAATCACCACTGATCTAAAAGATATGAATAATATACATACACTCAATACCAAATCTTTCCCAAAAAATAAAATATGTTAGAGTCGAGAAATATTTTTGGTACAAGCTCCAGCTACGTTGCAAACTTGTGCCACAGATAAAAGAGAAACTAAGGTTTTATACAAAACATTCAAATAGAAAATATGCTACAGAAAGTCCTGTACTGCAATCAAAATGGTTTTGAAAACGAGTCACTTTCCTGTAAACACGCAGCCTCTAAAATGCTCTTAGAAATGAAAGACCTGGTGCCCTTGAATGCATTAGACTGCATTAGACATTAAATATTATTCCTGAAACGCAGGCTTTCCCATAAAATATTTTAGACTTCAATAAAAAAAGCAGAAATGTGACAGTCTGAGTCTCACCAGTGATGCCAAAATCGATCCACCAATCCAGCTACTGAACCTTCTTTCGGCATTCGACTGCGATGATATTACCTTCAGCTTCATACTCTGAAAACAACACAGTACAGAATACTACACAACCCACTAACTAGTAATTTGCAGGTGACTTCAAACAAAGGCCTTAAAGTTTCTCTTCCGTGAAAGTCTAAAATTCTCCACAAGAAAATCTCCTCTTGACAGAAACCCTAACATTTCATATTAAGTTTTTTTCTTCAAAATCCCAAACTGTCCATAGCCATGAAAAGTCATTGTTTTCATTACTGTAGACACAATTTTCTGCACAGCAGCCTAGAGAATCCCAAAACACACTGATAAAACCCCAAGGATCCACAGTACTACTTGTATATATCTTAAAAAGGCAATACATAAATCATTTTACATCAGACCTGCTAAAGGCAGTTCAACCCACGGAGCAGGAACAGTTCGACAATTTATGGCAAGACTCCGAAGCCATCTCTCACATTTTATTATTCCAAGTGCTTAAAATTCTCACCTCGTGGAAGTTGCAAAGTATTCATAGAAATCTAATTTCTGATGAGTGAGAATCATTATCACAAAAAGTGCTAGATTAGTGTTGCCACTGCCATGCTCACCGGAGGAATTTTAGACGAAAGATCAACGTTGAGCCGATCACTGAAGCCGTTAAGCGATGCGTTGCCCCCGACAACCATGATGCTATTGTACAGACTCTGTACGCAAAACAAAGACATAAGCAGTTCATGTGCAGTAAAACCAGCTATTGTTACTCAAAGTATAGAACAACAGACTGAGATTTGATAAAGCCCTCTTACAACTTTACAAAGAAAAATTCACACACAGGTAAATTGTAGTCATGACACAACCGTACATTAAAAAGTAATGTCTACATGTCAGCCATTAATATACATGACAGCTATTCTTCTGGGACACAGCAGGCCATCTATCTACTTACCTTGATATTTGTATAATGAGCATTAAGAACCCTCCTCAAATTTCGTGCAGAAACCTAAATACTACTGTGGTTCATTAGAGAGTGTTACATACGTGATACGCTTGCAACAATTATCTCACCGGTCGAATGTCGATGTCACACATTCCAATGCTTGTGCTGACGACATGACCCATGCTCAGCATTGTTGAGCTGGATGGATTATCCTAAAAAGTATACAACAGATTGATCTTGATCATCCAATTAACACTTTAACGACAAGCTGCAATGGTTTCCCAATCACTTTTAGCACACGAAAGAAATGTTGAGATCCACTGGAGAGACATATTTCCTTTAAACAGCACAGTATCTGATTGCATTAACCCCGCTGAGTGCTCACAGACAGCAAATGCCTAAATGAATGAATGAATAAATAAATTAAACAAATAAATTACTAAATAAATGGATAAATGAGTCAAGCATTTACAAGTGTCTTCCAGTTTACCATCACATAGCCTGACAATGTAAGATTCACCTTGATGTAGGATGGATTGAAGAGGCATTCTGCCAGACGAAACCTCTCCGAGCCAAACTGGTGATTGTAGCCATTTGGCATTTCGTACGGAACAGGTGACATGGATAAAATCGACTCCTCTTCATCTTCATATGCACTCTCCGGTACCTGGAGCACGGATGCGGCAAAGTCTTGCAACAGCTCCTTGATTGCCTCATCATGGAAGGAGCGAGTCACTTCCAGGTTTGACTTTCGCTTCCACTTCGCAGGCTGATCCTCTGGAACTAATTCCTGGATGGAAAGAGATAGAAGCAACCATACTACACATTCTGACGTTTTAAAGGTGACTTGAAATATGGTAAGGTATCATGATGAAGCGATTATATTATTATTACCATTATACACACGTATTATTATTATTGTTATTGAGCACTTATTAAGCACCACTATCTAATGACTAAGCACCAATCGATGGTGCTGAGCAATTGTGAATGAAGGACTTGCTCAAGGTCTCCACACATCTCAGAGGAGGCTCAAACCCATATTCTCCAAGTTACAAGGCAAGTGCTTTAACCACTCGACTACCATGTCCCACATCTCACTACTGAAAAGGTAAATGGTAAGTAAGGCATGGTAGGGTAAGGTGAAGATTAAGTTAAAGGTATGGTAAATTAAGCCATGGGAATTCATTCCAGGTAAGGTAAGTTAAGGTAAACCTAGGATTTAAGAAAGGACAGCAAAAGTAAGTTAGAGTAATGCAGAAGGCAAGGTAAGGCAGGATAGCACATCAGGTGAGGAAAGGACGACCTGAATGATATTGTGTACACGTAACTCTAGTTTCATTACGATGAAGTTAGAAAAAGGTCCGCCTACCTTTTCAGCAATCAGATACTGTGGGATGACGTCTATCTTCAGGCTATCCAACAGATGCTGGCATTCGGTTGTAATGAAGTCTCCAGCCAAAGGAGATTTTACAATTCCTGCAAATGTAAGACATTTTATGAAATTTACGTGTAACTGCATATTCACAAACCAGAGCCAGTTAAAGAAAAATCCTCAGGAGTTCCAAAAACAAAGCTTCTTGGATTAAATCTCAGTACAACACACTACCAAGCGATTGTCGACATATCTCTGTAAAAACTTGTAACTATGGAAACTTGTCAGAAGTGTGACTCCTGGGTAAAAGTATCTAGTAAGATAAGAATATTCTTTATTCAACCAATTGCTATCCACATTTTGGTGTACAACCGTATACATCTTTTGGCTCAAGTTCAATGACAGGCACCTCTTTTAGAGCTTCTAACTTGCACTGATACTCATTTGTCTATCTCAAAGGATAGCATGCTGAGTTGGCAAACATGGCTTGGTATTTCATGGATGGTTTTCGGTCAATCATAAAAGTACTAAACATTGTTCCACTTCACCGTACCTCTGTTTGTTCATATTCATGGCACCAAGTGGTCAAGCTCAGTGCTATTGTTATTATTGTGGTTATTTTATCGTTGCATTCTAGGATTGTGGGAGAGGTGTCAATTTACCAGTAAATAAAGAACCAAATCACCTCTAACGGATTTTTCGATGTTAAATTCTCAAATATCTGTCAATGGTTTTTGATGGCTGAATTCACATACCTTGCTGCAGAACAAACCCATCGTAAACCGGAACTGCCGACGTGTGAGTGGCCCCACAGTCCAAAACAAGCCCCGTTGAACGGCCATTTGCAAAGCTATTCAATTGCAATTAAGGCAAATGACAATTTTCAAGACCATCTCACAATGCTTTCCAGTCACATAAAGCAAACATTTTTACCTTTAGCAAAGCTTACTTGATAAGAATTGATTAAATCTAATCCAAAAACTTGCGCATAGTGATACTTTAGCACTTAACGAGTACGACGTTGACCGACATCAGCGTAGGGTAAGTAGATTCACCAATTCCAGATAGTTACATGTACCAATATCTTGATTTTATTGTCATTATGCAAACACATCACAGATGGTAAATGCAACATGAAAATCACATAATTGATTGAAAAATTATAGTTGTTCATCATAAATACTCTAACAGAAAACGTCCGAAGCAATCAGAACATGGTTTCCAGTCACATGGAAGAATGTGTCTTTATAGAAAATCGAGTGCCATCTTTACTCTGTAGAACTAAGCAAATGTTCACAAGATGCTTACAAAGATGGTCCTGTGCAAGCCACAATGTACAGTTACAGATGTGCAAGCAGCAAGGAAGAGTCGGAGGCCCTTGTCCCAGCCACGGAGAACACCATTTCAGGCCAAAGACCCAACCACTGCATTCCAGCCTTAGAAGAAAAGCAGTCCCCTAAGCTAGCCCTGAGACAGCCATAGGCATGAAGTGTTAGCGACTTCATTTTCTTAGCCTTAGCATACGAGGGTGGGCGGCCAGTCCTCTCCCTTGCTGTCTCATCTTCCCACTGACAGGGTAGTCAATGTACTCATTATAACTGAGTTACTAGGGAGCACACGCGGAGCAGAAATCTCTATCCGCTACACTATTGAGCATTCAACCTTAACGTACAGTTAATGATCATAACATATGCTGATATAAAAGGATACGCTGATAAGACAGCATTTTTGCAGAGGTAGAAGGCTGGTATGCTATATTTTTCAAACATAATTTCTGTCAGTTTCTCTCTCTTTCCGCGCACGTTCCACTAAAATTAAAATTCACAACATCCACTTAAAAACCAAAGCAGTATCCTAAACAATATCTCCAACGTCTAAACAAAAACCTAAAAATATATAATTAACTGAAGCTGTTTGTTTCATAACTCCACCTTAACTGAGTTACAGTTGGCGTTCTGGAACTTTACCATACCTTTGTCAAAGTTTGTCAGGCATCAAATGCTGGCATTCCAGAAATGCTCTAAACATGTGCAGCAAATTTCAGTTTAAATGCATATAAATTCATTTGTAGCAAGCATAAACTGAATACAAAAAACACATCCATAACACAATTGAAAACGAAACCATAACACAACTCTGAACCAGAAATTGATAGATCTTCATAAGCTAGCATTATACTGTGGGACACCGTAGCCAATTGCTCAAAGCGCTCACCTTGTAATGTGGAGAGTATGGGTTCGACTCTCCCATGAGACAGTTACTTGGTAGGGACCTTAAGCAAATCGTCCAATTGGTCATTAGATAGTGGTGCTTAATAAATGCGTAATAATAATAATGTGAAGTAATAATAATTGGTTAATTACCACCGGTTCTGACATGAGCAATGGGTGTTGATCAGGAGTTGACTTGACTTGAGACAGATAGAAATAGTCAATCATTTTTTCAAACAAGTCCCAATCCTCGACTGAAAACAGATAAAAAAAAACAACATAGAATGATCTGACACTCGTATAACAGCAAAGCAGAAACTCCTGAGTAAAAGGAGCCAAGAACCTCTTTTTCGCATAACCAGGTCGTGAAAGAAAAGTCCCAAATGCTTCTTACTGTCTCAAAGCTGTAAGAAAAGACCAAAATGTTATAAATAATATAAATGTTCCAAATCTGACGTGTGCTGAAAAGCCGACTACTTCTGAAAAGTTCTTCAAAACTTCAAGCGATATCTACCATCTGCTGTCTTTAATCACGTAAGAAGAGAAATAATATCTCAGATTTATTTTAGTTGCAGAAAAGGTGCTAAACAAACTATTTAACAGATAAAGTATGTCTCCAAATCATGTGCATAGTTTAAGGTATGCAATCACTGAATGCTTCACAAATATTACATCATATCACACTATTAGTATCATCGTGAAAATTTGTAGTGTCAAAATTCACACAGGAATGTGAACCCAAGGCATGATTAGTCAGTTGCCAAATCAAAAACAGATAGAAATGGTGAGCTCTGAGGTGTTTCTTGAAGGAGAATCATATGTAGATTCTTTTGTGCAGCAATATGGAAGGAAGGGATGTAAGGAAATAATAGTTGTTGAAGGTAAATACAACTCTTATTGTATTATGTTAAGTAAGTATATTAAGCACCTCTGAATCGTTGAGTGGTACTTTATAAATGTTCTGTTACGATTATATATACCAGAACTGAGCAAGATAAACAGATGAGTAACTTTTGAGCATCTGGAAAACCACTCACTCATGCCATCCCTCAGAAAGCTGACCAGTTCCATGTTCTTTCGTGGAACTTTGATATTGACTGTGTCGATGTAATATTTCTTTTCAGTCGTTAGCTTTTGTGAAAGTTCGCTGGAACTCATCTCAACATCTGCATCGAGATCTTTGACCAGTCCAATTGCAGTTGGCAGATCTGCCTTCAAAGAAGAGATTCATACATTTGTCAATACTTGCATTTGTAATCGCTGTACAAGTTAAAGTTCATTTCAATTCCAAAACATTAGTATGAAGTTTCCATACCAGCTACATGATCGTACGCATGCTTTGATTTTACAGCAATCACAAGTCACTTTCAGAGGTCTTAAATGCAAACAGACTAACAAATTATGAATGTTTTGACTAAAAATGCAAGAAATGATGACGATAACGATGATAATAGCTCAGACAGTATAAATGTATTGATAATGCATAGATAAATTTATACCTTAGGCATATCTTCTCCTGCATAGCCACCTCGAATTGAATATGAGCCAATGTCCAGAACAATAGCTCCAACTTCATCTACAATTAATGTCGTACAGTAAATGAACCATAAAAACATTATATGCTAATGCCCGATAGAGCATTGGATAACATCTGGCGTAGAGTGCGAGAGGTACAGAGATCGAGTCCCATAGGCGGACATGCTTTGTAGGCTGCAATTTGCGCCGTGTATTGCAGGCTGTCTGTTCTGTTAGTAGTTAAGATTTATCGCATAACATGTACTTGTACAGTGCAGTGCGTTTGCAGGCGCTTAATTAAAGAATAAATATTAATATTATTAAAAGAAACAGTGTCTTAAATATTTGTAATGATTACCAGATATTTGAAAACTTAGTAAATTCGTTTAAATGTTTGTGAAATGTTTTTGCTTCAACAAATCACTCATAAGGCATCAGTGTACGAGCACAACCGACTTTGAAAGACAAAGTAAAATTAAATCATACTGCACAGCAGTTCACCGCCAATATTGCACGTGTACAGTACACTGGCTGCACATTGAGCAAAGAATTCCGTTAAAATCTGTCTCATAGTTCACAAAACATCGCACTAAATCAGCCGACCTACCTCTGCTCCTTGCTCACCCCTCATGCCAGAGACGATGTCATACGAAAGTGGTGGATCATTTCGTTTGCATCCTCTCAAAATGAAATGGTGGCTAGGAGTCGGGGGAACACTGCGCTCTTTGAAGCCTATATGGGTTACAAGGGTCTGACTTATGATATACATTGAATAGTAACATTTCTCCTGGAATTCGGTGATCCAGAGGTGGCAACCCTAGTTACATCTTCTGAGTAACACCGGCTTCTGCAAACAAGCACTAACGCAACCGCATTTATCGCTCACTTAGCATGAATTCATATTATTTCTCTAATTTTTCAAAATAAATACTATAAAATACCTCCTCCGTAAACTCCGCTACTCATTTTCTTCTTTTATTACTTAAAATATGTAATGCGCAAAACTTTTCAATTTTTTTCCTGCGCCTTCAGCAGTGGTTCGTGGCTATCCATTGGACATCCTACGGGGATAAAAGAACATTATATAGGTGCCATACAGTTTGCAGTTTTGTTTCTTTAGCAACTTCTAGGACCCGTTAAACATATAGATTCCTTGCTTATACAATAATTAGTATTTACGCCATCACAATTAAAGAGCATTACCATCTTTTAATAGCCTGTGACTCTAAGATCTTTGGCTTTAGGATTAAATAATTGGAGAAATTGTCTTTTAGGAAAGAAAGCAATTCTGACACGCAATTTCATAAGCTTATCTCCCTAAAAATGCTGTCGTTTGACGTTGATAATCTTTGGAAATTTACATTATAACACATTACAAGTTCAGAAAGTTTTCATCATGCTTAATCCCAAGTGTTTAGTAAATATGCCTGTAAATGTGCTTAGTGAATGTGCTTATTAGCCTATGTTATCGCAAGGCCTGCAGACAGAGCACTCTTCTAGTCTGGCTTTTCAGTCGATGGTATATACGACTTCCTGTTGATGTGGCAGGCAGGCAGAATAAAGATTAATATTATGTTATTAAACAGTTAAAATGGTATGAAAATCGCCTCTTAGAGTTTAACGAATAAGATTATGAGGTTTTTACACTCACAATAATGATGTTCGAAGCGTATTTTCACTGCAGCATAGCACGTGGACGGAAGACAATATGAGGGGTGGCCTGTAATAAACCCAAACATTATCGTATTAAGTAAAATAACAAACGTCATTTGGTACCCTTTTGCTTCTGTCATTGCGATGTTCAGTCGAAGATGGCCAGTAACAGGCTTCTCCTGAATCCTAAGACTGAATGCCTCTTTTTAGGAAAAGTCAACAACTCGAAAAATTTGATTGGTGACGTCTGCGGTTAGGTAGATTGAGTGTTGATCATTCCAGGTGTATGTAAAATTGTAATTAGTAACTTCTGTTGTGCCAGTGTGTAATGCACAAGGTTTATCAGGATTATCAACCAATGGCACACCAAAACCAAGCCGTAACATCTAGAAGATCAGTCCCTAAGTCCTGTATGTGCAATTTAGGCACGTCTTATCTAAATTATCTTGACCAACATGTCCTTTGACAATGATAAAACCATGTGCAAGTCACACTTTCCTAGTCGGGATATTCGTAGAATCAGATCTTATATGCTTCAAAATTAGTCTCATTTGCAACTGCCCTGGTTTGTTGCCGTTTCGACTACTGAAACTCACTTCTCATTGGGTTTGCTAGAAGAGATTTCCCCAAAATGCTCTGGCAAGAGCCATAGCAAAAGACCCATGTAATCAACATATTCCACCAATTTGCACTCACTACACTGACTAGCTGTCAAGCAAGGAATTCAGTTTGAAATCTGTCATATAGTTGACAAAACATTGCACTCGAATCAGCTGACCAATTTCCGCTCATTGCTCGCCCCTCATGCCAGGGAATATTGCACTTGATCATGGATACCTCGACTTCTGCTGTGCCTCACACCAAAACACTGCTGGATTCCCAGACGTTCTTGGTGGCTGGTACAAAGCTTAAATTGTATTTGCTGCACAGAATTATCATTCGGAATTAGCCTTATAACTTTTCTGTTTCAGCTTGCTCACCCTCTTTGGCTTGATTTCCGATTTCCCTGACTTAATGGATATTAACCTGGCTTTTCTAATACACTGACTTATACAACAGTTTAAATTGAAGTGATCATTGTTTGATGTATTGTGAATTACGATAATTTTGCAACATAAGTTATTAGATTGGATTACCCAGGTAACATAGCCAGCTAACATGTTAAGTCTTCACTACATTACCCAAACACTGGTTTATTTAATTAACATTTCTTTTTTAGTCGGCACTGTTCAACTTTCAAAGCCTTCTGACGGTCGTTTTGCTGTTAATCTGCACCTGCGCTTACCTGAGGTCTTTGTCTCCTCGGTTATTAGACAAGAACAAAGAAGGGTAAATAAATCACCTTTGATATTACTGATATTTAGCTAATATTGTAATGTGGGGTAAAAGTAACGTTTTATTTTGACTGGCTACTTGGTTTTACTCTGGTCTGCAACCATCATTTTATCTTCGTGCATACTTAATTGTAGCTCAAGAGAATTCTGATCTATGTTTTAATGTCCTGTATTAAAGGAAAACTACCGAAGTTGCCAAATCTGTTAGAGCTCTGTGACTCACTTTGTAGTTATTTGTACTGCTTAAGCCGAAAGGCTATTTTCTGCAGATTAACTATATTTCTGTGTATATATCTAGTATATTAATTTTCTTAAATGATTTGTTTGTTGGTAGGCTGCTTGGAACATTCTGGAAACTTGCACGAATAGGTGAGAACAGAATCTGCCAACCTTTTAAAATTAAAATTTGAAATGTATTGCTTTGTGTTTATGCTTTCAATCAACACGTACTGTGACGTACACTACACACACCAGTTTTGTTTGTTTCCGATTTTCATAATCTTCTTATGTAATTTATTGATTACACACAGGCACTATATACATGTAAATGTCTGATATGAACGAATTAGCCATGACAAATATAATATTGTAGGGTTTTATGTTGTAGTATCGATTGATTATAATTTAAATACTGTAATTTTCCATTACCATTTTGATTAAATCTTCACTGAAAAAATTCTCATCAGGCATTTAATGCCTGATGAGAATTTTTTCAGTGAAGATTCTTTTACTGGTCAATTAATTTTGTTTAATTAATTAAAAGTTACAGAATGATTCTTGATTAATTTGCAACATAGCAGACAAGGTTTCTCTGTAAATATTAGGTGGCTTTTCAAATGCCAGGAATGTATTTTGTGCTGTAGGTGAACGAAAGAGTCCATACGTAGCCTTGTGTTGCGTGGCAATGGCTTTCAGCATTCTCTTCCTTACGTGAATTCCTCAGTCGTCATATCCTGTGTTACTGTTCACACCAAATTCCAGAATTTAGCCAAGTTTTCTGCATCATAAGCCCACATGAAAAAGCCGTGTATCAATAGTACATTAAACTGCCCGCAGTAAATGTTCTGTTTGCGTGCAAAGGTCATAGTTTACTTTTATATCGGTTGGTCAAAAAGCTGTTGACAGTTTCTAACCGTCTTTACTATGTGATGCATTCAGGATTGAAGTAATTGAGCAAGCAGAAATGCTTTGTAAAGTTGCTGCTGATATTATCAGTAAAAATGAGGTTATATTAGGTGTTTTGAGCAGTGAGAAGAGTCGATTAAGGTTTGCGATTTTTTCAACTTTAGTTAATATGTACGAGAAATCAGTTGCCTGTAGAGGTACAAGCATTTCAGGGATTTTCAGTTAAGGCAAGTTATTCTACATGTAACTTATTCAGACTGTTAAGTTATAAGCATTAGTGCACAAAGCAGTTCGGACTATGGTTAAGTTTATTCTGTCATTCTGTGAGAAATGGAACTGTGAGCATTGAAACAGAGAAAGCTAATAATGTGATGGTTTCAGAATTCGTTGGAGTTTCTGTTTTGTTTAGCTGATGATAAACAATTTGTTGTTTGCAATAGCAAACTGTTTGATATAATACTGTTAAGAAGTGTCTGTGTGGTGTTTAAGCACAGACTTGTTTGCTGAGGTATGGGGCCATCCATATATTACGTACGCAAAAATCCTGGAAAATTGGACCCCCTGTTCGCAAGCGTACTTTCTTCCAACTCCCCCCCTGCATACGTACGCTTGACGCACACCCACCCCCCGAAGACCAGCTGCAGAAAGTGTCTCTGCAGCGACCGTCTGGACTTTAGGCCAGATTGAAGGATGAGTGAGGGCCAATATTATAGGTGTCTCATTCACAGCACAGAATAACTGCACATGGCTTTTATATAATGTAATAAAATGCCATCGAACGATGGGACAATACAGAGTTACAAAATACTAGGCTAATGTGGACGTCATAATTAGAAACTTACGTACACATTTTGCCCCCCTACCCCCGTTCGCACCCGTACGCAAAATCGCCGAAATCCGACCCCCCTCCTTGCGTACGTAATATGTGGATGGCCCTATGGTCATTGCTACACCTGTTGCAAAAATAATGCTCGGAGGCACACATGCTCCTTATGGGTTGAAGCAATAATTTGACAGAAAGCTGAACAGCCAAGCAGCTTTTCTGCATGGGTTACTTGGCCAGATGGCAAACTCGGTTTCTTTAAATTTATTCATCATACCGAAAATGTTACCATTGTTGAACTCGAGATGCAACGCTCCGTTGCCATTGCAAACATGGAGATGCTGTCAGGGGCGTCTACTCCATAGAAACCTTGGAGCAAATGCTCCATCCAAGAAATAGGGGGGGGGAGATCTGTCAGTGTATGTGCCATCATTAATGGGGGAAGGAGAAAGAGGAGGGGAAGTTGCTCCAATGACGTGGGGGGGTAGACCCCCTGGATGCTGTATGAAGGTAAATTTCAAACAGCAAGACACCACGTTGTAGTATCAATTTAACAAAAACCAAAATGGCTTGTAATGCAACATCATGTACATGTATTTGCTTCTTTGCCAGCCCATCAAACTCTGGAATAAAATGAGACCAAATGTTGAGATCACTGTTACCCACCCACTTAATGGCACCGACATCGATCACATGCAGTTCAACGGTATCACAACCGCATGTCATCAATAGTAGCTTTTTGTAAACTTACCTTATGTCACAGGTGTATGTTTGTACAATGTTCATGGTTATTTACTTATAAAAACCTCAGAAATGCGCTACAATGCAGCTATCTAACTAATCTCAGTCTCAATCATAAACCACCTTAATAAACCACTTGCACATAAGATCAGGAACAGGACAACTAAAGAGCCATGCATATTGTTGGTGATCTTGTACATAATGGGAATGGAATGTAAAACCAGCTCTGGTGGAAACCAATGCTGTCTGCGATTTGCTACCATCTTTATTGTATTGCAACAGACCATTTCTACAAATATCCCACTAAAACCTCCTAGAGGCACTCTATGCATAGCTATGAGTGAGGCGGAAATCACATGCCTTAATTTAAGCTATTGTGTTTTATCATGATGGCTTTATTGACATAGCTTCACAAATAAGAACTTCAGATATATTTGGTTACTAAAAAAAGAGAGGAAACCCATCTGCAAAATGAGAACATGAACAGGAGAAATACATTCAAATAACAAGAGAAGTATCATCAAAGAAGCATGCAGCCATTCCCAGCAAACCCCTTAGCTCCATATCAACAAGAACCATTCTCAGCAGTCACTGCTCCACATGCATAAGAATCATGTTCAGCACAGGCCATTTGTTTCACAACAAAGAACCAATTATAATAGAATCCTATCAATGTATATTAAAGCTACCCCTTGCACAACAACACTTTGCATGCCTCAGAACTGTGGGAAACTGAAAAGTCGGTTAAAACCACAAGAAGAGAGAAAATTCGAGCCACAAAATATGTCCAGCCATAACAGCAAGTCTCAGCTGTATCTGTACTAGACAGGAAATAATTCTTAAACAATAATGTCCCATCGCATTGAAGAAGTGCACAACTAAAAAAACAACAGAGAACCGATTATATTTTCTCACATTTTCTTTCACTCACATTTTCTTTCACTTCAGACAAATTGTCTTACAACAAAACAGTCCACAAGATTTAGCTTGAAGTGAAAACTGATTTGGTGACCAAGAACATGACCAGTTTGTACACGATTCTGTGCCTTAATACAGCATAACTCCTATAGAATATTGTATCTGAACAACAAAACTAGAGATTGCATTCCTGTATTAGGGCTTATATAACAAAAATGCCATAAAGCTGTGTTGTAAAAATATAACAAAACAGCCTGTCAATATCCACAAGTTTATTCCAGCTTTCTGATGTTTCCCGACTGCTCTTTAAACTCAGGTCAAAATGTCATGTTCCATTGGCGAGTCCTAAAACAAACAGAAATTTGTATGCTAATGTACCATTCTAAGACAAGTGTGTAAATACCAGCTTTGACTGCAATGCTCAGTACAGTATTCGATACGTCAACAATAGTGTAATAAAAATATAATGGCAACAGTATTATATTATTATATTCGTTTATTACATAATAAGGCTGCATCCTTGTACAGACTGGTTAAATAAGGGGATTTAAAGACTAAGAATATTCCAAACATAAGTAGAATTGTCTGGAATGCTAGGCTGGCATATTCATCATTTCTAATAAGTGATAGTAATTAAATACACAACAAGAAACAGATACACAGATGAATGATATCAATATTCATAAGGCATTGTAATTACATCGCTGCACTGGTTACCTTCGTTTGTGAAAACTTGCTGTCATCCTCATCATCTGAAAACTCTTCCACTTTGCGTCGATAACTGGCAAAAAAATAAACATTAGCATTACTTTGGTGCTAAATAAGAGAAGCCCAAGAAATGTAGCACAAGCAAACTCATGTATGAATTGCATTACGCAGGGCATGTAGAGCACTTACAAAAGACACAGAGAGCACCAGTATGCCATACTTACACAAAAGTTCGTTTCTAGAATAAAGGCTATTTTTCAAAGTATAAGAATTACCCAAGAGTACATAGACATACTAATTAAGACATTACTGTAGTAGTCTACAAGAACTGCCCTACAGTCTATAGATTCGTGCGTTTACTAGTTAGAAGACAAGGTCTGAACTTACTGGATGCTCTCTGGATTGTTTTCTTGATTCCTACACTGTTCCAACTTCTTCTCGATCATCTTTACTTCCTTTTCAAAATCAGCGGGTTTGAGGTGACTGTTCAGAAACTCCACCTGCTTGACCATCTGCCGCAGCCCTGTAACGAAACACTCAAGATGAAAGACTAGTGACAACAGCAGAGTGAGCAGATAATCTTCAAGGGATTGCAGGCGGCTTATGCATCAGCCTTTGACTACTGTATATGGGATTTGATTTCCAGCCCGTCAAATGAAACTAAAAATATTGAAAAGCCACAACATTTTTACATGAACATCGACAAGACTGAGAAAGGAAACAATCAAACAGTACGTACTCTGTATGTGATCAACAATTTTTCGCAGGTTGTCTTTGGAGTCGACCAGTTTGTTAGCGACATAGCTGGTCATCAGGAAACAACAACAAAAAACAGATATATTAAATGCAACAATATCAAATGTTTTCCATGCAAATGCTCTATACAGAAAAGAATGAAATACAACACAGTTGGCCAGGGCTGAATGAGGTTCAAGCACATTCCTGTGAATTAGTGCTCTCCTATTCTGTAAACTCAGACTACATTATGCCTCATGATGATGATGAGTTCTGTGCCCAAAGGCAGGTCCATTGGCTTTATGCACCCAGGGATGAGATGAGTGAGGAGGTTTCCCATTGCCTTTCTCACAGACAAGTCGCAATGCAGTGGCTTGAGGTAGATTCGAAACCTGGAACCATCCCGTTACAAGGCACAGAACATATTACTACACCTCTGCATCCCTCTACACCACCGCATGCCTGATATATACAGTTAATACAAGATAACATCTTCTACACCTACCATAATTAGCAACCTCAGATTCAGAGGTACTAACTCTGCACATGCAGAAGTGGGCATAGTAGCTAATTGGTTAGAGCGTTTGGGTTCAAGCCTCCCCAAGACAGGTACTGTGTAGGGACCTTGAGCAAGCCCTTAACTCACGAGTTTTCAGTGCAATCGAGGTTCTGTTGAATGGTTGTGTATGCACTTCTGAACTGTAGCAGGAGGGCAATATCAAATGCAATTGTGCGGTGGAATAGCTTTAAATAAAATATAATAAATTCTAGTTCTTCAAAGTATTTAACTTAGAATTACTCTTTTAACCCATAGCTGTACTGTAATGATAAAATTTACATAGTGTTCTTAAAACAAAAAATAGGTAAGCTAAAAACAAAGCATATACAATAACAGGCACATTACCTGTCCAGGTTGATTCCACAGTTTGCACCACTGCTTACTAAAGCAGACAATGCTATCTAAACAGAAAAACAATTTTTACACAAATAACAGCTGCCAAATGAAAAACTGCCATACAGAGGTTTCTCTAAAGCACGTTTGAGGTTTGTCTAACGCACCTTTGAGGTTTGTCTAAGGCACCTTTGAGGTTTGTCTAAGGCACCTTTGAGGTTTGTCTAAGATGCCTTTGAGGTTTCCCTTAAACACCTTTGAGTGGCATGGCAACAGACAGTTAATGTACTTCCCTATCAACTTTTGTCCAGAGCAATAATTTGATTACGAAAGACAACCACTTGTCAAGCCATGTAACATATACGGACAGGTTGTCTGGTTGCTGTTGCTAGCTTAACACTTAAGTCAAACAATGATTCCATGTCTGAAATACCAATCTTGAAAGAAGCATTCTATAAATAAGCATACTTATGTTTCATAACCCTGCATGCTGGAAATAAGCAAACTACCTTACCTTGCCTTATTATAAGCAGTGCTGGATTTAGACGTGGTGAAGCCCAAAGCTATAAAAAGCTTGGAGGCCCTTGTTAACCAGTTAAACCAGAAGGTCTCACAAAACTTGAAAACATATATGCCTTTTAATTGTTTAATAGCAAGGCATTTAAAGTGAAACTCTAAATTATTTTCAAATGAATGCATTCACTGATTATATTATTTTTTTAAAACCCCCAAAAATTTGGAATTTTTTTACGCCCCTGTGGATTGTGAGGCCCTAAGCTGTAGCTTTTTAGCTTACGTCAAAATCCAGCACCAGAGGCGCCCAATTTTTTAAAGCCTGCGGGCGCCCCTGTCCAGCACTGGTTGTAAGGCAGGATCAGTCTCTGGCTGGCACTGTCTTCTTTGTACCCAGGTTGAAAAATGATGTAATTTTACCTGAGAGGGAGAGAAAACGAGACAGGCGTCGGTGTGTAAACAGTTTTGAAGGAAGGTTTCCAATCCTTTCCGAAGCTTCTCAGGATCAGAAATCTCTGGACAACGTGTCTGCAAACAGGCCAAACAGAAAACGAAATGCTCATGTTTACAGACATAGAAAACAAATGGAGATGATGAACTTGACATGAAACTTCCACTGGCTGGACTCTAGTTGCATGCAAAATCCTGCCAGTACTTAGTGATTTTTTATAGTTATCCCAGCATTGCTTGCTTCTATACAAACCCTTGTTCTGAATGAATTTCAACACCATTTGGGCTAGGGTAGGCAGCACTTTGTCACGTACTTAAAAGGCACTATATTAAATTTTAAATATATACCTACATGCATACAACAATATGCAATAAAATAAACAATCAAGAACTCAAACAAAACCCTGAAATCAAACAACCAGCCAATCAATCATTCTATGCAACCAAAGAAACAGTCAATCAAAACCAATCAATTTTTCAATAAAAAACTCCACGGTTAAGTAACCTAAGCTCATACCTTGATGTCTATAATAAGTCCCTCCACAGGCCGATAAGGATTGTGTACTGTCAGATGAAAGTGAAGAATTTCGAGCAGTGGCAATTCCTGTGACAGAAGAAGATCTGCGGCCTTCTCAGCCTCGTTCTTGCCCTCTCCTGGCAGCGCATTTCGAACGGACGGCATGTTCTTTATAAACATCTCAATTGGAATATTGAACTCCTCAACTTTGCATGCCAGATAGACACACGCATAACTGAAAGTGCAGGAAAAGAATTTCTGGTTTAAAATCAAACTGCGGCAGCAAAGCAATTTTAAATTCTATCATTCTGACCAGTGCAATCACTTGATTAGAAAAATCTCTTTCAATTGATGCAGCAGTGAATTAAACGGGTAACGGACAATTAAACAAAATTTATTAGCAGTAGCATTAGTAGAACTCAATAGAAGGGAAATATTATCGTAACAATCAGTATAACCGGTAGTTAGGAAGTTATGAGCTTGACAAAGGAATATAAATGTTGAAATATATCCCTACTATTGTAGAAAGCAAATCTCAGTGGTATCCGAGTTCTGAGTGGTATCCGAGTTCTGAGTGGTATCAGAATGGCATCAGAATGGTATCTGAGTTCTGAGTGGTATCCGAGTTCTGAGTGGTATCAGATTGGTATCTGAGTTCTGAGAGGTATCTGGGTGGTGTAGTAGATTTAAGACCCTATGTTTGAGCATATCCGTTTCAAGCTGGCACTCTTCAAATACAGAGTAAGTGCAAAATATCTGCCATCCTATTATTATCCGTGGTTACACCCTGTAGCTCTGCTAAACCCGTTCCTCTCTTAGATCAGTATCTTTTCAGTGTTTCCCAATTCCCAGCTTAAAAGTGTACGTCATAACTTCTTAAAAAAAGAATTAGCAATTAGGTTGTATTGTAATTTCATCCATAAGGATTTCAAAATAGAACCGAATTCAACTAAACATTGACTTACAGAACGTTGCTTGGATGGTAATCCATGACGGACGTGTGGATGTAGAATCGCTTGAAGTAACATATTGCAGTACCCTTGAAGGATAAAATCACAGAATGTCACAGCTCACTTTCAAACCTGGTCAGGGTCATGCAACATATTAGCTGTGTGTAAACTTGTACAGGACCATCATCAGAGTGCACAGGACATCGTTCGATAGTGTAGTGGTTAGCGTGCTGGACTGTAAATCGAGAAGTCAGAGATTCAAAGCCCCACCAGTGCAGAAATTTGATTCGAGATTTCTGCTCTGCGGGCACCCCTAGCCAACTCAGCTATGAGTTCGCCTATACACTGACCGTATACTGTCGGTGGTAAGACGAGACAGCGAGGGAGAGGCGTGTTCACCCGCCCTCATATGCTGAGGCCAGGAAAATGAAGTCGTCAACACTTCATACCCATGGCTGCCACTCAGGGCTAGCTTAATGGACTGCTTGTCTTCTCTTATTTTGATAATTAGTTAAATATTTCTCACACAACCTGCATCTTTTATTAGCTTTTCTGTGTTGGGTGCTGACATTAAAGACACTAAAGTTATATTAAATTGCGCTTTATAGAAATTCATATAAAATTAATAATAAAAATTAAAGACTCTCCCATTGTTGCAATATGTGGGATGTAACGGGTGAAACTGTAACTCACCAAGACATAGTTCGGCATTTGTGGCTGGAATTCTAAGCAGAAATTCTTCAGTTCATGTTCGTAGAAACGTCGAACTTTGGCTTCTTCTTCCACAGTCAAGAAGAACTTATATCGAGTTTCATTCTGGAAAGTTACAAAAACAGTTCTTCTTAATAAGTGTAAAACTTCTGCGCTTCTAGGTAACACAACATTTGTTCACAATATGAAGAAGAAGAAGAGCCCCCAGAGCTAATCCAAAGCGGCATCCCCAGAGCCAATCCAAAAAGGTGTCCCCAGAGCTAATTAGAGGCATCCCCAGAGCAAATCCAAAGTGGCATCCCCAGAGCCAATCCAAAGAGGCATCCCCAGAGCTAATTAGAGGTGTCCCCAGAGCTAATCCAAAGAGGAATCCCCAGAGCAAATCCAAACAGGCAGCCATGGTATGAAGTGTTAGCAACTTCATTTTTCTTGGCCTCAGTATATGAGAGTGGGTGGTTAGCCACTCCCTTGCCACCTGGTTTTCCATAGCTAACAACATAAATATGAATAACTACTTCTGTGATGATGACCGAGTATTATAATCAAACAATTTAGTACAGATAGGAACCACAGTTAGAAGCATGCATTTGCTAGTAAAAATTGAATTAAAAAACAACTAAATACCATCAATCATACGTTTAGTAATGCGGTCTGTGGATGATTTTCGATATATTTCTGATTGGCTTCTTCTCGTAGTTTTTCGAGTTCTGACTGTGGAAACATCCAAAATTTCATCTGCGAGCTGCTCGAATACATCTTTATCTCAACACAGCACGACCTACGAAGTATTCAAACAAACAATGTAGGCAAATTTGTAACAAAATGAAATACCTAAGATAAGCAATTTCAAAGTGACAACTGCTACACAGAAACAAAGGCCTCAATCAACTGGGAGGGATGATCAAAGTGCAGTATCACAGCAAAACATTATGGCTTATATCAAAGGTGCTTTGGCCCACACCCTGCTTTTGAATCTAAAGGTACAAATTGTCAGTGCCTAATTTTACAATGACCAACTTTGGCATCAAGCTCTATTTCACACCCCCTGCCCACTATAACCGTTTCCTTTGCGTAGAATATAATTTTTAAACGCGTGTATAAAAACGTAGCATCGTTTCTGGAAGTAGGGAATAGGCGGTTTTGACTACTTTTGGTGACATTTATTGCAAGGCCAAACGTTCAACTCGTATCATTTCTTAATACAGATGATTGAAAGTTAGAGTCTAGATTTCCTGCCAGAATCAACTACACTACATAAGGCCTTTCACACCACTGCTCCTAGAAGGTAGGCTCATCTGGCTCGTGACTACGCTTGCTTACGAGATAATTTTAAAGCGGCAGTTTCTTACTAAATACCTCATTTATCGCCCAGGACGTCAACAACAAATACAAATATAGTCCATTTAAAATCCTTATGTACAATTATTAAGTAAAGTCAATCTCACCAGCGCCTTCAGCTTTACAAATATGTAATTTGGAATTTTCATTAAGTTTTACTAGTTTTGAAGTCAATTTCCCAGTAAAACCAGTTACCAAGCGCCACAACCAAAGACTTTAAACTCTATGGCCAACGACCCTAAAGCACCCATAGATTTAACCGTAAAGTGTAGCCACAGTATAATAATTACAATGATCAAGGACATAACTAAATAATTAAATGTTTTTCGCATTGAAAATCGTGTTGAGACTGTTGTAATAATCATAGGCCATAATAATATTTATTTATCAAAAGATTTTATTTTTTAAACTATGTGCAGAATCCTGGGGAAATGCAAAATCCCTTTATCCCAGGACGCCGAAATTGAGGCAAAAGGAGGCAATTGTATATTAATAGATTGGGGGCTTATTTGCAAATTGTCATTTGAACATATGCCTATTTTTAATAAATATAATATTCGAGATCACAAATTTGGTCGTTATTGGTTAAGTTGGGGGCGCTAAAATTAATTAGTTGGAGGGATGGTATCTTTGCGCTTGACACAGAGCGCAATTACGGCTTGCTAAAATCTAATTTTTTACAAACTATTAACTACTTATAAAATGCCTACAATCAAATTTCTGCTTTGAAATCTTGCAAACTATGCATTCCCGTCTACAGAACCCCAACTTAACAGCATTGTAACGTCACCATGACGAAGGCGTTTAACAACTCTCGAATAAGTAGGGTTTTTAACCCGTATCTAATGCAGAGCGTCCGTGGCGCTTCTGTTAAGTCCGGAGGCTGATTTCGACGTTTAAGACTGTAGACCTACAGCTAGTGGCAGTTCGAATCCGGCCGATAAGCATTTTATTTTTGTTACTTTTCTAACTTGCACCTATGTCGAAATAATGCTAAATTCTTTCAAAAAAACAACTCGAATCGCTTTCTGGTACAAGTTTGAAGCGTATAATGACAAGATTAACGCGACGATTAGCCCATGCCTATGTTATTATTATTAATTAGTAATTTCTATTGCGCCGGTGTATAATGCACAAGGTATCAACCGATGGCACACCAAAACCAAGCCGTAATCAGGTCAATATCCAGAAGATCAGTCCGTAAGACCTAGAGGCAGCCTGTGGTGGATAAGCAGTTTGAAAGAGCAGTGCCGTCTTAACAGCATTGTAGGCCCTTGGCAAAGCGATGCACTGGGGCCTCTGCTCACCCACGGAGATACAAATTAAAGCGGTCAATAAAATAAAACCTATGGATGTATTGGTACCATGGGCGTTCGCAGGAATTTCTGCAGAGGTGCAAAAATTTTGTGGGGAGGGGGTTAAAAATAATGGTTTTGCATAGTTATTCATGAACGTAGAACACATGACAACTTTAAAATAAATAATGGTCAAGGACTATATTTAAATAATTAAGTGTCATTTCGCATTAAAAATTGTGTTGGGACTGTTGTAACAATCATACTAATAGGAAGATTTAATTTATGTAAACTATGCCAAAAATCCAGGGGGCAAATGCCCCACGCCATGTTCCCATGTTCGGCGTAGCGACCGCCCTCCGTACCCTCCGACCGGAAGTGGCAAAAAATAACCATTGATTAACCAATTTGCGGAGAACAAGGCTCGAAAGAAGCGCTTTGCGTAAATACGGAAATGGAATAGGCCTACATGTACACTGTAGGGCGTAGGCCTACGTATACATAATTTGAACCCTGTATATTGTATATTACCGCATTCCAGTTTCCGCATTGTAAGGGGCCCCGGACGTATGTTCGGAGTCGGAGGGGGCCACGTTCTTTGTTGCTACGGCTCTGCTCCCCAAAGCCAGTCTCTCCCCTCTACAACCTGTTTTTGTCAGACTAATCGCCCGTCTCCCACAGTTCTCCCATAGTTCCACATGAACGCTTAAATAAATAAAGGTAGTCCTACTTATCCTTATATTTTGCCGATCTTACCTCGGCTGACTCCCTTCGCCCTCTTCGTTCCTCTGATCGATTTGACTTCTGTAGGCCTAGGCCTAATGTTCCCCGAGTGAGAACGGTCATGGCCCAGTCTCGTTCCTTTGTAAGTATTGGCCCTTCATTGCGGAATCAGCTTCCTACTTCGGTCCGGGCTGCACTCCTAGAGGCCTATCTGGTGGTCGTGCCCAAAGTGCGACCGTATGTTACTCACCGGAATAACGTACGCGTACCGTATGTATTGTCCAAAAAATAACGTAGGCCTACGCCGCTACGCGTATCGTACGCGTACGTTAAAAATGCCACAAGTTTATCCGATCATTCACAACGCGTAGGCCCCTAGCCTACGTCAAAAATTATCGGTCTAGCAGCTCTACAGTATTATTCTCCCCGTACGCAAACCTAATTATTTACGAAGGGTAGGCTACCATAATTTAGTATTACCAATAAAATGACCACTGGTACTGACCATCCCATAAAGTGTGCCGTAAAATCTTAATTATCTTTATATCATACATTTGACAGAATATTAGCAGTTTGGGATTTAAAGGTTTAAAAGTAAAGAGCATTGAACAACCACAGCTGACTGATGCAATGGTTAAAATTGGCTACGACCTTCAATCACCAACTATTATTAACTTTTGTTGTACATAATGTTATGGATTTTACTTTCGTCATAAACTGATGTGAACGTACGGTAACGTACGGCATAATAACGTACGCGTACCGTACGTACCTTATAGAAAAAATAACGTACGTACCGTACGTACGGTCGCACCTTGGTCGTGCGGCAGTTAGGCCACTATATAGACTACATGCAGTTCCGGGAGAAGCCGGTCTTGGTGTATGAGATGTTGAGCAACATACAGGGCGAAGTGTAGACCTACACTTTCTTGCGGGGGAGGTGTAGGGGGTCCCTGCCAAAATGCTCACTCGGGGTCCATCTAGAGCCCATGTGGATCCCATCTATAGGCCTAATGTTCATGGACACGCTGGCAGAGAGATCACTGCATTGGGTAAAGTTGGAGTGGAGTAGGAGAGTGTGTAAAATGATGTTGCTATGAAATTTTGTCGATACACTGGCCTAATTAAGCAACAGGTCGGTCGAAACGTTGTGCTTGCACACATGCAGGGGCGTCTATCCCCCTCTAAGTTATTGGAGCAACGTCCCCTTTCCCCCCTTCTTCTTCCTCTTCCCCTTCCCCCCCCCCCCCTAAAATGGTGACACACACACTGGCAGATCTCCCCCTAGTATATCTTGGATGGAGCATTTGCTCCAAGGTTTCTATGGTGTAGACGTCCCTGCACACATGTAGGCCTAAATCTGTCATTTTAAAATTTATGTAGGCCTACAGCATTTCTAGTATAGGCCTATGTTGTCTGCCATTGCTTTAAATTTTGTATACGCCTACTGACTCAGTGGCGCCGCCAGACGTAAAAAAAGTGACCACAAAGTCGCAAACATATTTAAGACATAAAACATTGCCAGTCATTTTGGTCTATCAGTGGTCGTCATCATTCATGTGATAATGAAGCATAAATGAACATTATATCAGCCTATTACTAGGCCTACACAGGCGAAAGCTCATAAAGTCTTTAACTTTTACACTCAGTGTCGACGCCGACAACGCAGTTGGCCTATAATGCGACCAAATTCCAGGATGAGGATGGTCGATAGTCAAGACATGGAGACAACCTAAGGAGGAAGTGGGTCCAGGAAGAGACATGAGTTTTAAGTCGAGGTCTGAAGGCCAGAACAATTTGCAGAGAGAACGTTTACCGGAAGTGAGCCTCAGAGTCCATCGACAGAAATGAGAGGCACACCTACCTACGGAGAGCTGTCCTAGTCCGCAGGACTTCTGTCAGATTGCGAAAGTCAGAAGACCTGGAAGTCCTGGAAGTCCTTGGAGTAAGCGATAGAGTGAAAATAGTAAGGGACTGTAGGGCTCGCTGAAATATATTGAATATGATTAGTCCTGTCTTCAAAGGTATTTGGTTTTCTATGGACAGATTTTTGGATCAGTGATAATTGTGCATGTTTTGGAGTTTTAGCAGTATACGTTAAAGCATGCTCTTTAAAGTTTCAAGTTAGCTTTGAAATATCAGTGAGAAGGAGCAGAGGCGCGTTTACAGAAAACGGGGCTCTAGGCGCAATCATTTTTGTGGGCCCTTCTGAACTTGATGTTACTTTAGCCCAAATGACAAAACAATTATAAATTACAATAATATACTTTTATACGAATGCTAAACTGCAAAAACATAGAAAATAGGTTATATCTAAAATAATTCAAAATTCAGAAATTTTATTTTTTATAAATTGAAAATAATATTTCCATTCGTTTGGGCCCCTACGAGATTTGGGGGCACTACTCCCTAGGCGCACGCCTAGTGCGTATATGCGTACGCGCGCCTCTAGAAGCGAGTTGCAGTAGTCGAGACAGCTGGAGACCAAAGCATTTATTAGCCAAAGAAATCAGGGTAGTAAATGGAATGTGCAAGCAAAATTCCAGGATAACGTGGCAAGCTAAGTCTACGGATATGACGGACGTGGTGGTAGATAGGCCTGCATATGCAGTCAATGCACTGGCTGAATGGTAGGCCTACAATTATATGCCGAGTCTAAGAAAATGGCGGTGTTTTGGTCGCACCGTTGCCTTTGATTCCCGTTATCTACAACACTACTAGATTTATTTACATTAAGTTTTTAAATAGAAGTTTTTTATTTTTTATATATTTATATGTGTTATCATTGTTCGTTTTAAAATACCGGTACACATTAAATTCTACATCTAAATGATATGTTAGGAAAGATTTCTTTGTGTGCTTATAAACACACATGCTATAGGCTATAATTGCCAAGTAAGAGGTGACTGCATTGTTCTAAACGAAATAATAACTTCATTATGCACACCTTTAAAAGCTGCATTCCTAGCTATATGTTTCTGTCATTGAATGCTACACCCTGGATCTTGTGGAGTATTGGTGTCTTAATATAAGTGCGTAACGTCAAGTATCTATCTACCTAGAACACATCATGCCACTGCTAGCTTAAGTAACTGCCCTTCATCTTTTTTTCATCTTATATCAAATAGGGGAGTTTTGTGGACTACAACAAGACAGCTGGCCACGAAAATAGCATAGCTGAATTTATATTCGTTTATTACGTAGAACAACAGGCAAAACGCTGTAGGTGTACATGAAAAATAAAACTGAGGAAAAGAGCTTAGTATGAGTTGGCAAATAACATACGAGAAATAAAGTTTCGTGGGTCTTTATCCGGGAGGTTAAAGTTATGAGGTCTGTCTCTAAGAAAATATGGAGTTGGACGATGGTAGGGAAGAGGTCTCTTAGTGAATGGTTTTCGTTACACAGGACAGCTTTAAATAATGCAGTTTCAGCTTTGTTTGCAAGCTCTGCGATAGGGGGAGAATTAGCGTGAATATAGCCGGATCGTTTAAGTACTGTGGCAGGCCTATAGTAGAAGCATACTACAACAACAAACAGGAACGTAGCAAGTTATTGCGCACTGTGCCAAGCGTAAATAACACACACCCCAGATCAACTTAATCAATAACGACCAAATTTGTTATCTCGAATATAATATTTATTATAAATATGTTCAAACGACAATTTTTAAATAAGTCAGGTATCCATCTATTAATATTATATATATTATATAGGCCCTGCACTTTTATTTGTTGTTACTTAATTTTATTAGGGGCCTACATTTATTTCATTTTAAATGGATATCATATTTATGAAGCTATATTGACCGATCCGCTGCCGATCGCTAATCGTCCGAGGGCGCCAGAAATCGAGTCTAGTTTCTCTTTCCCCAGCGGAAGAGAGTCTTCAGCTTGTGGTCTCTGAACACATCGGCTGCCGATTTCTTCACGTCCTCTTTGCTGTCAGACGTCGAACCCGTTGCCACTCCCTGTTCAGCGTCTTCCACTTGGATCTTCTGTCCTACCGTCGCCTCTGACACCTGTTCAAGATCCTTCTGCAGCTGAACCGCTTCCTCGATGAGTCGCAAGACCTTGAGGTCCTGATTGGCCGCTGAATCGCACCGGATGCCCTGTTTCATCATCGCGTCCTTGATGACGGAAACCATGAACTGCTTGAGGAATTGCATTGACTGACTGTTCCACAGCGCCACCAGAGAACCCTCCGGTGTCACCGGTATGGCTTCCGGTTGACCGGATGTAGCGTCATCCGTACCGGAAACGACGGCACAAGTCCAAGAACATGAAAGCAGAACGATAACAAGCGCCATCTTGTGAATCTGTCTGTCACTCGGATGCTGATGTCGCTGGTCCTGCTGCTGCTGCTGCTGATTGTTGCGCTGAAGCATCTCTGAAATCCAAATGAATTGCTCTAATTACTATCGTAAAAAGTACTACTACTACTGCTGCTGCTGCTACTACTACAACTACTACTAGTACCAACACCACCACTACTACCACAACTACCATTACTATTACTACTACCACAACTATTATTATTATTATTATTATTATTATTATTATTATTATTATTATTATTATTATTATTATTATTACGCATTTATTAAATGCCACTATCTAATGACCAAGCATCAATCGATGGCATCGAGTGAAGGACTTGCTCAAAATTCCTACAGTCACCGTCACCGTCTCAGGGCAGGAGGCTCTAACCCGTACTCTCCGCTTACATACTACTGCCCCGAAATATCTCTCGAACTATCTGCGAAAACCGCTATCTGCATCTTCTTCTCGCTCATTGCGCTCTGTAAATCGGCTTGATCTTTTTGTTCCCAGGGCTAAAACTGCCTTGGCCCAGCACCGGGCGTTTGCTGTAGTGGGTCCCACGATCTGGAATGACCTTCCCCCTCTGCTCAGGGCCAAACTAATGACTGGCTTTTCCTTATCGGTGTCGCGTTCCCTAAAGGCATTTCTGTTTCCCCGGGGCTTCTGTGCTGAGAGCGCCTCTGAATAGTTATTCTGCGAGAGGCGCTTTATAAATTTCTGGATACAATACAATACACAACGAACCAATCGGCTACCGGGTACCACACAACAGCAACACACACTCAGAAATCTATCGTCTGCACGCCTAATAAAAGTGTACAGTATGTCGCCAAGCAATTATGCTGTACCGCTTCCTAGAGGTCCGCAAACAGTGACGATAATCGGGATGGCTCGAACTTTAAACTCACTGTTAGTCTGTTACCAAGCGAACGCTAAACCAACCAACGTGCGTATTATACTCTGAGATACAGGCTTTTAAACAACATATATTGGGTGTGTAACTTTTTATGTATGTGTCTGGACTTTTATAAAGCGCATTTTAGGGACACCTCAAAAGCGCAAAGAACATGGCTGTACAAGAGATCTGAACAGACGGGTCTTAACATATCTGGGATAAATAACTTGAGCAGAGTTTAAGGACAGCTCGAATGTCAACGGGAAGATTGTTAACACCTGCTGGAGACAACAGACGGTTGAAGACCAATCTGTTCGATCTTGGTAACTAAATGTAGATACGCTCACAAGGTCTGTGTGTTATGTCTCTGTTTAAACTTAGTGTACAGTTGAACTGTTTCATAATTTAGTTGATTCTTTCTAAAGACTGTGTCTTGTTGGATATTACTCCACGAAGACTAGACATAACCCCACAACAAATGTCTGCCAATAAAATACAATAGCTGTGGCTTATGATCGGACAAAAGGTGTCCTTTAAGTAAAAAACAAGAAATATATCTGACAGAAGACGACATTGAGTCTGAATGTGCTTTGAAATCAGACAGTTTATGCCTTTAAGCGTTCTACATAGCCACATTAACTGTAGAGTCTTTCGTTAGTAGACATTTACTGTACGAATGGATGACAGATCAGTGTCCGCTTATCGATAACTGTCGAAGAGACGTATTAGGACAACAACACACAGTTCTTCTAAATATACATGTAAAATATACATTTTTAGACCTACATGGTTGTAACAGGTTGACAGATTATAACTGAGGAAAAACAAGTATATTATACTTGTTTTTCCTCAGTTACAATCTGTCAACCTGTTACAACCATGTTCCTAATAGGCGCTGCGTAAATCTATGAGTTTATTTACCATTACTATTACAAAGTGCTTTTCAGCAGGAACGCGCACCTTTTTTCAGCTACTAAAAATAATTTATTTATTTTAATAGTTAAAACAATAATTCAGTTGTTTTAATTTAATTTCAGTCTTGTGAACTGTTTTCAGTGTTTATTGAGTCCCCTCCCAATCCCCAATCCAGTTTTTCCAGTTTAGCCCTTCCATAATTGTTCAGTTCCGGAACCTATTGTTCAATTCCGGAAACTTTTCTAGGAAAAAAAACTGCAATTACAACCTGTTGCGTCGAATCTGAATGTCATACATACCTTTTGGGTGCGTGTTTCAAGCGAGACTCCAACTTCGTTTTGGACTATGTTGCGGACGGATTGTATGTTGCGGATTTTGACGTCGTCGTGAGTCTGCAAATGCTTCTCCGTCAGCCGTGTCTTCTGACTTTAAAGAAACTGGAAGCGCTCGAGAGATGTCGCCCACTCGAACCTTCGAGAGAGCGTCTTGAGAGGGCGCTCTCAGTCCGCCAGATAGAAACCTTGAGAGTCTCTTCTCGCACGTCCATTATTATTATTGGTTTTAATTATTATTATTGTTTTGCGTTTATTCTGCGCGCAAGGTCGATGAATCTGTTATTGAACGAGAAGCAGCTATGACCGTCTCAACTGTAATCGTCCGAGAGAGGTTAGTACTCTTCACGTTACAATCTAAGAGGATGAGCCCTAGCCAGTCGACTACTAACTGTGGGTCAATATAGAGGAGCGTTGATGGAAGGGCGTGCTTTTCCACTGCCACACCACCAAGGCCGCTGTTCTGGGAATTCCGAAAAGAGGGGAGAGCACAAATCCAATGGAGGATGAAATGCGGATTGAACAAGACAATCACAGGTCAGTTACTCATACTACTTGGGCATTCAGAATACGGTAAATTTAGAAAAGATTTGTACGGCAGAATGAGGAGAGGAGTAGAGAGGACACCAGCAGAGAGGAGAGGATACGAGTGGATAAGATAGGATAGGAAAGGATAGGATAGGAGAAGAGAGGAGAGGAGAGGAGACGAGAGGAGAGGAGACGAGAGGAGACGAGAGGAGAGGAGAGGAGAGGAGAGGAGAGGAGAGGAGAGGAGAGGAGAGGAGAGGAGAGGAGAGGAGAGGAGAGGAGAGGAGAGGAGAGGAGAGGAGAGGAGAGGAGAACAGAACAGAACAGAACAGAACAGAACATAGTACAGCAGAGGAAAGCAGAGCAGAGCAGAGCAGAGGAAGGGAGAGCAGAGCAGAGCAGAGAAGAGCAGAGCAGAGCAGAGTAGAGGAGAGGAGAGTAGAGCAGAGCAGAAAAGAGCAGAGCAGAGTAGAGCAGAGCAGAGAAGAGCAGAGCAGAGGAGAGCAGATGAGAGCAGAGGAGAGTAGAGGAGAGGAGAGGAGAGGAGAGGAGAGGAGAGGAGAGGAAAGGAGAGCAGAGCAGAGCAGAGCAGAGCAGAGCAGAGAAGAGGAGAGCAGAGGAGAGCAGAGGAGAGCAGAGGAGAGCAGAGGAGAGTAGAGGAAAGGAGAGGAAAGGAAAGGAGAGCAGAGGAGAGCAGAGGAGAGTAGAGGAAAGGAGAGGAAAGGAAAGGAGAGCAGAGCAGAGCAGAGCAGAGCAGAGGGAAGGAGAGGAAAGGAGAGCAGAGCAGAGGAGAACAGAGGAGAGGAGAGAACAGGAGAGGAGAGAGCAGAGCAGAGCAGAGCAGAGGAGATCAGAGGAGAGCAGAGGAGAGGAGGGCAGAGGAGGGGAGACGAGAGGAGAGGAGAGGAGAGGAGACGAGAGGAGACGAGGAGAGGAGAGAAGAGGAGAGGAGAGGAGAGGAGAGGAGAGGAGAGGAGAGGAGAGGAGAGGAGAGGAGAGGAGAGGAGAGGAGAGGAGAGGAGAGGAGAGGAGAGGAGAGGAGAGGAGAGGAGAGGAGAGAAGAGGAGAGGAGAGTGCGGCATGTCGCGTGATTGTAAATCAAACTAGACGTTTCTTTAATTAAGACCTTAATTATTAGTTTTACTGAGACTGCGATATCTGAAGTCAAACATCGACTGCAGCTACAAGTTTCTTGAAAGTCCTTCGGCGTCCACTGCTAGAGCAAACTCCGTGTCCAGTGCGCATGCGTATGCAAGCGACCTGTTGTATAACACTTTTTTTTACATAACATACATATACATATCTACGACAGAGAAGACAGGACGGAATGGGAAATGCAAATACGGTAGAAGATGGAACCTTTATTGCAAAGATTGTGCGTGTGTGTGCGAGCGCGCGCCTGTGTGTGTGTGTGCGTGTGCGTATGTGTGTGTGTGTTTAGGTGTGTGTGTGTGTGTACGTATGTGTGTGCGTGTGTGTGCGTGTGTGTGTGTGCCTATGTGTGTGCGCGTGCGCGTGTGTGTGTGTGTGCGTATGTGTGTGTGTGTGTGTGTGTGTGCGTGTGTGTGTGTGTGTGTGTGTGTGTGTGTGTGTGCGCGCGCGCCTGTGTGTGTGCGTGCGTGTGTGTGTATATGTGTTTGTTGGTGTGTAGGTGTGGGCGTGTGTGGTAAACACATCTGTTATTTTCGAGTAGTCTCTTTAGCAGCTTTGCACAGTCGTCGTGATTATGAGACAGACAAATCTCGACTCTCCAGGGTGTGTCGACCGCCCAAAAATCCAGCTCTTCATTGCATCACCGTAAATCTAGTTCCGGCGCAATTAGCGACTACACCGCGCGAGCTCCAGCACGTCTCTCCTTTCTCTGAAAGTTCAAAGCAACACGAGAACATAGACAAGTATATAGATGCTGAGGGATTGGTAGGTAATATAAATTATTTTGAATTGTAGTCAGTTGAGTGTACATTAGGACATAAATACACATATACATGCATACAAACATACATACATACATGTGTACATGTGTACAATATATATATATATATAAATAAATATATATATATATAAATAAATAAATATATATATATATATATATTTATATACACATAAGCTGGTACCGTATGCTGTATATCTACAGGATAAGGAAGAGAACGAGGATAGGTGCTCAAATAATTATCTACTAAGGAGATAAAAAATTATCTGCCTACCTCAACCTAGTAACTGGCAGTTCGAGATAGCTGATATATGGCTAGGTCGGTAAGGACAATATATAGCTAGGTATACGCGAGGGTGATATATGGCTATGTAATTAGGTGAGGATGATGTATGGCTAAGCAGGTGAGGGTGATATATGGCTAAGTAGGTGAGGGTGATATATGGCTAGGTCGGTAAGGACGATATATGACTAGGTAGGCAGGTCCTGTAGGCATATAACAGTTGATCTGATCATCTAATTCGATCCCATCCGATTTCGATGTAATGTAGTTTAGATCAATCTAGCAAAGGAACTTCTTTGTGGCTACTGAACCAATGCACAGGCATAAGCCGATGGCGCACAAAGCCATTGCCGGCCTTAGGATATTTCGGGCCCTATTCGCAGCAATGCGGAATATTCCGGGGCATGTCCTGCATGATCTGCTGCCACCTATCAAAAGCACAGGCCACTTCCTGCACCCACGAGTTCACGACCTGGAAATGCCGACCGCTGATAGCTTGGCTAGAAAAACGTCCATCATCAGGATGCTCTATGTCATCGATGAAGCAGCTTAGTATGCGCATTGGGTAAAGAAAACAATACAAATAGGGCATATTTGAGAAAATATTAGCAGTTAATAATAGTTTATTAGTAATTTAGTACTCTTTTATACATGGAGTCTGTATGGACACGTTTAAGTTGCTGTACACCAAAATGCGGTTTGCAATTGGTTCTGTTGAAGAAAATTCGACTCTGTTCTATTCTATATGCAGAGTGCACTCTACGGGCCCCCATGACACAAGTCAAAGTGTTTTTTATTGCTAATCATTTTATTTTTTTAGTAGATTGTTAAAAAGTACAAGTAAAATTTAAAGTAAAAATATTATAGTGCTACTATATTTTTGAAACAATCTAGATGAGGTACCATTTGACTTTTATTTTATTGACAAGAGAGAAGATTTAATCGAGGTACCAGTTGACTTTTATTTTATTGACAAGAGAGAAGATTTAATCGAAACCATAATATAGGCCTAATTATTATTAGGGTGTCTTGCTCATGTTAAGATTTAATCGAGGTACCATTTGACTTTTATTTTATTGACAAGAGAGAAGATTTAATCGAAACCATAATATAATTATTATTAGGGTGTCTTGCTCATGTTAATTTTCTGTGACATTTTCGGCCCCCCGCCTAAGTTGCGGGCCCTGTGTGACCTCACGGTTCGCACACTCCTAAGGCCAGCACTGCTCAAAGCAGTCGCAACTATATAACGGAAGTGGTTCACATCATGACAGGGCAGTGCAGGCTGATCACCAATGAAGGTGTTACGTTGTTTTGCATTGTGTTGCCAATTGGCTATGCTAAAATTATAACGATATAATATTTAGCTGCACCTGATCGAAGAGTTAAGTGACAAGGTAACAAATTGACTCTGGCTGCATGTTACAAACGCCTATCACAAGAGGTAACAAAGAGCCATACGGTAGGCTACACTTACTAGCACGGTCCGTGCACCATGACCTCAAACGGTTTGGCGCCTATTCAAACGGGCAGCGGTCAGTGTTGGGTAAACTCACACAAGAAATGAGTTAAATCAAAACTCAACTCACGCACCTCAAAATGAGTTTAAACTCAAACTCAACTCATCCTAAGTGAAATGAGTTAACTCAAACTCACTTGTTAAATGAGTTAACTCATAAACTCACACGTTTCATACTAGCACGTTCTAATCGAGCAACAATTTTTCCATCACGCCTACTTGTAACAGAAAAATATTTTCCATCAAGAATACACGGTACTTCAGCCATGTTGTTCTGAACTGTTCACGAATCACAATATACAAAATATGCAGTGCTTAAATACTGTCCGCTAGCAGTGTTTACGACCCTCCCTGCCGTCACCACTCACCAGTATGGAAAGCCGGCGATATAAAAAAAGGCTTGTTTTTCAATATAATAATGTGCCGAGTGCCGAAGAGTGAGTTGAGTTTAAAATAATTGACAGTTACAACTCAAACTCACAGAAAATATGAGTTAACTCAAACTCATAACTCACACTCTTTAAGGTGAGTTAACTCAAACTCATAAATCACAGCAAGTGAGTTAACTCGTGAGTTTAAACTCATATGAGTTAACTCATACCCAACACTGGCAGCGGTGATGAAGGATCTCACCGGTCAATTCATTGGAAAAAATTACCAGGGTTGCGGCCATGCAGTCCCTATATAAAACGTGTAGGCCTACATTTACATTTACATGCTTGACCTAATTAATAGGCGAGTTAAACTGATTAATGAATTACCAGGCGAGTTAAGATGGTTAATGATTTGAACACGACAGCCTCGTCTTGTTTCCAACAATTTAACAGCATCTTACGTCGACAGGAGAAATAATTATTGCTGCAACTCCCAGTTAATCGAGAAATACCAGCAGCTGCGTAGGCAATAATCATGTCTGTACATCGTAGAGTGATGAATATTCATAATCGATAGTGAATATTCATCGATTTACAATGAATAAATGTGATTCGTTGATTCGTCTTTAATTGACGTCTGACTTTCCTACGGAAGCTCATTTGTGACATGACTATCATATTACAAAACCACCCACTGATTAAGGTGTCCTAATTGACCACTGATTAAAGTGTTCTAATTAACCACTGATTAAATGTCCTAATTGACCACTGATTAAAGTGTTCTAATTAACCACTGATTAAATGTCCTAATTGACCACTGATTAAAGTGTTCTAATTAACCACTGATTAAATGTCCTAATTGACCACTGATTAAAGTGTTCTAATTAACCACTGATTAAATGTCCTAATTGACCACTGATTAAAGTGTTCTAATTAACCACTGATTAAATGTCCTAATTGACCACTGATTAAAGTGTTCTAATTAACCACTGATTAAATGTCCTAATTGACCACTGATTAAAGTGTTCTAATTAACCACTGATTAAATGTCCTAATTGACCACTGATTAAAGTGTTCTAATTAACCACTGATTAAATGTCCTAATTGACCACTGATTAAAGTGTAGTTGGGTATAAGCATAGTTGGGTATGCGTGTCCCAATTAACCACTGATTAAAGTGTCCCAATTAACCACTGATTAAAGTGTTCTATCATCCTATGAACAGTCATATCCGTTCCAAATTCAAAGAACATCGAGAATGAAACGCCGGTCGTTTTGCGCTTCCGTAGTCTGGGACTTGGATCGATGATCGTCTTCTCCAGCCATCGCTGTGCCATTGATGTCGCCAGTGTTCCAGCAGACACAGACAGAGCAATGCGAACGGTCAACAACAACCGCACGGCAAAGAAGACGGAATGAGGAGATGTCTCTGTGACCTCTGATTAGACCGAAGACATTGATTGGCAGGTACAATATAGCTTCTTTTCTTCTGCCCCATCTTACTCTGAATAAAACGACTGATTTTATATCTGGACACCGCCTGTAAGCTGCACTATCGGCCATGAGCATCCTGCACATAACTAATGCCATCCGAGGAGTATTGATATGCAGATAGAGCCAAGCAATCAAGAAACTGCGCTCATCAAATCACATTCCCATTAAAAGGAGTAGAGATTCAACTAGAGCCAAGCCAAATGCGATAAAATGGGTCATAGGCATCAGACGTCATAACATTTAGTCTAATTTCGTAGTAGGGAAATAAGTAGAAGGGTGTGTTGTATACATGGACTTCCTCAACAGGGATATATCCTTGCTACACAGGACACTTTCTCGTGAGTACCTAAAGGGGTATCGTCATACCCTACTTCTGTGTTAGATCTACCCGTTTATTTCACGTCACATCGCATTACTGTCTCTACATTTCATCCGTGATATATTACATCATCACATTTATTCACAGTTGACTCTGTGATGCATTGACCGAATCTGTTCAACATCACGAACAAGTTCTTCGTCGCCATAAAGGAGCTGCATAAAGCAATGCTTTCTTTTTCTCAGGGATGGACGAAGGCTCTGCGCTTCTACATCATCTCGAACGCAGGTTCAACAGATGGCTCTGCTCAGTTGTCATAGGCAACGCGGTCGTCAAGGAAACGACCGAGCATTGCAACGACGACGTAGAAAAGGTCAACGATAATCTTTTAAGGGTCTCTAATAAAAGCGATGTATCAGATGATAAACGCATTGCCTTACATACACCATCATACCCTACCCATCCATCCCCACCCTTTACAGCTTTATGAGGCACTATATAATGGCTAAATAAAGGCGCTATATTAACGCATTGCGTTACAAATACCATCATGCCCTACCCACTACTCTGATCCCGTGCAGCTTTATTAGGCACTATATAAATAGGTAAATATGTGCTTCCGTGTCTACTACCTTAATAAACCTTTAGATACATATAGGCATACATGCATGCATACTCAACTATACTTATGCACGCATACGTACACGCCCACATACATACATACATGTATACAACAATATATACATACAAACATGAACCCGTATATACATACATACATTTACACACACATGAATTAATGGGTGCATCCATACCTACCCTACCCTACCCCTATCCTATCCTACCCTACCTTAGTCTACCTTACCCTACCTACCATACTCTATCTTATCCCCCACCCTACCCTACCCTACCATACATTATCTTCTCCTACCTTACCCTACCCAATTCTATCTTATCCTACCACACCCTACCCTACTCTATCTTAACCTACCCTAATCTCCCCCTACTTTATATTCTCTTACCCTATCCTGCACTACTCTATCTTACCCTACCCTACCCTACCCTACTTTATCTTATCCTACCCTACTCTACTTTTTCTTCTCCTACTATACCCTACCATACTTTATCCTATCACCCTACTCGCACCCGCCCTAACCTATCCTAGCCTACCCAATCTTATTCTATCCTATCCTACGTACGCATGTATCTATATTTGTATGTATGCATGTATGCATACAATGTATGTATGTATAGTATGTATGTTTATCTATGTATGCATGACTGTGTCAAGACACTTAAGCTGACACCTTGCAGTTACACCTGAACAGGTGTTTGATATTTGATCGACAGGTGGAGACACTGAGCGTCTGTGGATCTGATGAGAAGGTTTTGGCTGAAGTCGTTCCACAGATCCGACAGATGCTTCTGCACTCAGGCAGCCAACACTCCAAGACGTCTGTCGCTGAAACTCCCATCCTTCTGTCTCAGATCGACGATGAGATAGGTCGTCATCAGAGACTCCTTTCATCACTGGCGCTATAGAAGCCTTTCTTTGGTAAGGTAATTGGTAAGGTAGCATTGCCGCGCATTTGTTACGCACTTGCATGAGAAGTAGACACGGAGAGATACAGACGGAGAGACAGACAGACAAACAGATAGGCATACAGACAGATAATAGATGAATAGTTCTGTTAGCTCGTTAATAATTAACATATATATATATATGTATATATATATATATATATACTCGTATTTATTGACAAGCTCACTGATAAACCGCAGTAAGTAACATTGAAACATGTGACGGTACAATTATCAAGATCTTAATTAACACATGTCTTGGCAGAATGTGAGGCGCCCGCTCATTTTACAGCTGCCCCTAGGGAGTGGAAGGCTGAGTCGAACTATAGGGAGCTACGGCCATTGACTAATGTCTTGTGCTAAAGAAGTAATTAGATTAAATTAAATAGCCTATTGTTAAGAAAGACAAGCGGATACAGAGGCGTGGCCAGGAAACAATTGGGGTGGGGTCGTGGATCTATTAGACATGGTCGCAGAGTACGGGGTCAGTGTTTTTGTGTTTTGCAATTTATTTCGAGGGAAATGCAAATGTCGAGTTTGTGTTTGTTTGTAAAACTGTAGATGAGTTGCGGTGTTCGAGGTACCTACTGATGGTCTGCGACGAAGAGGTATTTCGAAACAACAGCGAACTGGCGACGCTCCTTTCAGCCTACAGACAGGCCAAGAGGAAGAACTGTGAGCACTGTAACGCTCTCTTTGAACTTCTGTCTCCTATAACGACACGACAAACGATTTTGCTTATGAAGAACATTCGTAAATCGTTCTACATTTTCAAGTAACCAGACTTTGAGAATTATCCAGACTTTGAGAAGTATCTAGACTTTGAGAAGTATTCTGATTTGAGAAGTATTCAGACTTTGAGAAGTATCCAGACTCGGACAAGTATTCAGACTCGGACAAGTATCCAGACTTTTAGAAGTATCCAGACTTGGAGAAGTATTCAGACTTGGAGAAGTATCCAGACTCTGATAAGTATCCAGACTCTGAGAAGTACCCAGACTTTCAGAAGTATACAGACTTTCAGAAGTATCCAGACTTCGAGTAGTATTCAGAATTCAGAAGTATCAAGACAGTGTGGCGTGTATTGCATTCTGTTACATTTGTCAATTCATATAGCGCCTATCGAAGCACGAACTATTGTTACCAATAGAGGCGCATTCAGGTTTGGTGTTGAGGGGCCCCTATCCACATTATTGCATCACATTGCATTGTCACACTATTTCATTGTACTAATAATAAATTACATTGCTTCAGTATATTACGTAACATTATTACATTACATGTTTGTATTGCACTACATTGCATTTATTACATGACATTACATTATCACATTACACCACGTTATTCTATTACATTACGTGATTACATCACATGACTACATTGCTTTATTACATTACACTATTGCACTACATTGCATTCTACATGGCATTACATTATTACATTACACGACGTTGTTCTTTTACATTATGTGACTACATTACATGATTACATTACATTACAACATTACATCATATTAGTGCATGACATTATATTACTAAATGGCATATAATTACATTGCATTGTACCAGTACCTTACATCACATTGTAACATGAAATTACAGGCAGTGTGCTGTTGTTGATTATCGTGGAGAGCGAGTGTCTCCTATCCGTGCTGCATTCCGTCATTCGCATCCATCCGGAACTTGGCATCCTCTACTGTACGAAGCGCATCTACACCGTTGCTAGGCAACGCGGAACGCTGCTTCTGGAGCAGGCTTCTCCCGTCCTTGGCGACTGGCTGTCAGGTTATTACGACGGGATTCGTTTGTTGATTGATTGACTGTTGCTGATTGAAATGGCGACCTAAATGATTGATTGATTGATTGTAAAGATTTACAGATTGCATGACAGTTCCAATTATTCATTTCGTTCGTTAATTAATTAATTGATTGATTAATTCGTTCATTGATTCGTTCATTCATTCGTTTATTAGTTCGTTACTTTTTTCTTTTTTTCCTCATTTAGTTTGGAATGTCCTCAGGCAGTTGGCCAGCGAGCTGTTCCAAACGCTCACGTGTTCGTTAATAAAAAGGTGCTTTGCTTAAGTGCAATGCAGAGGACTTTAATTAATTCATTAATTCATTAATTCATTCAATCATTCAATTATTCATTTTTTCATTTAAAGGTCTTTTCCTGTGTGCAAGGCAGAGGACTTTCGTTCATTCATTCATTCATTCATTCATTCATTCATTCATTCATTCATTCATTCATTCATTCAATCATTCAGTTATTCATTCTTTCATTTAAAGGTGTTTGCTTGCGTGCAACGGAGAGAACTTTCGTTGACGAATTCACTCATTCATGCATTCATTCATGCATTAATGCACCTATTCATTCATTGATTCATTCATTCATTCATTCATTCATTCATTCATTCACTCATTCAAAGGCTTTTGCTTGTGTGCTACGCAGGGGTCCTACCGGATGACACAGGGGCCTTGGAGCAGCTGGACTACTCAGACATTTTCAAGGTTAGTATCCGCCAATACTAGTCATTCGCCTGATGTAGTCTTTTGGGATTCGAAGCCCAGACGCAGTGGTGAACGGTTTGTACTTGGTCATCGTGCATTTGATCTCGTTGTTTTGCAGATTGTAGTTCGGGATCTTCACGAGTCGATTCCAGGTCTCGATGTCTTCCTTCGACTGTTCACGATGACGGCAGGTGGTCTCATCGCTGTCCTACTAACCGTCATCGTTCTTGCCCTCATCTCCACAGGTCAGCCCAGATTTCATCAAGTCTATACTCCGCCAATGATCCATATTCCTTGTCTAATAACCCAGTGCATCCAAAAACCTATCCCCTAATCACGACTAAAAAACACACACCTACACATACACCTACACACCTACACACACACACACACCTACACACACACACACACACACACACACACACACACACACACACACACACACACACACACACACACACACACACACACACACACACACACACACACACACACACACACACACACACACACCTACACAAACACACACACACACACACACACGCACACACACACGCACACACACACACACACATATAGTAGTGTGGTGGGCGGAGGGTTATAGGGCTGAGCACTCTTAAGTCAAGACCATCCTATTACACATTGCATTGTTTGTAATAGATGCCACGTTCTAGGTTTAACCCCAACTGTCAATTGTCCAATAGGTGACTCTTGACCCTTTATATATATTATATATATATATAAATATATATATATATATTATATATATATTATATATATAATATATATATATATATATATTTGACAATTAAATCGAATCCCACCCCACTCCATCCAGACTGGTTTAATCTACTCTGCCTCCTCTAACCCTTTGGACAACCCTCTGACTTGACGCAGCGCTCGTGAATAAGCCAGTGCCCTGCGCTTAGCTTTCAAGTGGCGCTTTAGAAGTTTGGAGTTTACGATTACGATTACAGAATCGCCGATGACACTGGATGTGCGTCAGGCCCGTCTTCGCCTTCAGTTGATCCTGGAGTCTCAGCGCCTAGGCAAGAGCGAGTGGGGCTGGCGAGACACCCCTTCTGCCCTTGTGGCCCTTCAGCTCAACGACCCTTCGTGGTGCTTCACCAGCGAATCGAACCAGCGAAGCATCGACAGAATGGAGATCGGACTCTTGTCGGAGATAAGCAAGTAAGATATAGTTGCATCGTTCAAAGTAGTCTGGCCCAGGGTGGTAATTGTCAGGGGTGGGGTTCAACCCCCTAGTCTTTCTTAGGACTCCACAGTTAAGTCTTCATTGCACACTCCAAGGGGTCGTTTCCAAACCCCCTAAGTTGTGCTAGTGTGATTTAGCCTTATTGGACTCTGAGTCTCTGACAAAGAGAAGACATTTCCATGGTGTATCATGTATGCAGTTTTGAATTTTCTCAACAAAGGAATTGATTTTGATTCGAGTCTGACTTGCAAAACTGCTAGCGTTGAAATCTGCTGCTTACAAATTTCGTTGACGTCAGTTTGCAAAATACGGATAAAATGTTCAACCCCCTCCCCCAATCTTTTTTTCTACAATTCCCAAACTGGTCTGGCTACAACTATCGCCTGCTTAACGTGTCCGATGGTCGATTCATTATGACTGGTGTGTCTCGGAGGGTGATTCTGATTCAAAGAGTGAGTAAATGAATTGGTAATGAGTTAGCGACTGCTCATTCGCTTGTGTCATTTCGTGCTCAGCTTTAGACTTACCTTTTCCATATTGCTTATCCACTGAACTGATCTTCTGGATATTGACCTGATTGCGACTGCTACTACTGCTGCTGCTGCTGCTGCTGCTACTACTGCTGCTGCTGCCACAACTACTACTACTACTACTACTACTACTACTACTACTACTACTACTACTACTACTACTACTACTACTACTACTACTACTACTACTACTACTACTACTACTACTACTACTACTACTACTACTACTACTACTACTACTACTACTACTACTACTACTACTACTACTACTTCTACTTCTACTACCACTACTACTACTGCTGCTGCTGCTGTTGCTGCTGCTGCTGCTGCTACTACTACTACTCCTGCAATAACAACAACAACAACTGGGCTTCTACTACTACTACTGCTGCTGCTGCTGCTGCCACTGTTATTACTGCTCTGAACTTGTTAGATTGTATTGAACAAGTCCAGAGATTTTAATGGGTTACACTGGATTGACGAAGATTGGACTGGTCTATGGTAGGCTATCAACGTAAATGTAATTGCAGTTAGTAACTTCTATTGCGCCGGTGTATAATGCACAAGGCATCAATCAATGGCGCACCAAAACCAAGCCTTAATCAGGTCAATATCCAGAAGGTAAGCCCGTAAGACAGAATCAGATTGGACTAGATATGAAGTCTGTTTTATTCTGATGAGGTTGACACTGGCTTCCAGGCGGCGCCAGCTGACTCCCTCAATCCTTGCGGCCTACACAAACGCCCTCCTGGCCGTCTACCTCAACCCTCGCTCCTTCCACGGACACGACCTGCTCTCGACCCTCACTCACTACATCAACACCCAACAGATCCACAAGCAGCAGAACAACTATCTAATCGCTAGTTGCGTCTTCGCCATCTTCAACGCCGGCCTCGAGTTAGACCGGAAGCACGTGACCTGGCTTCTTGCGAGGCAGAGAGAAGACGGATCGTTTCCCTTAGGAGCAGGTAATGACAATCCAGCTTATCATTGTTTATTATTAGTATTATTAATAGTACGATTACTCAGGAAATTAGAGAAGTTACATGTAGGTAAGGAATAGATATATGACTCCTGGAATTAAGTAGTAGTAGTAGTAGCAGTAGTAGCAGCAGCAGTAGTAGTAGGTGCCCCCAAGGTACACGACTACACGAGGTACTTGAGAGGCAGAGAGAATATATTATTATTTGTTCTTAATCCAAGGTTACTCTTTCTAAGTTTTGACATAATTGTAGTAGCCTATTAGGCATACATGGCAGCATTTGATATATTTATGAGCGCTTCTTTTTTGTTTTATTTTCATGAGATTGTTTGCTTTAGATTTTCCGCTGTTGTAAACTGTAATTACAGATAACTCGTTTCATGTTTATGCTAAATGAAAACTAAACGGGAGCATAGCCGCATGAAATAATTAATTATTAATTATTAATTGGCTTATGATGTTCATTTAAAGTGGTACCGGGAACAACCCCAGTGCGGTTTGTTTTAGAGTAGCGCAACACGAATGCGTCCTTGTTTCCATTTGTAGACGAGGCAGCAATAACAGTTCAGGCGTTGACCTGTTTCGACGAGGGTCAGGTACCACGTGACCGTCTTGACCTGACCCTGGAATATTTAATGAGGCAGAGACAAGACGATGGATCCTTCGGTTCCCTACTAACAACCGCCTTAGTTACTCAGGTCTTCATGTAACAACAACATCTAGTCATCACCATCGTCGTTCTAATCATCGTCGTCGTCGTCGTCGTCGTCGTCGTCGTCGTCGTCGTCGTCATCATCATCATCATCATCATCATCATCATCACGGTGATGATGATCGTCGTCATCTGGATCATCATCATCATAATCATCATCATCATCATCATCATCAGCAGCAGCAGCAGCAGCAGTAGTAGTACAGGGGCATAACTTTGGTCTAAAAAGTCGGGGGTACCAATTTCTTCTTCTTTTTCGCTTTTCGCGTGAAGACCATTTTGGACATATTACCCTGCCAGTAACTGACTATGAAACGCTGATGAGCTTATACTTCTACGATGGCAATTTCATCGTCTATAATGTCATCTATCTATTCTATCTATCTATTCTATCTATTCTATCTATTCTATCTATTCTATCTATCTATCTATAATGGGGGGCCCGTAGAGTAATGGATAACACAATGGCGTGAAGAGCTGAAGGTACCAAGATCGAACCCCGTAGACAGCCGATAATTTAAGGTTAATTCTGCCTTCCACTCGCGCGGCGGCGGTGGTTAAATGAATAGTAGGCCGTGATTTGGCGCCGTATGTTGGCTGCCGCATAAGCAGTTATATTCGACTCCTGTAAAACTGTTATCATGTGCTTCTACTTAATGTAAGTAAGTAAGTAAGTATATTCTTTATTACACCATTAGCAAACGCACAATGGGACAGAAGCTAGAAGCATTGATTGTAAAACATTGAAGTAATAATAAATCGAAATAAAAATGATAAAATAAGTAATTAAAAAAGCAAGTGTTTTCTTATCATTTATGCAGTAATCTAGCAATGTAACCCTTCCCCGTCAAAGGATCACATCGTGGTATCTCGCGATTATGCCGGCGAGGTCGAAGATAATATCCGGTAGATCGTATCGGAGGGAGCAAATCATGGAGGACATGCCCTGGGTTCTGAAGGATTGCTGCAAAGAGAGCATCGTCCGCCTTAGAACACAACAGGTCAAATGTAGGAGTATCAGTTGGCAGAAACCCTTGTCGCTTAAGCTTACGTATCAAGGCAGAGAGACGTTCTCTCTCAAGACCATTGGAAAATCCCCACCAGACTGGAGATGAGTACAACATTCGTGCCACTGTGGTGGAACGTACAACATCATGAAGGCGGCTTCCAGTTAATCCATGCGAAACCAGGACTCGCAGAGCAAAAAAGGATTGTTTAGCTTTACAACAGATGTTGTTAATGTGCGAGGAGAACCCAATTTTTTCAGAAAGAGTGACTCCCAAAATTTTTATTTCATTTACACGTACGATCCCAGCAATGGGCGGAGGGGTATCTAGAATTTTGTATGTATGTAAGGCGCCCTGCGTGGCTGCCGTTTCTACTATATGTATGTTCACTGTACAGCGCAGTGCGTTTGCAGGCGCTTAATTAAAGAAAAGGTTATTATTATTATTATTATTATTATTATTATTATTATTATTATTATTAATGAACTTCTATAGCGCCCCTTCAAGAAATCTACTCAGTGGCGCTCCCGACCGAGGCCCGGTCAAAAAGAAAGGTATTAGGTATCTACTCGTTTTCGCTTAAGAAAAAATTTATCCATTTTCCCTATCAGCGAAATCGAAACATGACGTGTATGAGTCAAAATCAACGACGTCTCAAATGCTTATGACGGAGGGAGGAGCTCTAGCCGGCTCTGGTATGTTTGACCAAGTACAGTTAGGCCTATTGATTCTGAGATTGTGAGGAAACTGAGGGATGAGGAGTCATATCAAGGCCGACAATATGAGTGTGGGTCCATATACGGATTTGTAACTGATGAAGGATATAGCTTACTTGCGCTTTGATCTACATCTCCACATCTCGATAAGACTATAAGATGACAACCACAAGGCGAAGAGTGAGGGCTATGTCAGATCTTTCCAAGAAACGTGTAGCCACGGCCAAGATCTGCGGCGTGCGGGCCGGTCATGTTGGTCAGTTTGTCGGGTGACATGTGTGGCTGAAAGTCTGCTTGTCTGACTGCCTGTGAGTCTGTGACTCGGTTCGTCTGGCTGTGGGTTTACCTGTGTATCTAAGTCGTACTTTTGTGCACTCTGTCTACATACACGAAGCAATTAGGCGAAGACTGCGATCTCTGGGAAGGCAGAATAATAAAATATTGATTGGCATTGTTTAAAAAGTGTGTGGGGGGATACGGTACCCTCAGTCCAAAGAGTGGGGGTACGGGTACCCCTCCTATCCCCACAAATTACGCCTATGCTTTCATGGGCGTCCCTTTTATATGAAGTGCAAAGCTTTTGTGCAGGAGCAAATTGATGTTTTTGCATAGAAAGTCTATTTTTGAACACAGAACATGTGACAACTTTAAAATAAATAATGGTCAAGGACTTTAATTATTAAGTGTTTTTCTCGCATCGAATATCGTGTTATGACTGTTGTAATAATCAAAAGATTTTATTTTTTAAATATGCGCAAAATCCAGTGGGGCAGATGCTGCCCCTTGTTCGCATGTGCGTACGTCCATGTTTGGTTTCAGGGCAAACCGGATAGAGTCTCTCTTAAAATCCGCCTCACCATGTTCTGTCAAAAGTGGGCAGATGGGGGAACGTCTTCTTCCAGTAACCACTCTGGCACCACACCGACGAAAGTACTGACCGCAAACGACTGGCTGATATTTTTAGCCGACATTATCCGTGATAGACCATTTCTAGAGAGGTTTTCTGAGCCCTATAGTTAATTGTAGAGGGAAGGATATGGGTCACGGTGTCTGGTGAACAATCTAAAGGCGGCCTTGACCAAACGTTAAGTGTCGTGGTCCTTTTTCTTCAAAAGGATGAAGCAATTATAATAATAATAATATTCGTTTAATATCTTCAAACTGACAATAACGCAGTATGATTACAAATCAGTATGAACGGATGATCACAAGTTATTACAGGAGTCGAATTTAACTGTACATGGCAGCCATGCAAGGCGCCCATCACGTCCTACATCTCATTTTAACAAACGCGCCATCTCGCGAATGAAAGGCTGAGTGGACCTAAATTTGAGAGGGTTGCTGGAAGCGATCCCGCTACCGCTTGCTCTTCACGCCAGTGACGTTACCACTACTCTATGGACCCCATAGAAGTAGGTTAGGCCCTACGCGTAAACATCCGCACAACGGGTCAGCGTTGAGTTATGAGAGTGGTAGTTAAAACCAGGATTGTTGTGACAGTTCGCTGCCCGATCTGATGAGGATACGTTGACAACCGGGTCGTGGAAAGAACGCTAACTGCCATTATTTAATTTGGTTGGGTTCAGCTGGAGTTGGGATAATAACGCGGACATTTCAGACACTGTGTAAACGGCCTAATTCTGGGTCCATTGCTGCGACTGTAAACACACGCAAACTTCGAGAACGATTATTTACGGCTGGCTGTTAAGCGGGACAAGAGCACGTGCAACAAAACAGCTAGCTATAGCTGTTGGTTAGGCAAACGGTTCCGTCCACTATTCCGGGGGTCCGCTATTCCGGGGATCCGCCGGAATATACATACATACAACATACATACATGCATACATATATACAAACATGCATACAAACATGCATACATAAATACATACATACATGCATACATACATCCATGCATGCATGCATGTATGAATGTATGCGTGTATGTATGTATACATACAAACATGTATGTATGCATGTATGTATACATACATACATGTATATATGAATGTATGTATGTATATATACATGTATGTATGCATTTATGTATGTATGTATGCATGTATGTATGTTGTATGTATGCATATTCCGGCGGATCCCCGGAATAGAGGACCCCCGGAATAGCGGACCCCCGGAATAGCGGATCCCCGGAATAGCGGGCCGGTACCAGGCAAACATGCAGCGTGTAGACCTAAAACAAGTTCACTCTTTTGAATTCGTTGCTTAATGATAAACCATAGAAATGTACAAGGTGGGAATTGCTAGGGGGTTTGGGGGATTCAGCCCCTAGTCTTTCTTAGGACCCCCAGTCAGGGGCGTAACTTTGGTCTAAAAAGTGGGGGTTCCGATTTCTTACATACTTGAAGTAAGGCGGACACTGCTATCTCCGGGAAGGCACAATAATAGAATATCGATTGGCATTGTTCAAAAAGTGAGGGGAACGGTATCCTCAGTCCAAAAAGTAGGGGTACGGGTACCTCTAGTACCTCCACAAATTACGCATATGAGCAGTAGTATGATCATCATCATAACCACAACTACAATCTCCGACGTCATCATCATCAACATCGTCGTCATCATCACTTCCATCATTATAACAGTCACAGTCGTAACCGCCACCGTTTCACTTCCAACGTTTCACTGTCTCTGCTTTGCTAAGGTAATTTTTTTAATCTTTCACTCATTTTTGACATTCGGTTATCAATGTGGTAATTATCGCAGTTATTAATGAATAATGAAATTAGTTGATTGCAGGTGTTCACGAATATGGCGATTAATCGCAGGTGTTCACGAACGTTATAATTAATCGCAGGTGTTCACGAATCTTGTAATAATAATCTCACCTGTTCATGAATTTTATAATTAATCGCTTTTGTTCATGAATATGGTAATTAATCGCTTTTGTTCATGAATAATTATGGTAATTAATCGCAGGTGTTCACGAATATGATAATTAATCACAGCTGTTCACGAATCTTCTAATTAATTGCGGTTGTTCATGAATTGTGTAGTTAATCGCTTTTGTTCATGAATATGGTAATTAATCGCAGGTGTTGATGAATATGGTAATTAACGGCAGGTATTTAATGCGACTCGGGAGGTGCAAGGCCTAAGTGATCTGGACTACCAACTGACCGTGAAGTGGATGGTCCAACAGACCGGAAGTGACGTCATTAGAAGGAACGTCCATCTTGCGGCCAGTCTCCTTATGGCGCTGAACGGAAAATCTCTTGCCTCCATTCAAAATTTAACAGGTTCGGAATTATGAATTATAAAAAATGGATAATTGTTTTTGAATAACAGCGTATCAGATGTAGCTATAGTTCAATCGGATCAGTTAATTCTTCAGTGCAAAAGTTGTGGACTTGTGGAGTGATTTGAACGGTAGTACTTACTGTCTCGGTGAACACTACCACAGCTTTACGAGGAAGTAAGTAAGTAAGAACTTACTTACTTACTTACTTACTTACTTACTTACTTACTTACTTACTTACTTACTTACTTACTTACTTACTTACTTACCTACTTACTTACTATCTCAGTGAACATTGCCACAGTTTTTACGAGGAAGTAAGTAAGTAACCATTAACTTAATGTCTCAGTTAACGCTACCACAGCTTTTACCAGGAAACTTGGAAGGATGGGCTGTTAAGCGGTCCAGATTGATTTCCAGTGGTTCTAACACAGATTACAGTCGTCTGAACCACTTAAAACAATTGTTATATTAGTCTATATTATATTTGATTTATTATATATTAACCGGCGTAGCAGAGCAATTAGGGGAAATTATGGGCTCAGCTTGTGGTAGAATTGGGCTACTTTCTAGATAGTTCCTATATAATTGTTCTTGTAAACAGTAAATTGCACCAAAAAGGAATTAACGCGAGAACTAAATAGAACTAAGGGGTGTGGGTCAATAACATGGAATAGCATATGACGCCCTGTCATATGCTATTCCATGAATCCATGTTATTGACTCCCACCCCTTAGGGCTATTTGGCGATATGCCACTGGGTCCATACATTTGCTGGTATTCCACTGAGTAGGGATATTGTTATTTGAAGAATATACTGGAAAACAGGAACTATACTCTCAGAAATATCTAGATAGTGATAAACTATTACAGGAATTCTCCGGCGCTGCATAAACTATAAAGTAACGTAGAACTGGAAAATAGAATCTGTTGCATAAAATAATATCATATAGGCAGACCTGGGTGTAAAATAGTGTTTTCTGACACAAGGTGCGCAGTAGACTTGTCTGGAGTGTGCAGTGTGTAGTATGAGTTTTGGGAAGGCAGTATAGCTCAAGTCAACTACAAACGATTGTATTCGTTTATATCAGAGACTTTATTTTAACTACATACAAGGTTATTTTAGAACCAAGATAAGTGACTAGATACTGAGGCGCCTAAGAAGCTATAGGAGATACAAACAGGATGAGATATACTGTCATTCTCTAGGTCAAGAATTATTATTATATCCGTCTGTCCAACTTCTAGACAACACCAGGTCTTCAAAGATAAGCTACGTCGAGAATTTCAGCTCACTCGGCGGAAGATAATACCAGGATAATAGATGCACCCCAGATTTTACATTCCAGAAGCGACTGGAAAGATTAATCATCCGCGTTGGAAATAGTTTTCCACTGGTCAGTATAATTAGGAAAGGTCTGATTAAGAACACACCTACCAGTGGCCTTAGTAATGTCAATCTAGGTATCCAGGATAAAGTCCTACAGGTTGATGGACCAGTCACGATTATACCGTTATTACGGACCTGAGAATGACTTAGGATAAGTAAGTCTGTAGATCTATAGAGGGAGAGCGGACAGTCAGTCAGTCAGTCAGTCAGTCGGACAGTCAGTCGGGAAGTCAGTCAGTCGGTGTCAGCAGTCAGCCGGGAAGTCGTTCAGTGACCAGTGGTTCAGGACAGGAACGCCAGCAGCTTAGACTGGGCATTCTATGTTAGACTGGCATGTCTAGTGCTAAGTAGACACTGCGTTCAGCTTGAGAAGTTTAGAATAAGAGTCCTTGTAGTTGTTGCAATGTCGTAGCCAGGGCCGCCGACATAAATTCCGGGCCCCTAGGCAGAGCAGTCACGGGCCCCAAGGCAGAACAGTCACGGGCCCCTAGGCAAAGCTGTTATGGGCCTCTAAACCATCTTTTACGATATTATATAAATATAATATCGTAAAAATAAAAAAAAACACAAATTGAAATAATAAAAGTGCGTGTACGACCGTACAATATTATATTTATATATATTATAGACAACTATGATTTTATTCAGATGCTCGAGGTTTAAACTGATTTTAGTTAAGCGTCAGATAATATATTTTAAAAGGCATAAATCATAAACGTTGTATAACTTAATATAATATTTTTCATAAGTTGATTGCGGGCCCGGCCCGGGCCCCTAAAAAGTCGCCGGCCCCCTGGGCATTTGCCCCCCCTGCCCCTCCCTCTCGGCGGGCCTGGTCGTAGCTATCTCATCATCGTCAGCGGGACTGAACAATCGTGTGCTATTGAACTGTGTATTCGTAAAGAGACATTCTTAGAGAATGACAATAAAGAATGTCGACAGAAAAACTCTCAACTGGTTTTTTAAGTGGTCCAATGGTTACCTGCCTCCATATATAGAAAGCCATTGTGATATTTATCTGACATTGTAGTACTTGCCAGTTCAAGTAGGCCTACAGATTGATAGCTTGAGGAAGTATTAACGTTCCGGAAGAAATTGAAGAATTTCAGACTGATTGCATCCTAGTAGACTTAATTATGGTTAAATAATTAAACTACTTGACCTTAAGTAAACTGCTACATCACTTAAATGTAATTTAGTTCAGGACATCAGTATTAATGCAGGCCCACTGCGTGTCGTTTATGATAACAGGCTATAGAAGAGGTGCGGAGAATCATCCCGGGGAGATTTCGGTCACACGTTCCTCCTTCTCCTACTCCTCATCCACTCCCTCCATTGTCCTCGATCGATACCTCATTCCAGACGAACTTCTGGCCGAACCGGAAGAGTCTGAGACGGTGGACAATGCAAGGAATAAGACCTCAAATTCATCATCAGGAGGAGACTCGGAGAACCAAGTGACCAGGTGTCTACCATATAGATAATAGTCGTCGTCGTCGTCGTCGTCGTCGTCATCGTCATCATCATCATCATCATCATCATCATCATCATCATATCATCATCTGTAGCAACAGCATCAAGATAATTGTTTCTGGTATTGCTAATTTATATGACGCCACTCCAAGAGAGATTCGACAGAGGTGCTCGTCCTTTTCAGCTAAGTAGTTAAGCAGTGGCTGTAGTTGAACTTGCTGTATGATGTTCTTTTTCGCTTCGAATCAGATACTCGGCTGCTGAGCCTGATGAGATCTATTCAACTGACCAGATGCGTCATTTGAATGGAGATGAATCTCTGCTTATCGACTCGCCACAGAATACGTATGAGTATGATGCAGAATCTCAAGACCAAGGTAAATTATACTTCATTACTCAGGTCTTCGTGTAGAGTCTTATATATATATATATATATATATATATATATATATATATATATATATATATATATATATATATATATATATATATATAGCTTCTTATGCACTCTAGCATGCTTGACTTGTCCACTATAGGCTGCCCGCTTTTAATGCTCATCCATTATTATAGACTGCCTGCTTTTAATGCTTATCCATTATTATAGACTGCCTGCTTTTAATGCTTATCCATCATAGAATGCCTGCTTTTAATGCTTATCCATCATAGACTGCCTGCTTTGAATGCTTATCCATCATAGACTGCCTGCTTTAATGCTTATCCATCACAGGCTGCCTCTCTGTCCTAGTTAGCAGTTTTTCCTATAGCTGTACACTGACTGACAATGGAAAACTATGAAAGAATAAGCTCCAAAGGGAATGAATATTACCTGAAGGTGTCATGCGATCGCGCTGCTGCCGTTAGCGCTCTATTTCACAGACAGATGCTAGCATTCTTTGGCAGGAAAAGTAATTTCTTGATCAGATCAGATGGTTGTTAAACTACGCAAGGAAGAGCTGCCAAGTTACCCGAAGCCTTCAACTAGTTTTAACTATAGACGTCTAGTTTATTGCTATATAACTGCTTAGTATATATTTTCAATTATTTGCTTTTGTTGTGCACTAGTTTAGTATATTTAATTCAGTTATATAGTTATTTGGTTACTGTTTGGTCAGAAAGTGAGATATAATATGTCTTGTGACGTCATTGTTCACAGGTATCTTTGAAACTGAATTGTCTGCGGTGTGTCCTTCTGCGTCAGAGACCTTCAGGGCCAATCACTGGATGGACGTCTTGCTGCGCACCTGTGCTAAAGACTTTCAGCAAAGTCCAGCACGATCTTTTTAAGCTGCCAGTGGGGCTTAGTCTTCTGCAAATGTCCAGAGTCTTACTCCTAGTTACGTTGAACTACAATGATATTATTATTAATATTACTATTATTAGCAGTAGTAGTAGTATTATTATTTAAAAGGAACTTATTAAGTGTCTTGATACATACATACATACATACATACATACATAATACATACATACATAATATATACATACATACATACATGCATGCATACATACATACATACATACATACATACATACATACATACATACATACATACATACATACATACATACATACATACATGCAGACATACATACATACATACATACATACATGTACATACATACATACATATATGTAACATACAACACACATAATGTAGATACATATGTACGAAACATGTATATATTATTTATTTTTATTATTATTATTCTATTATTATATTATATTATTATATTATAATATATTATTATGTCATTATTGCTATATATTACATGCATGGATCAACAATAAACTTTAAATTTAGGCCAAAAATGATGGCGAATAGGGTGCAGTGTTAAAGGTGATGAAATTAACAATAATCAGTGTATTTCTGTCATGATTTTATCGTCTAATTTCCTTTCTAAGTAGGTAAACAGTTGTTAGACTATTTCGTTTATTCGTTGTTAGACTATTTCGTTTCTTCGTCGTTAGACTTTTTGTATTTTGACCGACAAGAGTCTTGAATGTCAGCCAAAAGCATTAAGACAAGACCTCCTATACAAAACAACAAGAATAATTAGTATCAAGTGTTAATTATTATTCTTTTCGTAGGGCTCATCTCTATCATTTGCAATTCTGAGCATTTGTCACACGTACACAATTAAAACTAAATTCTCTCAGTGGTAGATCTTTAGCGACCCAGACGTCAACATCCTCAATGAACACCGTTGATACGCCAAAGAGATAGAAAGAACGAACAAGGTAAAAACAGAGAAATAACTCACCAACCGTTAAATAGAAGTCATTAATCATTTATGGGACGTGGTGGCTCAATGGTAAGTTCGGCGCCTTGTGACCGGAGGGTTGCAGGTTCGAATCCCACTCTAGCCGCTGCGTACGGACCTTGGGCAAGTCCTTCACTCACAATTGCTCGTGGCGCTTCGGCGTGAAAACCAGTCTTGTTGTCAAGACCTTAAACCTCAAGACCAAGACCAAGACCAAGACCTTGAACCTCAAGACCAAGACCAAGACCTTGAACCTCGAGACCAAGACCAAGACCAAGACTTTGAACCTCGAGACCAAGACCAAGACCAAGACCTTGAACCCCAAGACCAAGACCAAGACCAAGACCCAAAAAAATCGAAATCAGGTCAAGACTTCTAAAAATTGTCAAGTCGGAATATTCGCTATTTTAATGAAAACATGAGTCTTTTATTTTATTCAAGCAAATTATAATTAACTTTAAATGAAAACTGCAGAGAAATCCGAATTTGTATTCAAAAGTCCTTCATGCAACCTCTTATACCAAATGCCTTTTGTATTTTATAAAAACCAATTCGTTCAGAATTTTCTGACCAAGACGTGCCTGGTGGGCCTTATAAAAATTCCGCCATGTGAAAAAATACGTTCTACAGGTGCTGAAGTCGCTGACACACACAGAGTAGCTTTTCAAGCACTGGATGTAAATGTACAGATAGTGAGTCTTTTTTAAATCTTCCCAGAATAACAGAATAACTGTTGCTGCTGTCAATGGGTTTTCCTGACCAACATGACTTGTATCCATCCATAGATATTGGCTGTATGATGCAAGCAGGAGCCGGTCTTGGTCTTGGTCTTGCGAGACCAAGACCAAGACCTTGAACCTCAAGACCAAGACCAAGACCAAGACCTTGAACCTCAAGACCAAGACCAAGACCTTGAACCTCAAGACCAAGACCAAGACCAAGACCAAGACTTTTAAAAACGAACTCGAGTGCACTCGAGACCAAGACCTTGGTCTCGAGGACAACAAGACTGGTGAAAACTCCGACACAGTATCAAATGCTGTAGTCGGGAGCGCCTCTGAGTAGTAGTAGATTTGAGGAGGCGCTATAGAAATATCAGAAATAAATAAAATAAATAAATTAGCAGTTCATCTTGCTGTACAAACGTCACTAAGCTTACTTTACGATTGAATACTGTTTACTGTGTATATTCACGCAGAACTATGCACATAAATTGTCGTTGTGGTAATTATCAATTATGTATGATGTCCGCAATAGATTATAATTATGTATAGCAGGGGTGGGCAAACTACGGCCCGCGGCCAACACATTTTATCCGGCCCACACAATTCTCCAGAAAATTTAAAAACATTCAGACCGCTAGAAGTTTCCTTCGTTTAACTCGTAATCATGATCTCGAGATTTCTACAGCGCCCAAATAAGCGAAGTCACGGGGGACCAGCTTATTCACAGGTGCCTAGTCAAATCAAAATCGATAGGCAGGGGGTCGAATCGGTTCCAGGTCAGATCCAAAGGAGTCAGTGACGTGGCACTGCTCTCTTACTCACTATTCCGGTCACGTCTTTTTATAATTACTCTGTGTAGGCCTATATCTGGTCTGCCGATCTGCCCCACTTCCCCGCAGAGGTTTACGCACATGATCTGTACGCAAAGAAGTAAAATCCTATCAATTAAAGCTAGGCCTAATGTTGCTTTCAAAGCAGATGAAATAACAAAGCAACGGACAATTTCCTACCCTCCAGTTGCAAACTGTCACAGCATAGTCTGCAGAAAAATGTAGCCTTCAGTTGTCAAGTTGAAGGAAGAGTTCTCCAGACGATATGCGGATTTTAAATCGAGACTGAATTTTCTTTGGTTGGCTTATTATAGTAGGCCCTATAGGGCCTGCCGTTCACATCTGACATTGACAATCAGCCCCTACGAAACTTCAGCTGGAGTTAACCGACCCACGAAGTGACATTGTTCTCAAAGAGCAGCTCAAAGGATCAGACCTGATGACATTATTTTCTTCACTCAGAAAGGAACAATTCTCAAATATGCAAACTTTTGCTTTAGAAACGTTGTGTTCTTCGCATCTAGTTACATCTGTCAATAAAGATTTTCAACTATAAAGATAAACAAATCGTAGTACAGGCCTCAGTTAACTGATCTAAACTTTAACTCAAACTGCGAATTCTCCAGCCAGTGCAGTTACTCCGGATTATAGAAAACTTGTTAATTCATGCTCACAGTTGCATACATCTCACTGGTAACAGCCAGAGTATATTTAATATAAATATTATAAATAAGTAAACTTCTTTTCATGTTATTTGTCACTAAAAGTAAAAAATTTGTTACCCGGCCCTCCGAAGTTTTTGGCGTTCAATGTGGCCCGCTGTGCAAAAAGTTTCCCACCCCTGATCTAGCTGATTTGCTGATTAGAATAGGCCTAATTATGTTTAATTGACGTAGCCTACGCTGTATTGTTTTCGTCTAAGTGTCCTAAACGGCCTTGATTATTGTTTCTGAATCATGCGGCGTGCTGTTAGGCAGGGTGGAGCCAAACCACAAATCAACAAAGAATTAGACTTCCTCTTAACCAGCATTTTTCAAATTTCCATGTCCTAATATGGCCGGCAGCTAACTCCCCACTGACTCATAAAACTCTGATCGATCACGCGTGTGGTTTTATGACGCAGTACGATCTATCTAGGCCTAAGTATGCATCAAGCAATGCCAGATTTAGACTTGGTGAAGCCCTAAGCTAAATAAAGCTTGGAGATTCATTGTTAAAAAATTACACCAGAAGGTCTAACAAAACTTGAAAACAGTATATGCCTTTTAATTATTTAATAGCAAGGCATTTAAAGTGAAAAATTCAAATTGTTTTCAAGTGAATGCATTTACTCATGCGAGATGGAATTTGCTACACAAGCCGTTGAAAAGGTTCTACTCAATATACATATATAATTATATATGCATACATATTTATACATATATAAACATAAAATTTTTAAAAAGCCTCCCTCCCAAAAAATCTGAATTTTTTTAGCGCCCTGCGATTTGTGTAGCTTTTTTAACTTGTGCCTAAATCCGGCACTGGTATCAATACACTTAATGTAGCGCCTTTACCAGGGACGTCATTTGGGGATGGGGGTATTTGCACCCCCACAGATTTTTGGGAAAAAATTAAAAAGGTAAAAAAGAAAAGGAAGGAGAAGAGAGGGGTAAAAAAAGGGAAAGAGACTCATTTTGCACGTGTAGACTAAATACAAACATGGATGACGATCCCGATGGGTCGAGAGGGAGAAGAATCCCATCTTTTACGGTTGGGAGGACACAGCAGTGCCTATTTTAAGGAATTTAGACTACTGGGACAAAATCAGCCATGGGTCTAGTTCAAAATCAGCCATGGGTCTAGTTCAAAATCAGCCATGGGTCTAGTTCATGATCTTTTTTGGAACTCGTCTCTGAAAAACTTAGATGACCTTCTTCCCTTCATCTCCCGAAAAAGTTGATGACCTTTTTGGGGGGAATTTCATAACAATGCGTTTTACTAATTCTGATTTTACTACTGGGGCAAATCTTTAAGCTCCTGCAACATTTGTTCTTAAAACTCCTGCAACATTTGTCCCACTAGTTATACTTTAAACATACATTCCCTGGGACAAATCAGCCTAACTACTGGGACAAATCCTAAGACTACTGGGACATTAGTCCCACTAGTTATACAGTTAAAATATGCCCTGGGACACAGTGTACTGTTGTCCCCCACATGGATTAAAAAAACGAAAAAAATGTCACCTCTTTTTTGCCCCCCCCCGGAAAAAGCTGAAATGACGTCCCTGGCCTTTACGTACCTCACAAAAGCGTTATATCTGTGACCATCTGTGACCATCTGACAGATCAAAGCAAGTGGTGGGTGTTAAGACAGTTTGCAAATGTATGCTGCACACAGTCAAAGGCAACATAAGGCAACGCAAGGGCAGCGATAGGCAATGCAACTAGTGTACTGTCTAATATAATGGTGACAGAATTCTCCTTTTCTTCTGAACCGCTTGAGACTGGTCACAGTGGCCAGCTCTGAGAAAGCCATAGAAACCCTGTGTTTAATTAAATCACGCCGTTGTGATTCAAGCCACATGCGGACGTGCCCAATGTTGCATCAGTCACTTGCCTATCCTTGTAAGCTTATTATTCAATGAGTGATATATAGGCCTAATTGTCTCTGGCAGCGGAGGTGTGTGGTAGATCGAGTGAGGTCTGGAGGGTGAATAATATACTAAGAGGAAGCAAAACAAAACTCTATGAAGTAGCCTATGTGCTGACGTAAGGATCCAATCTGAATGTACATATGTAAACATGTATGTATGGATGTATGTGTATGCAGGTATGCATGTATGTATGTATATACAGTATGTATGCATGTATGTATTGCGACAAGTTGTTAAGGAATAATTCTCGCTAAAGAAAGGAATGCAAGGCCCGAGTTCTAACACAAAAAATAGGATTTAATATAATGAACATGCGACATAAACCATACATACAAACGAAGACACTTCAAGCGAAACAGCAGGCCAAAGTACGCACTCGTTTCGAAGAATCCTCAGTGTGTACCAGCGACAAACAACATCGGAAGACGAACGGAAAGCACTATCAAACTCCCCAAGAGGAGAACTACTCCAGAGGTTTACAACAAGGTCTGCCATAAAAGGGGACTTCACAAAAGACTAAGACTGCCCTTCAAGTCGACAAGTTTAAACAAACGTCTATCAAGAAATATCAAGAGGTCTTAACTAAGGAGCTCAGTAGACCAACATCGTCGTTCGACCTACACACAAGAGCTCTCGATCAATCGTGCAAGCCTTATTTATCTACCTTGCCACTCCTACTTTAACCTAAGACTCCCGCCAAACCTTAGGGGTCGTCCATTAATTATGTCAACAAATTTTAGACAGTTTTTGACCCCCTCCCTCCACCTTGTCAACAACTGTCAATCATTCAAGGACCCCCTAATAAAATTATGTCAAAAGAAATTTACCCCCCCCCCCTACACCGAGAAAACAAATTATCTTTCCATCGATAAAGAAACTCGAAACTCGAATAACTAGGTTTCAAGAAGAACCCAGGATATTCGCATTTAAGAGATTATACAGCGTATTTTCTCATTAATCTTCGAACAATGAACAACATAATAATATATTAAAACGAAGAAAATATCGCGTTTGATTAAATTACATACAAAAATTTATAGATCACTCATAAAGACTTTCGGAATCTATGGTTGCTTTTTGATTAAATTATTGTTGACGTCAATTTGTCTTGAATACCACCTCCCCCTTGTCAATAATTGTAAAACTTTTTCTGACCCCCTCCTTCCCCCATTTTGTTGACATAATTAATGGACGACCCCTTAGATACCTAGGCTAACACCTGAACGCCTGTATACGAGGACACGTGCCTACATGCAACAGTATGCATATGTGTATGTATCCATGTATGAATGTATGTACGTACGTACGTATGTACGTATGTATGTATGTATGTATGTATGTATTTATGTATGTATGTATGTATGTATGTATGTATGTATGTATGTATGTATGTATGTATGTATGTATGTATGTATGTATGTATGTATGTATGTATGTATGTATTATTATTATTATTATTATTATTATTATTACTACTACTACTACTATTACTATTACTATGACTATTATTATTATTATTATTATTATTATTATTATTATTATTATTATTATTATTATTATTGTTATTATTATTATTATTATTATTATTATTATTATTATTATTATTATTATTATTATTATTATTATTATTATTATTATTATTATTATTATTATTATTATTATTATTA
>OY744614.1:37315468-37487968 GCA_963556255.1 Allolobophora icterica | reverse complement strand
GAAGAAGAAGAAGAAGCCAACACGTGTGCCTGATAAAAAACAAGAAAAACAACACGGTGCGCTGGAGACAATAGAAGCAGAAAAGTCCAAGGGATAGGAGCGAAATCATTAAAGACAATCCATTCATTTGGGTAAGTTTGGATGAAACGGTGGCTTTATCACTTCCCGACACGTCGCACCCAAGTGATAATAGGGACAGACTTTCGACGCTAAAACACCCTTAAGCAGCCTGTAGGCCTATTTTGTTTTATTTCGCAACGAAGAACGCTCACTGAAACTACAATGAGACGTTGCCAATTATATACAACACATCTCTGATTACAATAACCTAAATCCCAGAGTGTATATCTTTAGGCCAGACTGGCCGAGTATTATATCAAGACTTGCTCATCCACTATGCATAGATAGTCTTTAGTTCTTGACGCCTTTTGTCATTGGTGTGATAAGCAGTATCTTAGGCCGTTCCCGGTGACCGCTTCGGAAGGCTCGAACGCGTACATTTCGCGTTGCCATCCGTGCAAGAGCTCAACCACTCAGCCAGCCGTATCGTGTCTCATGTTCATGGTCCCAAACTGACTTGGATTAAAGTAACTAATTCTAAGTAAAGAAATATGCTGACGTTAGTGGATTGCTTAACAACTAGAGAATACACGGCTGTTGTTTGATTCGCCAAGAATTGCAGTAATTTCAGTTCAATTTTTATGACCGTTGTAGCTCTCAGTCTCGTGTTGACCTCGGCTATATATATATATGACAAATAGGCTCGAGTCCTCAATTATTAACCACGGGGGCTGGGCTTATCAATGTTTGATTAACCTCGATTTTTATCAGTTGACTCAACTAGACTAGAGAACAAATGGCTGTTGTTTAATTCGCAAGAACTGTAGCCATTTCAGAACTGGACTGTCAATTGTGGTGCGCGGGAGTCTAGACTCTAGAGGTTAGCGCGCTGGACTGTCAATCGAGAGTTCGGGGTTCAAATCCCCCCCGGGCAGAAATTTGCTTCGAGATTTCTGCTTCACATGTACACCCTAACCAACTCAGTTATAATGCCGACCGTACACTGTCAGTGGGAAGATGAGAAGCCGAGAAAGAAGACTGGCCACTCGCCCTCGTACGCCGAAGCCATGAAAATGAAGGCGTTAGCACTTCATACCCATGGCGGCCACTCGGGCTAGCCTAAGGGACTGCTCTTCTTCTTTTAACTCAATACAGGAGGTGAATATTTAGGCAGGTTGGACTAGGATGCGGAAAGGCCTAACGATGCCCCACAACTAATGCGACTTGCGAGCTTAGCAATATCTTAGCGATGGGGCGTTTATCTTTTGGGCACTAGGGCATGACATGCCAACCCCAAAGTGAGACGACTTTAACAGCGGTTATGCCTATGGTTGGGGTTTAGCGCTGGTAAATAAGTAAGCGCTGATCTCCGTGGTGCAGCTTTTGTTTGACGCTGAGAAATGTCGGAGATCTGCTATTACATTACATTACATTACATTTACTTTCAAGTCACTCATCAAACAAACGTCTCTTAATTAATTTTAAATTAAATTTAAATTTAAAAATGTAAATAAAAAAAAGTTAAAACTTTAATAATAATAATAAAAATAATGAAAATAATAATAATAATAATAATAATAATAATAATAATAATAATAATAATAATAATAATAATAATAATAATAATAATAATAATAATAATAACAATAATAATAATAATAATAATAATAATAACAACAATAATAATATTGTCATCATCATCATCATCATCATAATTATTGCTATTATTACCATTATAAATTGTTATTATCGATAGCATTATTGCTAAACCTATTATTATCATCATCATTATCACTATTATTATTATTATCATCATGATCATCATCATCATTATTATTAGGGCCTACTGTTAAACGGATGTATCAGCGCACTAGGCCACACTGATTATAATCACAAACCTAAATGCTATCTGTAAAGCCTAAGCACCTCCTAGGCTATTGTGTAAACGCGTGTTTTACGTGGCAAACAAATAACAAATACAGGCGCAATATAGATGGGGAAATCCCAGAGGCCTATTCCGTGTTCTCGTTGATATTTCCCATAGTTTCGAATAAACAAAATCTCAGACTATATTAATTAACCCGATTTATCTGACGGGAGTCACATGCCACATAAGACCAGCTGCATACAGTACATTCATACATGCATGCATACATACATACATACATACATACATACATACATACATACATACATACATACATACATACATACATACATACATACATACATACATACATACATACATACATACATACATACATACATACATACATACATACATACATATATACATACATACGTGGGGGTGGCTCAGTGGTAAGTTCGGCGCCTTGTGACCTGAGGGTTGCAGGTTCGAATCCCACTCTAGCCGCTGCGTTCGGACCTTGGGCAAGTCCTTCACTCGCAATTGCTCGTGGCGCTTCGGCGTGAAAATTCCGGCACAGCATCTGAGTAGTAGTAGACTTCGAGAGGCGCTATAGAAATATCCGGAATAAATACGTACAATGTACATACATACACAAATACCTTACATACCTTTGGATACATACATATATACATATTACATACCTTACATATATTTGCATACGTACATTCATACATAGATTCATACATGCATACATACATACATACATACATACATACATACATACATACATACATACATACATACATACATACATACATACATACATACATACATACATACATACATACATACATACATACATACATACATACATACATACATTCGTACATACGTACGCACATACATGCACACATACATACATATATTCATACACACGTACGTGCATACATACATACATACATTCATACGTACATACATACATGCATTCATACATACGTACGTACACACATACATACAGATACACATACGGACATATATACATACATATATACATACATACATACATACAAATGTCATACATACATACAGGATATATGTATACCTTACATATATATACATACATACATGCATACATACATACATAAATATATACATGCATGCATACGTACATACATAGGCCTTCGTGTCTGTATGGGCGAGCTTCTTTCATTTCACATTCTGACTTACAAAAGAAACTAATAAAAGCTAGCAACCACGTGGACCCTAAACCCACGAGTGGCTGACTGTGTCGAGCGGAAATTTTAGTCCGAATGACGTAGGCAGACGTATCGCGTCATCTAGAATCTTTAGACCGTGTAGACAGTAAAAGGTTTATTTGTCTATAATGAGCTCAGAAAAGCCGCAGGTTATAAATAGACTATGACTGGCTGAGTCAGCAATTGTGGTTGTAGATAATTTATACTGGTATCATGCGTAAAGTACATAGGCGTGCACCGTCGAGAAACTATGTGTGTTGGGGTCTAGGAAAGCACTTGCGATAGTCGACTAGCAACCGCTAGTAAAAATTTTCAGCAAGTGGAATACAGGTTGGTAAGAAGTGGAGGATTTCTCTGAATTAGTGCAGTCGTTAACAAGTTGATTTATGACTACGAAGAAATAGGCCTACAATCGCTCGAGAGACGTTAAGCTGTTTCGTAAGTTAGAGAGGCTCTTCGCTAATTAACATTTATGGGACATGGCAGCCGATTAGTTAGAACGCTCGCCTTGGAACGTGAGGAGTATGAATTCGGGCCTCCTCTGAGACGGTTACTGTGTATACAGGGACCTTGAGCAATTCCTTCACTCACAATTGCTCAGAGCCATCGATTGATACTTGGTCGTTAGATATCGGCGCTTTAAGAATGCGTAATAGTCATAATAATTGCAAGGAAACATAAGTTAAGAAGCAAGCACAGGTGGTCTTAGTTTATTAGTTATAAGTTCTGGAATCTGGTATTAAACACTGGAGCGGATCGAGGTGGGTGTATCTTCGTGAGTGAAAGAGACAGAGGTCATGATGAATAACTTTCGGTGAGAGATTCACAATGACCGAAACACAGACAAACAGACGTACAGACAAACAGACAGACAGACAGACAGACAGACAAACAGACAAACATTTCTATTTATTTCGTAATCGTGATAATCGAACATTTATAAAGCGCCACTCAACGATTCAGAGCAGCTCCCAACCCAAGTCAGTGCTATCGCTAACAAATACGATGGACTTCAGCTGTTTCCGGAACAGAGGAAGAGAAAGGCTGAGGAGCTTAAGCCGCAAATATTGTGGAAGATGGTTCCAACTAGAAGGGCCAACGCAAGCAACACTTCTAGATTGAGCAGGGGGACAACCAGAAGGCACCTGCATGGCGGCCGAGGGGAGAGTGGAGCGACCAGGGAGGGAAGCTACCTACGTACAGAAGATCTTGAGGCATGAAGGAGCTACCCCCGACCAAACAGTTGCGCATAAGGGCTGAAATTTTGAACTGGTTGCGCTGAGGCACAGGAAGCCAGTGTAGAGAGTCCCGAATTAAACCAGACGTGTGGGCAAACCTCGGGAGGACATCAATAAGGCGGACAGCAGCGTTACATATTGTCTGAACCTTGGAAAGGTTTAGTGAAGAGAGACCAGCGTAGATGGAGTGGCCAAAGTCAACCATGTAGTACAGTTCGGCGCATGTGCGAGAGTGGTTACCACGAGTGCACACTTATTTTTCAGTTTACTGTTTCTTTCACTGCCTGTTTGGAAAGGCCTATATGTCTGCCTGACTGACTGTTTATCTCTCTATCTATCTGTCTGTCTGCATATATATATATATATATATATATATATATATTGTTTGTTTCTATTGTTTTAGTGATTCCGTTGCCTTAACAACAGCCGACATGTCAAAATCGTCCAAATGCCACCTGTGCAATCTTCCACTGAAGAACCAATGCATTCTGTCGTTGGACTGTTCTCATCAGTTGTGCTCCAACTGCGTTCAGTTGACCGAGGGTCGTTCTGTCTGCCCAACCTGCTCGCCCTTAAGCCCACCCATCGACATTGATGCCTGCACTGGCTTCCCGAGCTACACGCGAATGTACTCGAAGAACACAGAACAAGCGCCTCCTAAATTCTCGCCGACATCGAAAACTATCAACGTTGATTTATCTGATCCATCCAAGTTTTCATCCTCCAGACTCTCCGTCCCATCCTCCTCCAGACTCGCCGTTCCTCCCTTCTCCCATTCGTCCAATTCCTCCCCCTCCGCGTCTCCTCTGCCCGTCTCTCGTAGCCTCTCCCAAGAAGGCAGAGCATCTTCCGAATCCTGCATCGTTGTACAGATGGACTATGCGGAAAGCGCTGAAAACTCGGCGCTCTGCCAGTCCAGCCAGCATGCGGGGGTTCTGACGAGGCAGGTTGGGCATCGTCTGCAAATGGAGGCTGAGACAAGACATCATCCGGAGCGGCGAGAAACTGGATCAGCGCGCAGCGACCTCGTCGACTATGTTCGGACAATGAAGGAACACTCCGTCGCCTATCTGGGGAGATTAGACGAAACGGGAATCAACGAAGCCGTCTTTATCGGGAAGATTGAATCAGTTGAACAAGAGGTGAGGCGCCAGGCGAATGAGAGGCGTCGAGCGATCGACCGGGCAGAGAAGGAGCTGCTGTTGAAGCTGAAGTCGAAGAAGAAGGAGCAGATGCTGGAGAGCGAAGCTGTGAGACTGGACACGGAGATGTGCATCGAAGAACTGGAAAGACTCACGAAGACAATCGAGGAAGCAATGAAGAAGAGGGACGAAGCCAGCCTGGATCAGGTCCTCTTCGAGGTCCAGGGTGATGTTCGTCGGGTACTCGCGCGCAGGGTAGAAACGGTCCGCTTCGGAAGTGTGTCCTTCATCTACTCGCCGGAAAACTTCCTTCAGGAGGAGAAGACAAACATTCTCGGCGAGGTCGAGTTTCCACCGAACAAAAGCAAAGGTGAGAGTCTTTCAAATGTGAAAGTATTTCAAAGTTGAGAGTCTTTCAAATGTGAGTCTTTCAAAGGTGAGAGTCTATCGTAGGTGAGTCTTTCAAGTTAAGAGTCTTTCAAGGTGAGAGTCTTTCAAAGGTGGCAGTCTTTCAAAGGTAAGAGTCCTTCAAAGGTAAAGTCTTTCGCATATGAGAGTCCTTCAAAGGTGAAGGTCTTTCAAAGGTGAGAGTGAGAGTCATAGGTGAGAGTCTTTCAGTTTGTCCTAATCGCTTCTTTTATCTCTTCATTTGTCTTCTGTTCTTAATTACCGTCTGATTGACAGACTCTAATTGTAATTAGTAATTTCTATTGCGCCGGTGTATAACTTAAAAGGCATCAATGGATGGCGCACCAAAACCAAGCCGTAATCAGGTCACTATCCAGAAGAACCGTCCGCTAAGACAGAGAGGCAGCCTATGGTCTGATTAACTGATTGATTGATTGATTGACTGACTGAGTGACTGGCTGAGTGATTGATTGATTGATTGATTGATTGATTGACTGAGTGACTGGCTCAGTAGGTGACTATTTGACTGATTGAGTGACTGGCTGAGTGAGTGAGTGAGTGATTGATTGACTGAGTGACTATTTGACTGATTGAGTGACTGGCTGAGTGAGTGAGTGATTGAGTGACTGCCTCAGTGAGTGACTGATTGACTGACTGACTGGCTGAGTCAGTGAGTGAGTGAGTGAGTGACTGACTTACCCACTTACTGATTGACTGATTGAGTAACTGACTGACAGACTGACTGACCGACTAGTTGACTTACTGAAGCCTCTGCCCTGTTTATGACGGAAGTGCATTCGTCTTTTGTAGCAGATGACCATCTGATGTTCCTCTCCTCTCCTCCGCCGCTCGTCCATTCACTCGATGACCCCTCCTACTCTGGTCAAGCGGTCATCGGACTGACCGTCCTTGCCGACCGCATCTACGTCATCCGAAACAACAGCCACGACATCGAGGTCTACCAGGCGCAGTACTTCTCCCCTCTGCACCCCCTCACCCTGCTCCACCTCATGACCCCGATGCTCGTACCCTCAGCCTCCGACCTATCGTCATGCCCAAAGAGCCAGACCCTGTACGTTGCCGACACAACCAACAACTACATCTACCGCATCGACACTGAAGGCAAGCTGCTAACCCACTGGAAGCTGCCGCAGAACTTCTCAGGACTGTCCGTCACAGAAATTGGAACCGTCCTCGCCGGAAACGGAGGCAAGATCTTCGAGTACGACCAGAGCGGTAAGAACCTGAGGACGATCAGTCGGTCGACCTTGTGTAAGAGAAGGAGTGGCATTGCCCTCGACAGCCCGCGTCACTTTGTCCGTCGGAACTCGACAAGTATCGTCGCCTGCGACTGGAAGAGCCTGGGACCCCACCACGCCGTCTACGAAATAGACGACCGAGGACAGGTGGTAAGCTACTTCGGTGGTGAGCCTGGCCCAGGCGACGGACAGCTTAACGAACCGTGTTGCCTAGCAACGGCGCCTCTCGATCACGTGATCGTCGCCGACCGGGTCAACCGAAGGGTCAAACTGCTCGATTCGGGTCTGAAGCTCGTGCGAAACCTGGTCGATGAACATCAGTTGGGCGGCAAAGGACAACCAAATCGAGTCTTCCTAGATGTCGCTACCGGTAGACTGTATGTAGGAATGACGGACGGAAGAATTCATATCTATAGAACGATCTTCTAGATTCAAAAGCAACTCTAATCTAATCTAATCTAATGATTTCTGTAGCGCCACAATCATTAGACACCGGTCGTGTCGCGCCTGCACGAGTTCTCGTATTATCTTTCAGCGTGTAATATAGATGAACACTCTTTCGGTTTTTTTCTTATATTAGTTTAATAAAGAAATAGGGTAATGTTAAAATCCAAAGTTAATTCTACTTTCTCAACGTGCTTCACATGTCCTTCCTTTTTCTGAGTGACACCTCCTCCTTCTCCCAACGGAAGAGTTCTCCAGCGACGGGCCACTTGCGCCTCTGCAGCAAGATTCCGTACTCACCAGAGGGCACCAGCGGCCGATCCGTAGATCGGAGAGGCTAACGAGACAGTGAAGTTTCTATCAAAACTCACTCGATGACTACTTTGGAAAACCAGGTCGAAGTCCGATAGATCACAGGAACCGGAAGCCAGGCGATGTTGGGCATGCAATTGAAGGAAATGAGTCTCGAGTATAAACCTAAACAACATGAAAGACTTGACGCAAAAACTTGGGCATCGAATTCCAGAGTCTCGGACCAGCGATCGAGGAAGCCCGAGAGAGACCAACACTGCTCTGGCAATGATATAGCGCCTCCGTGACGCTATTCCCACTAGACTGCAAAACTATTCCTCTGGATACTCGCTGTTTCTACTGTTGCTTAGGAAATTTGTATAGTTAGAATGAAATATTATTATAATTTTATGAGTCAAATCTATTTTCACTCGTAAGAATGTTAGGCCGGTTTAGGAAAATCTGCGTTGTTGCTGCTTATAATAGCATTGTGATTCTCGTTAACGACATCGGTAACGAAAATGTTCGTTAACGAAACTAAAATGATTTCGTTAACGATAGCAATAACTGTAACTAGAAATTAAATTAACTATAAGGCCTAACTATAACGAAAATAACACTAACCAAAATTCATCGTTATTTTCGTTACAAAATATAAGCGTGGGAATGCTGTTTGGAGTCATTTCAAGTACGACATCGGATGTCGGTGGATGTGGAGAGTCGTGTATTCAGGAAGCTGAAGCACCCATTCTTCAAAGCCTTTCGAAGCTCTAAGCGAATTGTGTAATGCCTCTTAATATGTACAACTGCCGAGGCTGAAAGTACTAACTAAAGTTAAAAAAACTAGAACTGCAACCATTACTGAAATGAAAAACCATTAACTATGATTGTAACTGTAACTGTTATTAAAATAAAATCTGATGTATGGAGAATCACGCTACTGCTCCGAAGTATTAGAACTTTAAAACGCTGCAGCTTAAGAACAGTTCGATTGTTTAACAATATGTGTTTGTTTGTTTTGAATCAATTGAAATTACAGTTTGTATATAAGATAAATATTTTATGGCTTTCCTTTGTCACAATAGCCATGCTATAACTCGAGACCAAGCGCGAATTTTGCATCGCCATCATCTCTAGCATCGCCCTCTAGTGACTGGTGAGCCACTCCTAAGAAGCCAGGCATTAACGACTCGTCGATAGTCAAATCACACTACAATACATTACCATACGTGACCTCACATTGCACTGGAATCTGACAGGATTTTGTACTTCACGTGTCATCTCTGGATAATCCATCTGATTTGACGCAGCGCTCCCGAATAAGCTGGTTCTCTCTGCTTAACTTCAATTTTTGCTTTAGGAAGTCTGGATTGTACAAGTAGGGCCTACAATTGCTTTACAGCGAACAATTTAGCTAATCTAAGGTCAGGTTTATTGTTGACACACACTGGAAAATTTCTAAAATGTATGCATCCAAACATTTATGTAGTAGCAGGGGCGCCGCCAGCGTTTAAAAAATTGGACGCACACCCTTCCCGTCTCCTCCCATCCAAACCCGTCCGCTGTCTGCCACTCGTAGTCAAACAGTGAAATCTGAAAATGACTCAGAGTGACTCATAAAAGTACAGTATAACACATGCATATGATATCATAAGATATTATTTATACATACTGTATGGTAAACCAAAATTACACAGGGAAATTGTCAAAAATATCGATGCGATGCCTAATCCTTGTGTGGATTTGATTTGATGGGCGGACGCACGTGCGTCCAGTGCGTCACGCTGCCCTCGCCTCTGATTTATGTTACGCCCTGCAAGAAACTTTCTAGGGTGCCCAATTGCCCATAGATGTAGTTGCAATAGTAGTAGTCGTAGCGGTAGTAGTGGTAGTAGTAGTAGTAGTAGTAGTAGTAGTAGTAGTAGTAGTAGTAGTAGTAGTAGTAGTAGTAGTAGTAGTAGTAGTAGTAGTAGTAGTAGTAGTAGTAGTAGTAGTAGTAGTAGTAGTAGTAGTAGTAGTAGTAGTAGCAGCAGTAGTAATAGTAATGGCGATAATCAAGAACAACGCACTACAACCGCTCTTTGCAAATCTTGATGTCAGATAAAAATTAAAAATATGTAGCAGGGGCGCTGCCAGGCTTAAACAAATTGGACGCACACACCTGGATTTGATTTGAGGGGTGGGTGGGTGGACGCACGTGCGTCCAGTGCGTCACGCTGGCGGCGCCCCTGAGTAGTAGTAGTAGTAGTAGTAGTAGTAGTAGTAGTAGTAGTAGTAGTAGTAGTAGTAGTAGTAGTAGTAGTAGTAGTAGTAGTAGTAGTAGAAGTAGTAGTAGTAGTAGTAGTAGTAGTAGTAGTAGTAGTAGTAGTAGTAGTAGTAGTAGTAGTAGTAGTAGTAGTAGTAGTAGTAGTAGTAGTAGTAGTAGTAGTAGTAGTAGTAGCAGTAGTAATAGTAATGGCGATAATCAAGAACAACGCACTACAACCGCTCTTTGCAAATCTTGATGTCAGATAAAAATTAACATATTAGGATTCTGTAAAATCATCATTATCGTCATCATTATCATCGTCGTTATTATCATCATCATGATCATCGTCGTCGTCGTTAATATATTATAGGCCAACTTCCCGGATCAACATGGGTCAGATGCAGTTGGGTGTCAAGCGAGCGGAGAGGCCTTGAAGTCTAGGGTAATTGACAGCGTTTAATGTCATATTGTTATTCTGCATTCAGATTTGTGGTTAAGCTGAGGGGAGAAGACCGAACATTAGCGAAATGTAAGACTCGTAGTATAGGACTCAATTAAACCCAACACTTAGAGCACTCATAGACATAGGCCTGATGTGTAGCATGTAGGCCATGTGCATGACCTCCCTAATTCATCTGTATAGTAGAGACTGGATCCTCTGTACAGCGGAATAATCCCAATACTATTATACTTAGGCCTATTACCAAGACCGAAATAGAGGTCTATTCTACCCGGAAAACAGCACTATTCGGCGTGCGTTTCACGTGCAGCCTGCGTGAGTCTGTGTGTGTCGGTGTGTGGCTGCTTGAGTTGCATGAATATGTATGAATGTGTATGAATGTGTATGGTCCATACTCTCTTCGTATCTCTGTCGCAACTTTAATTCTAAACCCCACCACTTCAACATCCTGTCTAACTTCCTGAATCCAAGATCTTACCCTGGATGCGAACGTCAACTATATGAACTAGGGCCTATATCTGGCAACAGCTTTTCTTTCGGCTGAGCGCCTACGAATAAGTTTTTACCGAGGGGATTATTTTTGGGGCGCTAACATATTGACCATTTCTATTGCGCAGTAGTTTTTGGTTGTGTCAAATACATCCTGTTCATGGCTATTCAGTCCAAAGTAATTATACTAACTAACTTTAGCTTAGTATACTTAGTATAATTACACTAACTTGTGAGTGTGTTAAACGCGGCTCCGGCATGGCTGGCTTTCGCGGGCGGGTTAGCAGGAGGGGGTAGACTGCAGTTCGTGATAGACCGTCTGGCGCGTCTGCATTAATCTCCCTGCGGATAGCCCTATCTGCGAGCATTTATGTAGCCTGGCCAGTGGCGGCGATCTTGTTTGACAGGTGAGGGGGACATTTTTAAACTGATCTGATAAAAAAAGAGTTTTGAACTGATTGGTCAAAAAAAAGTTTTAAAAAATTTCGCGCTCACGCGCGGGAAAATTTGATGACCTTTTTGGGGTATTTCTTCAAAATGTGGGGGTCCGATGCATGGCGTGTCCCCCCTACTGTTAAAGGTGGGGGTCTTGCCCCCTCGACCTCCATGATTGCCGCCCATGAGCCTGGCAGGGGGACCTCTTCGCTGCGGTACTGCGTGACCAGGGTCCAAGGTCATGTGCTGAACCCTCACCTCCCACCGCTGAGGCCACAACACTATTCCACGAGGCTGAGACTGCATCACCGACTAATATACCTAGGGCGGACAATCTTATGAGGAAATTTTTTTTGACAAAACATGCTTTGTATTGTATAAACTACATGTTAACCAAAGCAGGAGCGGATCCAGAAGGTTTATCAGAGGGGGCCAAAAATAATACATACATACATAGGCCTACATAGTTACAAACCAGTGTTTAAGCTAGTCCCCTCTTCTGGGAGGGGAATCAAAGTTTTTTAGTCATTAATCTCCAGAAAAATCATATTTGCATATTTCGCCATTTTACTCGTGTACGTCTACGGGGGCCCACGTCCTGTGACATCCTCTGTGAATATCAAATGGGGGGGGGCATTATCATTTTCATCGTCTACTTCGTGACGGGGCCCACGCCCTATGTAAATATCAAATGGAGGAGCCATTATTTCGTCATTTTCCTCGTCTACTTCGTGATGGGGGACGTCCTGTGTTGTTATCTAATGGGGGGCATGGCCGGATTGGCCCCCTCTGGATCCGCCTCTGAACCGAAGTGCGGTGTAAGCAGTTGGTAGTAATAAAGAATATACTTACTTATGTAGCGTGATTGTTTAGTTGTCAAAAATGCCATAGCAGCCTTAACAACCCGTTCGTTGGGTCTTCCTTATGCGACACCAAATTTTCCTTTGACACGGCCCGTGTTTAAGGAAGTATAGTTTCAAGCAAGACAAATTTTGCTACCTGTATTTCTACCTTTCGTTCGCCCATTCCAACAGTTGCCTTCCTGAATTATATGTTTAGCCGACTGTAACCTTCTGAAGTTTCTCTTAGGCCTATACGTCCAAGGGATTGCCATGAATGATAGTTGCTTCTTGCCTCGTCTATTGTCCAGGTTGCGGTCTTGAATTGCGAGAGAATCCCCGGACATTCCTTTGTCCGTTTCCCCTATGGGCAATTTCTTCTAGTTGTTCCCCCCCCCCCAACATACTACCACCTTGTCATGCAAGTGGACTATAGCTACAAAACATAAGCAGAATATATTTGCTACATAGTCGTACTGCTTATTTAGTAGGACACCATTACTGAACTTGTACACAGGTCTACTGAAAAGGAGTACAAGGCAAAGTACAGGCTGACAAATTCTGTCCAATAATTGCATGTCTTTTGATCTGGCTTGTGTATATGGTCATGCAGAGAGCTTTTGATGGCTTGCAATCGGTGAAATCTCTCCCTGGACCGTGTCGTTTTACACACTTCTGACTCACAGATCTGTCTGTTAAAAATCGTTTAACAAATGTAGCAGTTGTAGACTACTCAAGTCCTTCCACGAACAACGTCAACTGTCTCCAGTTTAAACAGATGCCTGTCTTCGTGGAATTAACCAATTAGGCTTATATAGGCCTACTTTAGATCACGTTCAGGTTAACAGTTCCATTGGATATTAACATCTATGCACACGTTGTTGTATATAGCGACCTTATGTCCTTGACCTTGCTCATTTTTCAATGAATTGGTTAGATCCTTCACCACCGCTGCTCGCTTGAATGGATGCCACGTCATTTAAGGTCCTAATGTACGGACCTTGCTAGCCCCAGCTTTAAACCTCTGAAGTAAACCAGAATTGGGAGGCGAAAAGCATGCTCTTTAACACAGAGGCGCACAGACGCAGTGTATATATACGCTCTTCCCCAGCGGTTCCTAATCTGGGTGCCCGCACCCCTAGGGGGTGCGAGATGGCATTTCAGGGGGTGCGACAAAGAGGGATAGTATGTTACTATTGTACTGATTTTTTACTGTTTACATTTTTTTACTAATAGCCTAGCTCAGTGTATGCTTGCATTTTATGCATCTAGTGAAAAGTTTATTTTTTAGTTCAAATTGTTCACCCGCAATACTGTATGCGAGTGTGTGGGTCAATCTGTCGTTAAAAAAATAGAAATCTGACTTATTCGTCTTAAAATGTGCTATTACTTTTGTAGCGGATGCGAACACTAATCAAACATTTCCTAGGGGTGCAGAGCATAGAAAAGGTTGAGAACCTCTGCTCTAACCAATGTAGCTAACTAAGCCAGTATATATTGACCCAGCACCGAATGACGTAATCGTTGAAGGAATTATATTATCTGATTGTACAGGAACCGATAGTATCCTATACTATGTATACCAGGGGTGGGCAACCGACGGCCCGCGGGCCGGATCCGGCCCCCGGGGACTTTTCAACCGGTCCTTGACATGTCTTTGATATCAGCACTGTATCTGGCACTTTTATCCGGCCCTATGAATGTCTGGATCTCTGTACGTAGGCCGACATTAAAACATCTGTTTCCTATTTATTAAGAATCCGGCCTCTAGTCTGGTCAACCAGTTCACTACTCATTCATCAATGTAATTGTATACTTTCTGCCTGAAACAATACCACAGAGTGGGTAGGTTCGAAACTATGGAAGCCATCTTCATTTAGATTTCATGCCCTGAAAATGGTTGGACTGTTTCCAAGCGCCTATATTTGTGAACAGTTCTTCTCAAAGATGGAACAAACATAATGCAGAGCAGATGCAGACTATCAAAATGACAATTAATCTTTCCAATGAAATTTGAATTGCCACCTCGAACATCAAAGCAACCATACTGGATAAATTGTGTCGTGAGAAGTGTCAGATTTCACATTAATCATTAAATATAGCACACCAAGCAAATGGATGCATTGTACACTAACAGTTTTATGTATTTTTTTAACTGAAGAAACTTATAACATATATAATATTTTATTGTAGTTTAGGACTGTAGCCAATTAGGATAATTGTTCTAATCATAAAAAAGTATCTTCATTTAGTTTAACATAAATTTAACCGTAACGGTTATATCGCAATAGTTATAGTTTGAATAAAATTAAAATTGTCTTAGTTTCTAGGGCAAATGAATCTGCAAAACTTAGCCCGCGATTGGCATGCGGCCTCTGAGCTGCCCTTAAAATCTTAGGGCGGCCCTCTGTTAAAAGAAGTTGCCCATGCCTGATGTATACTGTATGATACAACTGTATTTTATATAATGCTCTCCTTCCAAAGTTCCGAAATGCATACACGACCATACGACAGAACATCGATGGCGCTGAGCAATTGTGAGTGAAGGACTTGCTCAAGGTCCCTACACAGCAACTGCCTCGGGTGAGGATCGAACCCAGTACTCTCCGCGTCACAGGCCGAGCGCTCTAACCATTTGGCCACCGTGCCCTGTGCGTACTCGTGTACTTCCGTCACTGTTACCAATCGAAAACCACGTTATTTTCATTAGGCCCTACACATGCGACCACGGAAAACGATCGGGGTAATTACCCTGCGAGGAAATGATGAGAGGAAAGTCCGATGGAAAATGTACGGTTAAATGTCCTTATAGATATATTATTTATTTCTTTATTGAGCTTGAATCGAATGCATGACCAATTATCAGTGTAAAATTACAGTTACAACATAACATCTGGCGTAGAGTGCGAGAGGTACAGAGATCGAGTCCCATAGGCGGACATGCTTTGTAGGCTGCAATTTGCGCCGTGTATTGCAGGCTGTCTGTTCTGTTAGTAGTTAAGGTTTATCGCATAACATGTACATGTACAGCGCGGTGCGTTTGCAGGCGCTTAATTAAAGAATAAATATTATTATTATTATTAAGACTGGAACGCAAACTATAGTTGAGAAAAATAACAACCAACTTAATTAAAGTAAAGCGTACAGAAGGTTCAATTACATGGCTGGTGTATTGACAGGTGTACTAAATCACAAGATTAATCCATATTTGAAATTGGACACTTCTCAAGTAGCCACAGTAATAAGTAAGTACTGTCGGTGGCAAACGCGACTTATTGAAGCTTTGAGCACGTATTATAACTTAATGCATGAAACATACTAGTCAAATTGGTTGTGTTCTCAATTTTATTACAACTTTAATGTCTTATTAATGCTGAATTCAAGTTAATATGAAGTTTCATAGGCATCGCTTTCCCGCTCACAGTGTAGGCCCTATATTTATTTACGTTAGCATATAAAATAAATTGTGTTGCCTATATGCGGATGTTTGTGCAAACCTGACTGTGCATACCAGGCTCAGATGAGCTTCGAGCGTGTGGAACTGATATGTGAACAAAGGCAGGCCTAGACGCAGACTAACTCGGGTAAGTGGGGTAATTTTAGTATAGGTCACGTCACGTGTAGAGTCTATATCTATAGGACCCTTAGTCACTGTTCAACGCCGCGTACTAAGACCATAGGAGTCGATATCTATGGACGTATTAACATCACGAGGAGCTAAACCATCGAAGCGCAAGATTGACGGTCACGCAGGTTAAGAAACAGGTAAGTAACGAAAGAGCAACGACTGATGAATGCGCATATATATATATGCACGTACTTACATACGTATGCACGTCTGTATGTATGTATGTATGTATGTATGTACGTATGTATGTAGGGATGAATGAAAGTAATGCAACTAATACAACATCATCAAGTGTGCATGTATGTATGTATGTATGTATGTATGTATGTATGTATGTATGTATGTATGTATGTATGTATGTATGTATGTATGTATGTATGTATGTATGTATGTATGTATGTATGTATGTATGTATGTATGTATGTATGTATGTATGTATGTATGTATGTATGTATATATGTATGTATGTATGTATGTATGTATGTATGTACTATGTATGTATGTATGTACCATGCATGTATGTTTGCATGCATGTATGTACGTACACACCTTCGTACGTGTGTGTATGTATGTTTGTATGTATGTATATGTGTATGTATGTATTTGTGTATACATGTTTGTATCTATGTTAATTTGAAATGTGGGCTTATGGGTGTCTGTATCTCTCTCTGTATATGTTGTAGGTATGTATGTATGCATGTATGTATACAGGCATATGTGCATCTGTGTACGTTATGTGTGAGACGTGGACTTATGAGTATGTTTATACATATGCATGTGTATATATATATATATATGCATCGTGACATTTATTTTAGTGATTTTTAATGGCCTCGCTAAACGCTGATTGTGGATCAATTACGAATGGCTTTTGTTTATTTAAACTGATAGTATGTGCAACCAAAGTTGTATACATGTATGCGTAAATTTACGATCATCTGCGTGTGACACTCGGCGGGGGTGGGTGGGTGGGCAATAATTACTTCGTCCTAAATCAAGTTAAAAGGTCAATGGTGAAAGTTACCTCTTTTGCCCTCAAACTCGACTATAGAACGGGTAGGTCTACGTTGTTGGTTGGAAACTCAGATAGCGAGGGAGACGACTGGCCAACTGCCATATATGCCGAGGCTAAGATAATGAAGGCGATAAAACGTCGTATTCTTCACTGTCTGTCGAGGTTATCCTAACGAACAGTTCTTATTTTCTTCTTCCTTTTTTATTCTACTTCCTCCTCCTCCTCCTCCTTCTCCTCCTCTTCATCTTCTGCTTCCTCCTCCGTTTTTCTTCTCCGCCTTCGTCGTCGTCGTCATCATCACCATCATTATCTTTATCTATTCTTTCACTTCGTCTTTTTCTTCTCTCTTATATCAGCCAAATCCCTCCATCCCTCCATCCATCCCTCCCTCCCTGTCTCCCTGCCTCCCTACCTCTCTGCTTCCCTACCTCTCTGCCTCCCTCCTTCCCTCTGGATCTGACCTGTCAAAAAATCGTATTTGTTCTGTCCAGGTAGACATATGCTAAGCCTCTCAAGCTCATGTTATTTATGGCGGAATGCGTATGTGATAGAATGAGTAGAATGGCGATGGTTTTGGCGGTGTTGGTCGTGATGATGGCTGTCTTCGTAGTCGTGGTGTTGGTTGTGCAGGTTGTTGTAATTGTGGTGATGTTGGTGCTGGTTGTGTAGGTTGTTGTTTTTGGGGTTGTAGTGTCGGTGGTTGTAGTGTTGGTGGTGTTGGTCTGGTGTTTGTGATTGGTAGTTGTGAAGGTGGTTGTTTTGATGGTGGTGGTGGTGGTGGTGGTGGTGGTTGTGTTGGTGTCTGCTTTGATGGTTGTGGTGGTGGGTGGTGGGCTTGTTTAATTTGTGTTGATAATTTATGGCTTGACTAGATGCTTAGAGGGTAATTTAGGTAAAGCGGCGACCAGACAGTGACCCCAGATATAACCCATCAAAACCTATGCGTAAATGGAAGTGGATTGCATGATGAACATTAGGAACTGCAACGCACATTGATAGGCACATCGTCGTAGGCCTTAAAGGGAAAGTGAACACTAGGATGCCCGTGGTAGTAAGAACAGGCTCAGTCAACTTTTATAATTAATTTTCATCACTGTTTAATCTGATGACGCTGCTACCTCATCCTTATCATCATGATAGACAGTATAACATGACGTTCTACGATTATGTAGACAATCCGGTCACAGAGGGTGTTTAGTTGTTTACCCTAGTCTATTATAGCAGAGACATCGGATGCTGTGATGACTTCCGGGTATATAACCCCCTATCTGGTTGACAGTGTAATATGGCCCTCTTTCCCTGCTGCTGTGTGTCAGCTTCTGTTTATCTGTAAACAATAAACGAATATATCGTCATCCTGGTTTACAGTGTAAACTGACACTCTTGGTTTGCAGTGTAATATGGCCCTCTTGGTTCATAGTGTAATATAACCCTCTTGGTTTGCAGTGTAAAATGACCCTCTTAGTTTGCAGTTTAATATGACGCTGTTGGTTTATGATGTAATATGACCCTCTTGGTTTGAAGTATAATATGGCTCTCTTGGTTGACAGCGTGAAATGACCCTCTTGGTTTACAATGTAATATGGCCCTCTTGTTTTACATTGTAGTATGGTCACCTTGGTTTATAGTGTAATATGACCATCTTGGTTTATAGTGTAATATGACCCTCTTGGTTTATAGTGTAACGTGGCCCTCTTGGTTTACAGTGTAATATGGCCCTCTTGGTTTACACTGAAATTTGACCATCTTGGTTTATAGTGTAATATGACTCTCTTGATCTACATTGTAATATGGCCCTCTTGTTTTACATTGTAATGTGGCCTCTTGGTTTACATTGAAATTTGACCATCTTGTTTAACAATGTCATATGACCCTGTTGGCTTACAGTGTAATATGACCCTCTTGGTTTACAATGTAATATGGCCTTCTTGTCCACAACCGTCCTCGATCCTCGAATTGGCCGCTCTACACCTTGCGACATGAGCTTCTCAGCCTCTCTTTGCCTCTTTTCCTCAAACGCTTGAAGACCCTTCCGTTCAATCTTGTTTCACTGTGTTAGATCAGGAGAGCCTCTGACGAGTTTTTCCTGAGTGGCGCTATATAAATTTGCATTTACTAAATATTAAATTTACATTACCGTTACCATAGACAATTTTGTTCCATCCGCTTCTGCTTCTTGTCTCCCGTAACAACCGGTCGAATGGTAATCGAATCCATGACTTTATGTTGTCAGTCCATGTCATTAATTAGGTCTTCCTTGAGCTCTTGATCCAGGAATTGTGCCTTGCATTATAATCCCCTTCTCCATGTAATATTCACTGTTCCGCAGCACATGCCCGAAATGCGAAAGCTTCCTCTGTTTGAAGCCATAGACGTATGACGGTCGTCTTCATTTAAACAATGTAAACAATGCGGTTACAGAGAGAGCATGGAGACAAACTGAACACTCTGGTCTGAAGAAAGAGTCGCGGTTCGATAACCGTAATCCCCTCTAGGTCGACTCAGCCTTCCACTCCCTAGGGGGCAGCAGTACAATGAGCGGGCGCCTTACAGGCTGCCAAGACGTGTGTTAATTAAGATATGGATAATTGTACCGCCATGTTTCAATTGTTTCACTGTAACTTACTGCTGTTTGTCAGTGAGCTTGTCAGTAAACACGATTACTATGATCATCATGACTCTGTTCCGCAGAGTACAGGCCTACATCTTCTGTTAAACTGTTCCACGAAACTACTGCACCCATTCTTCTCTGTTATGTCATTAACTCACCTCTTTAGTTTATTCCGGTTCCGTCGACCTTTGACCCCGACATTAACGTCCCTACTCCACTCAACCGCAGGTACGGTCTGTATGCTATTCTACCCCCTGTAAAGACACCGATGGCACGTGACATATGACTTTGAAGACGCCGAGTCTCCGCCGAACACGGAATTTAAGCAAATCGAGCCCGGTTAGCGTCTGGTTCGTTGGCCTATTACGAGTGAGGTGCTGTTCAACGCTTTTGAGGGGATTAAAGGAAGTTGTTTCAAGTGCCTTGATACTTGCATCCATGCACACATACATACATCCATCCATCCATCCATCCATCCATCCATCCATCCATCCATCCATCCATCCATCCATCCATCCATCCATCCATCCATCCATCCATCCATCCATCCATCCATACATACATACATACATACATACATACATACATGTACATGCATACATATATACATGCACACATACATACATTCATCCATCCATTCATATATATATACATCCATCCATCCATCCATCCATCCATCCATCCATCCATCCATCCATCCATCCATCCATCCATCCATCCATCCATCCATCCATCCATCCATCCATCCATCCATCCATACATACATACATACATATATACACACATACATACATACATACATACATACATACATACTTGCATACTTGCGTACATACATACAGACAAACAGACAGATGCATGCGCATGCATGCATACACATGTACGTACGTACATACATGGATATCTACATGCGTAGGTACGTACATACATACATACATTAATACATACCTACGTATGCATACATACGTATACACACATACATACATACACACTTACATACATACATACATACATACATACATACATACATACATACATACATACATACATACATACATACATACATACATACATACATACATACATACATACATACATACATACATACATACATACATACATACATACATACATACATAATATACATGGGAGACCACGTTCGGACATCGTGTCTCACAGTAGCTCTCGAAATGTCAAGTGGTTATGGTGATTGAGTAATCTCAATTGTTCCACTTGAAAACGTAATCGCTGTCGTGCAGTGACGGGAAATTCCATTGTTTTGCATGACCTCGATCGTGCTGTGGCTGGTGTCCGCTTGCACGAAGTGTCACAGCAGACACTGCAAAGGTCCGATTAGAAGATAAATTAAAAGCTGAGGAGGCCATTGTGACCAAAGTGTATACATGGGAAGAGTAGTTGGGAAATCCAGAGGAAACTTATTCAACGATGCGTCATAGGCCGATGACGTCAATGAGAAGTGGGAGGAGGAAGGAGTAGCGTATCGCAAAGAGGAGGAGGAGGAGGAGGAGCAGGAGGAGGAATAGGACTAGAAGGAGGTGGAGGAGGAGGAAATAGAGAAAAATAGAGGAATGGAGGCCGATGACGTCAACGCAGCAGTATAGGAGAAGGAGAATGTTAGAGAACAATAGGTGAATGAAAGAGTACAGTTTTGAGGAGACGGAGAAGAAAGAGGAACAGCAGCAGAAGCATGGAAAGAGGAGGGGGGATAAGGATAGAGGAATGGAAAACGAAGATGCGAGTCAAGATGAAGTGACGGAGAATGAAGAATAGACTTGGAGGTTGAAGCAATTGTTCCACTCTGTCTGGTGTCCATAGCACCGGAGCCATTTTGCTGCCTGCACAGAATTTTTACGCAGTCATTCCAGCGAGACTATTATAATATTATGTATATTCGTTTATTGTAAATCAACGAAGCATGATACACCGCATCACAGCTTACAACAGTCTGAAGCAATAATGATAGTAAGATATATTTTTCCAGTGCCATTGCGAAGAAATGTACGTGCTAGCGATTTTATTAGTTTAATTATTAGTCTATATAAAGACAGACGTAAATTGCTAGAATAACTGCCTAAGACGTCGTTATCATGTGGGCATAGGGATCTAAATAGAGTCGTGTTATTGGTCCTACCGTGTAGGGCCTACGTAAGCCACACATCGTCACGTATAGGCCTACAGGTGTAATCACGTAGATGCGTAAGTTACGCATAACAGTAAAGTTCATTGCTTAGGGACTCGCGGCTGACCAATGAGCTGTTGTCACTGTCATTGTTGTTGTTGTTGTCATTAGTATTCAGTGGAGCGTGACAGAGTTCCCAAAGATTCGTGCCAAGCAAATGACAGCAGACTGCTGTGGCAATGCATTGCTAGCAAATACCGTTGACATTCTCAGTGTGTGCATGTGCATCCATGAATCACCTGCTTTTTATCATTTGTTCGCACACGGCAAAAAACTTGACGCCGTGGTTTTTTTGGGGGAAAGTCCGGAACGTTTAACGTATCACAGTCAACAGGTGCGCCGAAGACCACAGGCGTGGTAGTCTGCCTACGTATTTTGCATCTAATGTGGACCGACTATACTCAGCCCCTGGACTGTCTGCTCACCTGCTTATCATTCTTTTAACATCCCGGACTTTACGCTGACAAAATAACCACGGTGTCAATGCCAAGTGATTCAATGTCAAGTGATTACTGTAGACTACATACCACAGAGAATGATTGGCGTTGTCAGTGTTGACACAGTTAGTCTGTTGTGCTCGCCAGTTGTACGCCTAAGCATAGTATACGCAGTTGAATTTCAAGTTGTATGCGCACGGTCGATTTCAATTTACAGCTCTCGACTTAAACAGTAAATTTCTAAAGCGATACTCTGAAGCTATATAAGCGCAGGGCACCAGCTTATTCACGAGCGCTGCGTCGTATCAGAGGGGTTGCCCAGAGATCGGTGTCTAGTGGAGGTACGAGTCCGGTTGCCAGAGACAACAGAGAGAGGAGATAGAGCGGCTGCTCGTTTGAACTCATACAGGTATTGGATTGGATTAAATTAGATCAGGTATTGGATTAGATTAGATCAGATTAGATCATATTAGAATCTTACGTATTAGATCTGACTACTGATCTGATTTTTACGTAAAAACGTAAAATCCTTATTTGGCCTAACGTAGAATTTTGAAAAGTATTTTGTAAAAGTATTTTCAAAATGGTTTTTAAAAGTATTTAATTTGTATTTTCAAAATACTTTTGAAAAGTATTTTACCCATCACTGGTATTAGCTTAGATTAAATCAAGCCTGACTAGTGATCTGATCTTTTTATATAAAACGTGAAATCCTTATTTGGCCTAACGTAGAATTTTTGTTGTTAGACTTCTACAAAACTTTAAACCTGCACAACCTACTTCTTGCTTGTCGATAGTAAAGTAAATTAGTAAGTAACGTCTCTGTTGGCATTCTATATTCCCACAGTAGACATCAGTATACAAATCGATACACCGGTGCTGTATAAATAAGTTAATTAATAAATTAAAGTCGTCATCTCTATTATAATAATCTGAGGCTCTAAGGCGACTTAAATTCAGCCTTCGACATCCTATTTCAGCCTTGGAATGATTCAAAGAGGCTAATTTCTCCAAACTGCCTAAATTGCCTAAGCACCTTAATTGTGTGGAGACATGCCATGCCACTCTTTATTCATAAAACGTTGCCTTTTCAAAAGATAGGATGGGTTTCTGCCTATTCTCATATGAACGGTTGACGTCAATTTCACATAAATATTATTCACATCTTAGTAAACATTATTGATTGAACAATGTCGTTGAGAGTCTCTTATACTGAACAAAGCACTTTGTCCAAGTTAGACTGACAGTGTGCCTTGTTCTCAGACTGGCAATTACCCTAGTTTTAATTATAGCCTATAGTTTGAATGTGTTTTCGAGTCATTAGATATTCAGGGTTCTGTTAACTATATACCCATTCACTTATAATACTTATTTTGACGTTCCGATATTAGTGTCTCACAACCATGCCAATACGTAGGCGTATACGTAGGTCATAGTTGTGGAAACATTCCGACACAATTATATGAAAATTACCACCAGGGATGTATATAATAATTGTTGAGCATTTGACTGGTAATCGCATTTCAGAAATGAAGTTACTGTGAAATTGTTGAGATCATATGTAGTAAGTGACACCGTTACCATGCTGCATAGTTACATTACGGTGATTTACCCACCGTACTGCGTATATAGTTTTAATTAGCGGCTATTAGCCTATAGTTTGAATGGGTTTTCAAGTCAGTACATATTCAGGATTTTGTTAACCATACCCATCAACTTATTTTGACGTTCCGATATTAGTGTCTCACAACCATGCCAATACGTAGGCCTGCCTTGGCCATGATTGTGGGAACATTCCGACACAATTGTACCAAAATTGCCACCAGCGATGTCTAATTATTGTTGACCATTTGACTGGTGATCGCATTTCAGAAATGCAGTTACCGTGAAACTGTTGAGATAACAGTAAGTGGCACCATTACCATGCTGTATAGTTACATACGGTACTGTGGTTTACCCACTCTACTGCGTTAAATAGCTTCTAGAGTATAGACGTGAGGTTGCAGAGGTTTTTAATTCATCTGATTTACATTTTAAATTTGACTTCGATGTCTGTCTGAATGCAGTTCTTGACTTGTACTTCTATTCCACAGGGTTGGGTGGGTCTGTCACAACGTTTTCATGTAACGTATCAATGTTTAACTGATTTATGTTATATCGTTGCAATAAAAATTGATCGATCGATCGACTGATTGATTGATTGATTGATTGATTGATTGATTGATTGATTGATATCTGTAGAGCCATAAACACGTCCTATTACTAAGTTTTCAAGTTTTGATTTGTTTGTGGACATTTACATTAGGCCTTCGTGTAAGATCTTCTACACTTATGCATATATACAGAAAGGGCCAACCCAAAAAGGACCGATTCAGAAAGGACCGAGAAAGGGCCGACTCAGAAAAGGACTAAAGCAGAAGGGCTACTAAGGATAGGATCAACTCAGAGGGGGCCAACTAAGAAAGGGCCAACTCAGACAGGACCAACTAAGAAAGGACCTGATAAGAATAGGACAAACTCACAAGGGCCAAACTCAGAACCAACTCAGATAGGCCAGACTCAGAAAGGGCTTCCTCGGAAAAGGACTAAAGCAGAAGGGGCTACTAAGGATAGAATCAACTCAGAAGGGGCCACTAAGAAAGGGCCAATTCAGACAGGACAAACTAAGAAAGGGCCAAATAAGAATAGGACGAACTCAGAAAGAGCCAACTCAGAATAGGACCAGCTCACAAGGGTCAAACTCAGAAAGGTCCATTCAGAATAGGACCAATTCATAAGAAATAGCCAACTAACTATATATCAGCCGATGTTTGATTTGGTCCGGGTCCCAAGGCCTCAAGGCTATCGGATTTTTTCACTGTTAGCATAGGCGCTTTATTCCGTTCCCATATTTTATATAACCACGATATCGAGCCCTCCAAATGCTCTGCCCAGGCCCTATCGTTATCTGAAACGCTTGTTTGCCTATCGCGTCCTAGTGTCACTTAGCCAACCGTGACTTGGCTGTTAATGCTCACGGGACAATGCTACGCAGCGCCTATAGCTTCTGATAAACCGTTTTATAATGCCGCATGGTGACCCTATTTTGATCGTCTTTTCTACTTCCTGTTTTAGTCAGACATGAATAAATGTTGCACTTGTTGCATTGACAACGAGTCTAAAGACAAGGGTCACGTGTTCGACTGCAACCACTTCCTGTGTAAAGATTGCCTGGAGAGTTTCAGAGGAGAACCCCTTCGATCAGTGTGCTTCACCTGTGGATCACCCCCTGTCGACCCCACTCTGTCGCCGTTCGACAATACAACTAACGAAAGCGGTAAGGTAAAAACCATCAACACCGGTTCAATCGTCGACGATTTTCCGACCAAGAGAGCAGTCCCAGCAGAACTGATCTACAACAGAGTCCAGCTAGTGCTTACCGATGTTTCTCTGAGTGGAAACAGGAGTGGTGGTAGAACGGAGTCGACGAGGCCATCGACGCGGATGGAGGGCAAAGCGCAAGGCCCCCGAAAGACTTCTTCTGGTAGAATGAACACCCCTCTCGCTGATTTCGCGTTGACTCTTCGTGAGAAGAAGAGGGAGCTCGAAGCGGCCGAGAAGGCCTTCCAAGAACAAGTGGTCTTGAAACGGATGGAGATCGAGAGACATGCACAGGTGTGTCGAACGCTGATCGACAGAGATGAGAAGCGTCTGTTGCAGCAGCTGGACGATATGATGAGCGCGATACTGAGCGAGAATTCGGCAGCCATCAGCAACATCTGGACTCTGATACAGAGGCTGGAGAAAGCGGATGAACTGGACGTGGAAGAAACGGGTGAAGTGGAGCAGCTGATGACGACGAGGATTAGCACGACTCAGTTCAAGGACGTCAGTGTCCATCTGAGCGATGGCTGGACACCGGAAGAGAGGAACATTGTGGGAGAACTAAAGATCGAAACCATACCAGGTCAGAGTTCGGTCTGTCGTTCATCTAGTCGTTCGTTCGTTCATTCTTTCATCTATTCGTTCATTCGTTCGTTCATTCTGTGTTCATTCATTTCAATCAATCAATTAATCGTTTTATTGAAGCCATTTTTTGAGTACAAGGAAAATACAGCATAAAGTTTGAATTTTGGCAACAAGATGGAGACCCAAACGGGATCTTGATCTCGCTTAGCAGGGCCACCTAGTTCGTAATACAAGTAAATGGCAGCACAATCAATACTTTGAATGGTAACATCGATCAAGTTATATGACCAACAGGTAAAAAAGAAACAATAATAGAACTCTTAACTAAAGAACTTAACTATCAGTACACATGGATTCCAACTAAGGTATAAAGATCAATTTTCACTAGTTAAAAAGAAATGAAAGAAACAACAGTGCCTGTGCAAATAAACACATAATGCAGTCATGTGTGTGCATCCAAGAGATAGAGTTTCAGTTCCGATTTATGTTTAAATTGATGTATAGTAGGTAAACCAGTAATTTCAATAGGCAATGAATTCCAGAATATCGGGCCACAGACTTCGATGCTATGCTGCTTAACAGTCAGTGTGCACACTACGTTGATGGTACTTGTTGAGCGATCGCGTGTTATGATCGTGTACGTCAGAATTTTTATAAAAACCATTTTTAAAATTCACAGGTAGTACATTCAATTGAAGTCTTAACATAAATAATCCAACTTGCAACTTATTTATGCATTCAAAGGCAATATTCCCAAGCTATTATAAGAAATAACGGCTGAGTTGTAGCTCTAAAGTCTAAAGGGTAAATTACATATAGTTTGAATGGCTCGCTTCTACAGAGTTTTAAGAGTAGTTAAGCGAGTATGAAACGTGGAAGCCCATGAGATATTACAATACGATATATAAGGGTATATTAAAGAGTAGTACAAATTCACAAGTGTATATTGCGGTAGAAGGTGTCGAATACGAGAAATTATACCAATATTCTGTTATATCTTTTTATATATCTTTTTTATATCTTTTTTTAAAAATTATCATGAAGTTGTGTGTTGACAGTGTTTTGCTGTACAATGTTTATGTGAGAGGGTAATCCAAGCTCTAGCGGGACTTTTGACCCTTTTGGATTAGGCCTACCCTGTTGACGCCAGCACTTGAAATATTATAGGCGAAACTGTCATAACTTGATTTGTCTGTTGTGTGGTGCTTCAATAAACAATTCAATCAAAATCACTCAAAATCAAAATCAAATATGACATTTACATGCTCACTCCATGTTAAGTGCTCATCAATGTGAACACCCAAAAATTTAGTAGAAGATACCCTAGTTATATTTTGGTTATCAATAATGATATTTAGATTGCAAGTTGGAACACATTTCTTTCGTGAACGGAACAATATGAAATTCGTTTTCATGAGATTTAACGACAGTTTGTTGGCTTTAAACCATTCTCCTACTAGTCTTAATTCTGCATTAATTTTATTAACCAGTACATCAATGGATTTATCTGACATAAACACATTAGTATCATCAGCGAACGTAACGAAATGAAGCAATGAAGAGGCGTTCGAGTTGTCATTCACATATATCAGAAACAGCAAAGGGCCTAAAACAGAACCCTGTGGTACACCGCAGGTAACATCAGATACATACGAAATATGTCCATTATATGAGACACATTGCCTTCTATTTCTTAAGTAGTCAGAAAGCCAGTCAAGACAAACTCCTCTAACGCCATAATGTTCAAGTTTCTTTATCAGAATATCATGGTTCACGGTATCAAACGCTTTAGATAAATCAAAAAAGACACCCATAGAGAAGTGGTTGTTGTCCATAGCTTCGGAGATTTTGTCGTGCAGACTTAGACGATGCCCAATCAGTTTCTAACACATGAAATTCAGTACCCGTCCTTACAAAGAAACCCACGCCTCCTCCTCTTCCATCCTTCCTACATTTGTATACAAAGGTAAGCTTATAATCGGGTATAAAGATAGTATCGGCTGTGTCTGTATCCAACCAGGTTTCTGTCAAGGCTAGAATTGTTGCCTGGGATTGACCTAACAAAATATTTACTTCAGGTACCTTATGCTGTAGGCTTCTACAATTAAGGTGCATTATGGAGAAGGATTGGTCCGTTGCATTGAGCTTAGCCCTGATTTCTTCAGTACACACGTAACTACTCGTGCACAGCTTTACATTGTTGTAGAAGTTGGTGTCAGGGTCAGTATCAGGGTTGTTTAGTATAGAAAAGTTTTCTGGGTATTCGTCCACAGGACATTTATCCACATTTATTCTTACATTCATTCATTTATTCGTTTTTTCTGTTGTACTTCGATTGTTCCTTCATTCATTCGTTCGTTTATTCGTTCGTTCATTCATTCTTATTTTTGTTCATTCATTCATTCATTCATTCATTCATTCATTCATTCATTCATTCATTCAATCTTTCATCTATTCGTTCCTTCGTTCGTTCATTCATTCTTCTCTTTGTTCATTCGTTCGTTCATTCATTCTTTCATGCATCAGTTGCCAATAATTCGTCCGGTTCAAAAGTTGGCTAATCCGTTCTTCCACTGATTTTCCATTTCGTCGCCAGTTCATTAGGCCTTATTATGAGCGCGTAATTACGTCCAAAGGCAGAAGAATAAAACAAGAAACCTAGGCATATTCGTGAATTTAATGGTGAAACGAATTAAGATTTGCTATTACTAAGACCCTTCCTACTATAAATACACATCCTACTAAAACAACATTGTATACTTTCGTAATGTAAAGGACCTTCCTTTGTAATGTAAACAGTGTTTCGTTTGTTTAATCTTTAGACCATTCATCGTTCCTGCCGACTCCTGTCCTCGTTGGTTCAATCCCAGCCGTTCAGCATCAGGCAGTGACCGGAATAACGGCGCTCGACCGAGAGATCTTCGTCACCCGGGACGGTTCCCAGGACATCTCCGTCTACGCAGTGATGACCAACGACTACCTTCGATCGCTCTCCCTTCTCCATCTCCTCGAACCGATCGTCATTCCCTCTCCCATCGATCTGGCCGCCTGCCGCACCACTCGATCCCTCTACGTAGCCGACGGTAGCACCAACAACTACATCTACCGTCTCAGACCAGACGGTAAGCTGATCCACTGGTGGTGGGTCGACAATCTCCGCGGTCTCTCCGTCACCACGACTGGAACGGTTCTCGTCGGAAGCGGTAGGGCCATACGAGAGTACGACCCGATGGGGAAACTGGTCCGGACGATCAGCACGTCTCCGCTGGGGTCGCTCTTCCGACGGGACCGGCCTTCGATGAAACACCCGACGCATTTCCTCGAGACGGACAACGGACGAATTGTCGTCTGCGACTTTCAAAAAGACGCGCGAAGTCCACACGTCGTCTATGACGTCGATCGCAAGGGAAGCGACGTCGCCTGTTGCCATGGCAACCGAGCGGACGCTGGCGACGAGTTTCTCAACGAACCGCGCCACCTGGCGATTGACGTCACCGGTCACGTGATGGTTATTGATCGACGCAACGATCGGGTGAAACTGCTGGACGCTCATCTCAAGTTCGTTAGGGACCTTATCGGGGCGGGACCGAGCTTCAAACGCCCTCAGCGGTTGCACTACGACCCGGCACGGGGTCTTCTGTACGTTGGACTGGTCGCCGGTGATACCCTCGTCTTCAGGGTGACCCTATAATCGCTCGTCGTTATTCGCATTTTTAATTGTAATGTAATGCAATGTAATGTTGCAATGTAATATGTGTAAATGTAAATTTATGCATTTATGCATGCAACTATTTGTGTAGCGCCTTTGTAAGTCTCGTAAAGGCGCTAAAACATCGCTATACATATGTAACGTGCATAATATCAGAGTCTAGTCAGTTCCCAGAAACACTGTGGTAAAGGCCACGGCTGCGTGACACGATTGAGCGGTGCTCACCCTGTAACAAAGGGTCTTTGCCCCCTCCCCACCGAAGCAGGCCCGTAACACACAGATACTTTGCACCATCGAATTATTTATCTTCTGCACAAAAAGTGGCACTATACAAATGTCTGGAACCAAATAAAAGTCTGCGACTAACCACATTAATTTGTGAGATTGATGTTCGGACAGTTCGGGGTAAAAAATCCTTTGATTTGTACAAAATAATAACTTCAGGCCAGTCTAAATACGACATCGATCTACTCCGTGCTTGCAATTTAGCTATTTGTTTAAATAGGCCTTCCTAAACAAGTCTTTGGACATGGTATGCGACAATCACAGGATAGCATCGAGAGTAGTGTGATGACGGGTCTGGTGGAGGGAGTTCGTGGACGCGGAAGGCCAAGAATCTGTTGGTTCGACAACATCATAACTTGGACTGGCCTTTCAGGAGTTGGTTTATTAAAAGTCGCAAAAGACGGACAACGCTGGGCAGCGATAGTCCATTCATGCAGCCAACCGTCGCGAAGCGACGACGGCGGATTGACATGACATGACAAACAAGTCTTCGTGTGGATATCCCAATATGTAGCCTACTCTGCCAGCATGACCACATGGGCCCATATAAGGCCTAAATTCCCATGTGGGACCCGTAGAGAGCCCGTATGGTTTCCATCTCATGCCCATGGATTGCTGACAGGGTGTGGTCAACTAGTAGGAAGGCTATGAACTACTATAGTTGAACTCCTATAGCTGAGAAAAGTGGGATACGTTACCCCGTCAATTCGATAGGGTGACATGGGTGTGAAAGTCGCCCCAAAGAACAATGCCTTCCCCATTTGAAAATAGATTCTCACCGTAACTTCACGAGTCCCCCTTGTAAAGTAGGGACGGATTCAGGGCCTACTATCCCCCCTGTAAGCTGGAAGCAATCCCCCCTTACTGTAAACCCTCCCCCTTTTCTGCCTCCCCTTCCTCCACTACACCCCCGACTCCCCTCCCATTCCCAACCCAATCCACTCCCCTCTCCCTTTACCCCCTCCTGTACATTCCTCTTCCCTCCCCTTGAAGTGGGGGTCCGGGGGTCCTCCCCCGGAAAAATTTTGGATTTCTACATTGCAGTAGGTGAGTTTTAGCGCATTTTTGGAGTAAGAAAACTGGCTTTGGAAGACTATACATTTTAGTTCAACTGAACTGTTGAATTAATTTCTGTAGGGCTCCTAGTACACTGTAAAAATTTTATGGGACAAGCTGTAATAAATGTGGCACAAAATTTCAGTGCTACAATTATTTTTGTGTAGTGCAGTGAAAATGGGATTATCAGGTCTTGAAATATTCCTGCAAAATAATTGTCGGCTGGATAACACTGTAACAAGCAGGTATGGAGCCTGTTCCCGCTGCATTGCACCATAACTATGCATTCATAATGCAATCTTTAAAATCCCCATATATATCTGCTGAACAGTGTCCTATATTGCCCAATATTTTAACATGTGTCCCATATTTTGGAAATTTCTAAGTCAACAGGATTGTGAATGCTTTTCTTCAATTTTTAAACTACTTTTTGCATCTGTCATCAACAAAAAATAGCAGAACATGATAGCCAATTGCTGAAGAAAAACAAGTAATAATGATACACTAAAACACTGCTTAGACACTGTACGGTAATCTCAGCAACTATTGCATGGCCGATAATACTGATACATCACAATACAATACTTTAAGAATCATTAGTAATTAGTCACTTTATTAGTCACTAATTATTAGAAATTAGTGACTGTGCCAGGGGGGGGAAACTTTTTCCCTCTGGCACAAATTGGAAGCAGTCTGTTCCTTCCCCCCCTACGTAGTAGGCCCTGGACGGATTTAACTCCAGGCCAAGCCTTTTCCCGCCCCGTAATATTGATACTCCAAACTTTTAACCAATTAATGTCGCTATAATTGCATTTATTCATTTTCGTCTCGTCCGAATTTTTAAATTAAATTTATTGTTAATTTTAAACTTTTGCCGCCCTTTGGAATGTGCCGCCCTTATAAACCATGTCCTCTTTTGGGTTCGTGCTGTAAATTCGCAACTACCTCTTGATATATATAGTGGACATAATTATTTTTAGATTGCAATTCCCCAGATGTCGCGTTTGAATTGAAATTAAATACCGTTTATGTTCATGCATGTAGTTGAACGTATCGGTTGGCCCTAATCGTATCGTAATCGTAATCTCCAAACTTCTAAAACGCCACTCGAAGGCCAAGCGCAGGGCACCAGCCTATTCACGAGCGCTACGTCAAATCAGAGGGAGTTTCCAGAGAGTAATCCAAAAGAGGTCCAAGTCCGATTTCCAGAAGGCCAAACCAAATCAGAGGGGGTTCCAGAGAGTAGTCCAAAAGAGGTCCAAGTCCGATTTCCAGGATACCAGATCAGGAGAGGCAAAACAGCTGTCAAGGCGGGTGTCGTTTACGGCGAGAATAATTGGAAGGCGGAGGATCAGGTGAGTCAGGGTAGGAGTACTTGAAAAGGTGAGACTTCAGTTTTGAGTGGAAAGCCCGGGGGTGATAGATAGAGGAACATGAGGAGGAGGAAGAAGGACGGGTTGCAATGAATCTACACGAATCCCGTCACTGGTCGTACTCTGGCAGTACTAGTTTCAAGCCTGGATGAAGGAGGAAGGAGGCGCTAAATGATGTTTGTTATCACACAGTGTCATTAAACTGAAAATACTACTACTTGGCCTTACACCAAGGAATCTATATTTAGAGGAATATAGGTTCCTTGTTTAAAAAATTGTACTGTAAGCTTATATCCGTTTCACTATTAGACCTATTCACAGCTGTCGCCCGGCATAAATTTTTACGCCTGATAGGCCTGTTGAATATGACGTTTTAAAACTTCACAACCAATTTTTATTTCGCAAACATAATTATTCGCCATATAATTAACTGAGCGCACTTAAATATGACGTTTTAAAACTTCACAACCAATTTTTTTATTTCGCAAACATAATATTCGCCATATAATTAACTGAGCGCACTTAAATATAACGTTTTAAAACTTCACAACCAATTTTTTTATTTCGCAAACATAATTATTCGCCATATAATTAACTGAGCGCACTTGTTATGTAAACAGGACGAGACATTTTCCTGACCCTGATTATCGCCCCAAAACTAGTCACACGACGTTAAAATTACAATATTGTGACACCACAGTCCACAGAATAACACCGTTCCATCGTCAATACACGACTCATTGCTACAGCGTGAAGTTTGTTTGTCAATTACTTTAAATTTAATTTTAAAAAGTAAATTACTTTACGTCCGGCTTGACTAAAGACAAATGAATATACATATCTTGTATAGAGTTCTCTTTTAAAAAGGTTTAGACGTTTAGCAGCGTTTTGTCAAATGAATGAACCAGACCGACTTTGTGAAATTAATATTTGAATTCGAAATGGAACTTTCATAACGCCCACCTCCAAAAAGCAACAACAACAATAGCAACAACAACAACAAGTAAGTAAAAGTAACGACATAATAACAATAGAAATGATGGCAATAACATAAATAATAGCATTATTAATTAGGCCTCCCATAAACCAGAGTGTATACACCCTGACCATGGATGAATTAGGGCATGACGCATAATTTGCGTAAGTCACGGATATAGGCTAGTTGTAATTAGACTCGCATCGCTTGAGCCAGCCAAATATTTTCATCAGCTGACTCTATAAACAGATTGAGCGTCTGACTTTTCGGCGGCTCTCGACAATCACTGGACGATAGTGGTCAATGAATTGTCTCTAGCAGTGTTTTTTTCTGAAAAAAAGGTTCCGGAACGGAACAATATTAGGTTCCGGAACGAAATAATTATGGGTGGGCTAAAATCCCGATGAAAACGGGATTGGAGGTTGGGAGAGGTATCAGGAAACACTGAAAACAGTTCAAAATACTGAAATTAAATTAAAATAACTCAGTTATTGTTTTTATTAATAAAATTAATAATTTATTTTTTAGTACCTGAAACAGGTGCCGGAACGCCGTTCCGGCGCGTTCCGGCTGAAAAACAGCACTGGTCTCTAGAGGAACAATGGTAATAATCCTGTTGAACATTCAATTAAACCATTTCCTTGTTTTGCGGATGATCACATAGGCTACAGTTGGACCAGTTATCACCATACAGCATCTATCCAACAGATGAGCCTATAGGAGCGAGGCATACAACAAAGTAAAATCAGTAACATTATTATAGAAGGCACTCGGGCACGGGCTGTGACCTACTTTTCTGCTGCAAGGAGTTATTTGTCATGATCTGTGTATCTGCAAACCTCTGTAGTCTTTTCAAAGTATCCAAACTGTAATCTGGTTACAACCTCTAGACGTTTACACGGGTTAGTAAAATATAGCGTAACACTAGCCTAATGTTCACCTACAGAAACACTAAAGCAGACAAATAGGTCTGCAGTTTAATTGTAGGACAGTGCAGGATGTGCGCTGTTTATACTACGGGCCGATCAAAACGAAGCCTTTATATAAATCCAATATTTCGAACGACTTTTTTCAGGATATTGCTTCAGGAATCTTGCGTCAGGAAATTACTGCAATCAGATAGGCTACGTAATGCATGTGTTTCTTTTCTAATATGCAGTGATGAGCAAAATTTAACTAAAAGGTTGATAACATTTAGTTAAACTTAAAGTTTTAGCTACAAATGAAGTTTAACTGGAGAAAAATAGTTTAGTTAAAACCAAAGTTTAACTAATATTGTTTGTTATTATTTGAAAAGTTTAACTAACAAGAACATCAACTACGCAACTATCTTCCGCAATGAACACTGTCAACAACTCAATGCGACGTTTACCGTACTTCTTTACTAACACTGGCGTTGCCTCTGCATAGAATATGTAGTAACTTAGCAAGGCGCAGTGTAAATAACAAAATTGGTATTTATTATTCGTTTTGAGTTGACTATAGTACACATTACAGAGTTTGAAAGTGAAGTTGTCATTGATGCTCTGCGCTATAACAGTTCACTTAACTTCTGTTATTGCGAAAATGTTTGTCATAGAAGCTTTTTAAAAAGTTGGAAAGTTTAACTAACTATTTTTAGTTTAGTTAACTTATTTACTAAATCAGTTGCCAATATTAGTTAGACTGTTTTACTTTAGTTGAAAAATAGTTGAAGTTTAACTAAAAAATTAGTTTAGAGCCCATCACTGCTAATAGACATGTGTGACATGTCGTAAATATTATGTCAATATAATAGGGCTTCAAAAACGAGAGCGAAAGTGTTACTTACTTTTGGTACCAGTATTTATCTGCCGGAATATCGGCATTACGTCAGTGATTTCATCAAGACAAGCGGTGCTTTATGCTTAAGACAGCCAGATAATCTCTGTGAAGCCATCCGATCATATTTTAAACATGCAATATGTTTTCTGTAGTACATTAGATCAGCTGCTTGGTTCGTTGTGCTCCATCAAGGGCCAACTCCAGTGTCATTACCTGGTCGTAAATCTCTTCGTTCTGCAAAGGGTCACATACTTTCCCACAATGCAACATGGTAGCTTTGCAATAGTCGATCCCGCATTGTAGAACAGGTTTCCAAGCAATGTGCGACATGAGCTTCTACTTTCCGTGCCTCTATTTCGCAAGCGCTTCAACACCATTCTGATCGATTATGGCCTTGTGTAAGCAGGTCGGCAGCACCTCAGATGAGTTTTCTTGAACAGGCGCTATATAAATTAGCATTTACAATTGCAATTAATCATTTAATTCGACCAAAATTCTAATGTTCCTCGCAGTGCAGGATTTAGGCATAAGCTAACAGCTACAGCTTAGGGTCTCACAATCCACAGAGGGCTTTAAAAAGTTCCTCATATTATTTCTGAGGGGCTTTTAAAAAATATATGTGCACTCTCTCTGTCTCTGTCTCTTTCTCTCTCTGTCTCTATGTCTATGTCTCTGTATATATATATATATATATATATATATATATATATATATATATATATATATATATATATATATATATATATATATATATTTATATATATATATATATATATATATTTGTAGAGTCTTTTAAACGGCTTGTGTAGCAAATTCCATCTCACCTGAGTAAATGCATTCATTTGAAAACTATTTGAATTTTTAACTTTAAATGCCTTGTTAATAATAATTAAAATGCATATATGTTTTCAAGTTTTGTAAGACCTTCTGAGGTAATATTTTAACAAGGGGTCTCCAAGCTTTATATAGCTTAGGGCCTCACCAAGTCTAAATCCGGCACTCGTTGGTCGGCTATTGTAGTAAGCTTTACATCAGATATACTATACGCCGTTCCATGATGGTATTTCAATCGCAGTTAATTTATTTTCGTGTTAATTTTTCTTCAGAAAAACTATCACTATTTTCATGCATAATTCCGCATAATTTCCTCGTCTCGTTCTCAACCTACAATGTCTGTGGACCATAAGTCTACAATTGATGCCAACAAGAATGACCTTTTGGATGTTCTACGTGTCGGTGAACTACTTCTGACTGAGTTGTGTGGCGAAGGTGTCTTAGACGAAAGAACCAAGCAGGAGATCTTGGCTGGCGGCATTCAGCATGAGATCAATGGACGTTTTCTGGACTGGCTTAAGCACAGCCAACCTTTCACATTTACCGTCTGTCTAGAAAAACTTAGAGGTGATCAACAGAATCACATCGCCAACTTACTTGATGGAACTCCAGGTTGATATTATTTCATAAGTTCACTAAAATTTACAGATTCATTAAACTTAACCAGTAGGCCTAGGCTTAAGCGTAGGCCGTACAGGGAAATGATTTTAAACGTATAGAGCATTATACTATGGGGTATTATTTCTGACTTTCATAGACTTACTACAAATCTATAATGCAGAAAAAAACATTTAAAGGTGCCATATGAGTTGTTCTCAAAGTCAATTCGCGCTAGCACACCGGACGGTGGAGTTTGATAAGAACAAGTTCATTTTTAATAGCATATCCTGGCTTCACACGATAAGAGTGGTGGAGTTCGACACGCGCCAGCTGAATTTCGGACTACACATGGTCTGGAGAAGCACCCAGAATAGAGACGGCTGGCAGCGCGTTGTGTAAAAGGCAGCACTCAGCAGAGGCACATTCCAGATGATGTTTGTAGTCTTAAGTAAAGCACTGTGAGAAAATATTTAGGTGAGACGCTTCAACGCATGGCACTGAGAAACATCAGTTTCAGTAATACGCTCTGAAAGAGTAAGTGAAATATTTCCTTGCATGGTTTGATCTATTTTATTGAAAATTTTTTACTAAGGTAAGCTAACAAAATTTAGGCGAGTAATGAATTTCATGATGTTATAATATGATATGTTACATACTCGTTAAGGACTTATGGGTTAAGACTTAGGACGGACTGGCAGATCTAGTATTTTTGCATTTTTAACTGACCTTGAGCTTGAATTATTTGGCACTTGCCATTAACAATATAAAAGTTTAAGTTATCTTCTGTTGATCAGGGCGTTCGGATATCTGTTGTGAGCAGTCATTGTTACGTTTTCCAGCCATGTGATTATATTCCTGCATCGGAGCATTTTAATAAGTTTTTGATTATGCTACCCCAGTAATGGTAAGCTGACGTAATAAACCAAATCTTAAAGTGACATTTTCTTAATAAAAATCTATTACATGTTTACAGGTGAACGTCCACTTACAAGAGAAAAAAGACTACAGATTCAGAAGAATATTCGAAATCTGTCAGAAGTCATTGATGTCGACTCAGGGTTGCTTGTGCATATGTACTCTAACGGAGTCATCAGTACCACAGAACAGCAAGAGCTCAATTCTGAAGTAGCGAAAGAAGTGAAAGCAGTGAAACTTCTTCAAGTCATTTTACGAAAAAGCGATCGAACTCTGAATTGCTTTGTGGATGCGCTAAGAGAAACAAATCAGGCTCACGTCATTTCCACCCTTGAAAAAGGTGTTTCTATAAACATTTGTAGAATAACCTTCAATTTTCTTGTTTCTCTCTATGGGCTCATCACCCATTGGCGTCGATCACAATCCCACTGTAGAAATAAATAAGGCCCGAAATAAATTTATAATGGAAACTATATTTCTTGAGCACATTACAGTGGAAATAAAGTATTCGAATTGGAGAAATTTTGTTGAAAGTCAAACATGATTGGCTGCTTGCAATGTTTCATGAAAGACTTGTTTTACTAGTTTATGAGTCACTATATCTTTTGGGTTCATATTTTATGCCTGCAACACACTTCAATCCTCTCAGCCCTCCTATATCTCCGTCAGTTGTTCACGGTCCAACTAATTCGCTTAACCCGCTCAGTCCTTAGTCCTAACACCTCTCCGCCCTTCCGTCACCTCATCACTAACATTTGCAAATCGCTCCATAGCTATAGCTGTTCCGCCTCTCTGGAACAAACTCCCGCCAGAATTACGCCAAATATCTGATCCCTCCTACGAACTCACCAAAACTCACCTCTTGCTATCCATCCACAGGTCTTTCACTCAAAACTTGAAACACTGCTCTTTCACAAATCCTATCCCGATTCCTCTTCTTCCCCTTAGCTTCCACGCAGTTTAAGTTCTAAACACGAACACTATGGCACCTAACTGCCTGCCTGCCTGACCCTTTCGATCTTGACCTTTAACCGATTTTACCCCACCCCCGCCTATCGATTTTTTACTAGGTCCCTATGAATAAGCTGGTTCCCGCTACTTCTCTTTCTTTGGGCGCTGTAGAAATCTCGAGATTACCATAAAGATGAAATGAAGAAAGATAACATAATCGGAGCAGAAAGAATATTACAATATTAATTTGTGTGTCAGAGGGAGTTTTTTTTAATCTAGAAACTGCTTAAATGAATTTTTATTTTTTATTTCTCAACTCAGTATTTTAGATTTAAACTTATGCTTCATACTGAGATATTTAAAAATGATATAATTTTTAAACTTCATAAATTGAGACATCTAGTTGTTTACCCAGTGTTGTCTATATTTGATATTGGAGGATTATATTTTCATTTTGTTATACTGTAAACAGGAAATATAGTTGCATTTCACGCCGAATTTCGGTCAGACTCGGATCTTCTCGATCAGTATGAAGAAGACCTGGTCAACATTCTTGAGCCTATTGCACAGCAGTTGTCATATTTGGTCAATGAAGAGGATCCAGTGGAAAAAGATAAGCTAATTAAACAGAAACTTCAGGAAATCTGTGGTAAAAGCATAAAGATTATTAGCATGAAGAAAGGACAAAGCATCACCATTTATTTATGGTGTGAAGGTGTTGAAGCAATGGCCGAACTATTTTTAATGTTTGAGACAAAGCGTCTCGAACACATTCTGGAAAAAATATTTAACCTTGTGAAGACTTCGGTGAGCATTTCTGATGTGAGGATTACAGTTACACTGGCTGATGATGATCTTCAGATTCTGAAAGAAGCCGTCCAGCCGAACGAACTCGCCCAAAACAAGCCACAGTTAGCAGAGAAGGATTCAATTCCAGACTCTAGAGGTCAGTTATTAGTTTTAAGTTTCTAGCCCCTAGGTACATAGCTGTTGTCAGTAAACTATTAAGTCTTCAATGGTAACCATGTAGGCCTAACAACTCAATTTGATGTCATCGTTAAGTAATTCTTCTGTTAAGAACAGCGAGATCACCAGAACGTCTGTAAGCGAATTCCAGACGACGGCGAGATGATTTGAGAGCGTGAAGGTAAGAATTGAACTACGGAGTTTTTCCGTGAGTTTCAGGTATAGTTCAAATATTATTAGGACAATCAATTCAATGCAGCCCGCTGCAAATGGTGCGAGCCAGTCACGAGTAAAGACGGTATACAATGTTCGTACAGGCAGTGCTTCCCAAACTGTGATCCGCGGACCTGTGCCGGTCCGCGAGCCCTCAGTTGCCGGTCCGCAAAGTGAATCACGAAACTGGACAAAAAATACGATAGAAGTTTTCTCGACTGGGTCTCGCTTCGAACTATCGTCAAGAAATACGATCGTCTCGCAATGAAAACCATATTTTTCATATAAATTAAAAAGATTTGTTCTGGGAGTAAATGTATTCAAGCTATTATTATAAACGAAAACTGCCGAAGAAATAGTATTCGACGAATTGCTGACAGGTCGAATAAAAATTGATGTTCGCCTTCAGTGGCGTAACCAGAGTTTCCCAAAAGTTACGCAGTTTCCAACATTGAGGGGAGGGGTCTGGGGAGGGGGCTGTGCCCCTTCCCCAGGGTAAGAAAATTTGTTATTTAAGGTTTTGTAATGGTGCATTTTGGAGACCATCCTTTGGTTAAAAGTAATAACTTTTACGTTACTTCTTTGGCAAATTATATAATTTCATAATTTGGTTTTTGTAAATTGGCTCAGAGCAAAGTTCCAAGAACCAACGTAGACTAGCAACAGACAGACCCAACATAGAACTGCGATAAACTAAAGCATTGAAATCTTTGCTTTGTACAATGTAGGCCTACATGTAGTTTTCCGTTTTCTATGCGCCGTCAGTCTGTTACACAATTGCAGTTATAATAAAATTTTAAGTAACAGACTGACTGTATAGTGTATATCTATCTGCTACTTCTTAAAAAACGCATAAAAACGCGCCTGTCCATCCTGACATTAAGACTTAATTTATAACTGAATAGTTTCTGTATTGTCAAAGACCAGAACAATTAGTTGATGACCAGAAGCGCCAAAAGATATATATATATATATATATATATATATATATATATATATATATATATATATATATATATATATATATATATATATATATATATATATATATATATATATATATATATATATATATATATATATATATAGGTCCGCAAAGGTTCACCAGTCACTCTGGTACAGAGTAAAGCAGGGAGGCGACCTGACCGACGACTCTGATGAGCGTAGACTCGGATCCGACCTGGGCTGGTGAACCAAAGTCCTCCGTGCCCACCTTCTCGTGGTGCGGACCGTTAGTACCCTTCCTAGGAAGTACTCTTCCTAGGAGGGGGAACGAACGGGCACGGCAGGCAAAACCAGGGGAAGGCAATGGCAAACCACCCCTGTTAATCATGCCAAGAAAATCGTCATGCCACACACCAAACCACGCCGATGGTCGCGGATGGAGGGACTCCCAGGCCGGAGCGCTGAGGTGGGACTCCCAGGCCAAAGCGCGACTCAAGGGCTACTGGGAGAAGTAGCAAGACGGCAACGGAGACTGTGTGGCATGACGATCGCTAGGGCTCCTAGAGCCGACGGCACAAAGAAAGAGAAAAAATATATATATATATATATATATATATATATATATATTCGTTTATTGGAACAGTCTGACAAACCGCAGAGAGTTACAGCAAATTAAATCTGATTTGTTTATCAGATTTAATTTGCTGTAACTATCACGAGAAAAGGTTAAGGCCGGTAGGAAGTTATTGTCTTTTATTGTCGTTTATAGAGAGTTCTAGGGATGTAATTTCGGTATAGTGTATTATATATATCTGCTGACGTCTGTTGACGTCTCGACAGCTACATCACTGGCAACAGACGTCAGCAACTTTGACATTTACCTCTGTCTGTCTGTTGACGTCTCGACAGAGGTAAATATTAAACAGTGCCAACGATGACAGTCTTTTCGATCCCTTGGTGCTGCGTAGACATGTGCGTAATGTGTGGAAGGTAGGCCTATGAATAAGCTGGTTCCCGCGATTTCGCTGTAGAATGCTCGAGATTATGATCCGTAGCCCCACTTTTTAAACAATGCCAATCAATATATATTTTATCATTGAGCCTTCCCATGTATGTAGACAGAGTGAGGAGTATCTAACAAAAAGTACGAAAGTACTTATAAGATACAGAGGTAAACCGCGAGCCAGACGAACTGAATCACAAGCATTCACACAGGCAGACTTTCAGCCACACAGGTCGCCCGACAGAGGACAGACTGACCGCCGTGACCGGTCCGCAGGCGCCACAGATCTGGGCCATGGCTACACTCTTCTTGGAAAGATCTGACATCACCCCCACTCTCCACCTTACGATTGTGATCTTAGTCGCATCGCGAGTTGTAGATGTAGGTCAAAGCGCAAGCTTGTATATCCTTCATCGGTTTCAAATCCGTATATATGGACCACACTCATATTGTCGGCCTTGATATGATGACTCCTGTCTCCTAAGTTCCCTCACAATCTGTCCTTGGTTAAACTTATCCGAGCCGGCTAGCTGAAGAAATCTCCCTCCGTTACATAATATAAGCATTTTAAGACGTCGTTGATTTTGACTTATGCACATCATGTTCCGATTTTGCCAATAAGGAAAATGGATAAATTTGTTCAAAAACGAAAACGAGTAGGGCCTAGATGACATTATCGACGATAAAATTGCTGTTATGGGGGTAAGCTCATCAGCGTTTCATAATCAGTAACTGGCAGAGTAATATGGCCTCCATGCGAAAAGCGAAAGTGGAGAAGAAATTAGTCCCCCTTCTTTTTAGACCACAGTTACGCCGCTGTGCGTAGATATGTCTTAAGACGCTGAATGATCATTCAGCGCTCGCGGTAGAAACGGGCATAGTCAAGAGAATTTTCAATACTGCGTAATTAATCTTGGGTTAGGTAGGCCCCTACAAGTGATTTGTAGCATACAAAGTTGTATGCAAAGGCTAGCGAGCTATGACAACTTCTTGGTCTTCTCACTTTTGCTACTGTTGGCAATTGCTCGTCTCCATTTTTCTCTTTATTTATCGTTTGCTAAAGCATGCGATTTTCAAAAAACCTGTTAAAATCTTTACGCAGTTGCGTAATTGCGTAATGCTAGTTACGCGCCTGTTCGCCTTTACTATAAATTTTGATCGCAACAATTGCGTTTTTTGACCGGCAATTAGAAACCGGATGTAACTTATCTCTTTTGTCTTAATTAACCTGGTCACTGCTTCCGTCAATAGAAAATTAGGCCTAACATGTTTGCTTTTAGATTCGATATTGTAAGTATAATTTGAAAATTATAACAATTAGAAATGCCACACCACACCCCAGAGACGAGGAGGGCGTTCTCCAAGCTAAAACACACTTCTGTTAAAATAGTTTCATAGAGCTAGAGGGATTTTTCGTACCTCTGACGTTGAAAAATAAAAAAATAATGAATATATTAATAAACAGCACTTGCATGTATATGTATATGTGACTTACTTAATATATATATATATATATATATATATATTATCATGTGATTCTTATCTGTCCTTTGAAAGATGTCCTTGGCGATGTAATGTCGATCGTCTCCTTTGTAGCGAATGTTCCTCTCCGCAGCACAGAATGTTCCTCGTATTGTTTCGACCGAGTTTGTGTTTTCGCTGTGTTTATTCGAGTCCCGCAGTCTCGAATTTGCGAATCCCCTCTTCTCCTTTACACATCTGATGTTCGATTGGAACACCTTTCACGCGGCAGAATGTGGCTTCCCCCAACCAAACAACTCAGCTTCCTTAGAACCAACCGCAGTTAGATTCTACAACCCTTTTTGCTCCACGCCCTGTTGTTGGATCCTCGAATCAACCGCAGCCGACTACGATCCAATCCCCGATGTTGGATCCACACGATCTCTTCAATCCAAGCCCAGGCGTTGGATTTCCTCAGGCTCACCGCAGTCAACCTCTCGTCGACCAGTCCGATTCAAAGCCAGATGCCGAATGTTTTACTATTCTTCCGATTGCGCTCAGTTGCCGTTTGTTCGCGCCCGATTTCAACTTTCAAACAAAGCGCTCCTGTGATTGGCCGCTACCATATCACACCATATCACGCGATGCGTCGCACTCTCCAACAGTTCATAGCCTGCTTCACCGCCTCGTAGCATAGTGGAGCTGACATTTATTATGCCCTAAGGTGTCACTAGCGATGTCGCATGATTATTAAACAACATATATTGACACACATATATCAGGTTACGGACTATACATTTGATGATCATAGCTACCGCTGCAGTGATGGTGGAGAGCGAAGCTGTGAGACGGGACATGGAGATCTGCATTGAAAAACTGGAGAGCCTCATGAAGACAATCGAGAAATCGATGGACAAGGTCCTCTTCGAGGTCCAGCGTGATGTTTTTCGGGTACTCGCGCGCAGGGTAGAAAAGGTCTGCTTCGGAAGTGTGGAAAACTTCCTTCAAGAGAACAAGGCAAACATTCTCGACGAGATCGAGTTTCCACCGAAAAAAAATAAAGGTGAGAGTCTTTCAAAGGCGAGAGTCTTTCAAAGGTGAGAGTATTTCAAAGATGAGAGTCTTTCAAAGGTGAGAGTCTTTCAAAGGTGAGAGTATTTCAAAGATGAGAGTCTTTCAAAGGTGAGAGTCTTTCAAAGTGACTGATTTACTGAGTGACTGACTGACTGACTAATTGATTGAGTGACTTACTGATCAATTGATTGATTTAGTGAGTGTCTGATTGACTGAGTGACTCACTGATTAATTGATTGATGGAGTGATTGATTAAGTGAGTGAACGAGCAAGCGCGTGAGTGAGTGACTGACTGATTGATTCCCAACTAGTCGACTTACTACCACAAAAAGAAGAAGAAAAAGAATAAGAAGAGGAAGAAGAAGAAGAAGAAGAAGATGATGATGATGAAGAAGAAGAAGAAGAAGAAGAAGAAGAAGAAGAAGAAGAAGAAGAAGAAGAAGAAGAGAAGAAGAAGAAGAAGAAGAGGAAGAAGAAGCAGAAGACGAAGAAGAAGAAGAAGAAGAAGAAGAAGAAGAAGGAGGAGGAGGAGAAGGAGAAGGAGGAGGAGAAGGAGGAGGAGGAGAAGGAAAAGAAGGAGAAGAAGAAGAAAGAAGAAGAGAAGGAAAAGCAGGAAGGGGAGGACGAAGAGCAGGACGAAGAGGAGAAGGAAGAGGAAGAGGAGGAGGAAGAAGGAGATGAAGGAGAAGAAGAAGAAGAAGAAGAAGAAGAAGAAGAAGAACAAGAACAAGGAGAAGAAGAACAAGGAGAAGGAGAAGAAGAGGAAGAGGAAGAAGGAGAAAGAGAAGAGGAAGAGGAAAAAAGAAGAAGAAGACGAAGAAGAAGAAGAAGAAGAAGAAGAAGAAGAAGAAGAAGAAGAAGAAGAAGAGGAAGAGGAAGAGGAAGAGGAAGAGGAAGAAGAAGAAGAAGAAGAAGAAGAAGGAGAACGAGGAGGAGGAGGAGGAGGAGGAGGAGGAGGAGGATAGAAGGAGGAGGAGGAAGAGGAGGAGAAGAAGAAGAAGAAGGAGGAGGAGGAGGAGGAGAGGAGGAAGAGAAAGAGGAAGAAGAAGAAGACGAAGCAGAAGAAGAAGCAGAAGAAGAAACAGAAGGAGAAGAAGAAGAAGGAGTGAGGAAGGAGGAGCAGAAGAAAAAGAAGAAGAAGGAGAAAAAGAATCCAACGTTGTCCAATGGATAGGAGCGAAATCAGTGAGGACAATCTATCCAATATGGGGTAAGTTTGAATATAATGAGACGGTGGCTTTATCACTTCCCCGATACGTCGCACCATAGTTATAATAGGAACAGACTTACGACGCTAAAACACCCTTAAGCAGCCTGTATTTTGTTTTATTTCGCAACGGAGATCGCATACTGAAACTACAATGAGACGTTGCCAATGTACAACACATCTCTGATTACAAAAAGCTAAATCCCAGAGTGCGCATCTGTAGCCAGACGGGCTGAGTTTTATATCAAGACAAGTTCATCCACTATGCGTAGATGGCCTTTAGTCCTTGGCGCTTTTTGTCATTGTCATTTTATCTTAGGCCTTTCCTGGTGACCGCTTCGGGAGGCTCGAATCCATACATTTCGCGTTGCCACTCGTGAAAGCGCTCAACCACTCAGCCAGCTGTAACGTGTCTCATGTTCATGGTCCCAAACTGACTTGGATTAAAGTAACTAATTCTAAGTAAAGAAATATGCTGACGTTAGTGGATTGCTTCACAACTAGAGAATACACGGCTGTTGTTTGATTCGCAAGGGCTGCAGTCATTTCAGTTCAATTTGTATGACCAGTGTTGCTCTCGTGTTATGCTCGTCTATATACGACAAATAGGCTCGAGTCCTCAATAATTAACCCACTGGGGCTGGGCTTATCAATGTTTGATTAACCTCGATTTTTTTTATCAGTTGACTCAACTAGACTAGAAAACGAAGAACTGTTGTGTGATTCGTAAGCACTGTAGTCATTTCAGAATTGGACTGTCAATTGTGGTGCGCGCCACCGTACGCCGAGGCCATGAAAATGAAGGCGCTAGCACTTCATACTCATGGCGGCCACTCAGTGCTAGCCTAAGGGACTGCTCTTCTTCTTTTAACTCAATACACGAGGTGAATACTTTGACAGGTTGGACTAGGATGGGGAAGGCCTAACGATGCCCCCACAACTAATGCGAGCTTGGCAATATCTTAACGATGGGGCGTTGATCTTTTGGGCACTGTGGTATGACATGCAAACCCCAATTCGCGTTGGCAAGAAGAGGAGGATTGCGCGGAATTAGTGCGGTCGTTAATTTGGAATAAGTCTAGTCGGTGACGATATATCGCTATGAAGAAATACTATCGCTCAAGAGAGGCTAAGCGGGTTGTAACTTAGAGAAGGTATTCGCTAATTGTAATTAATGGGACACGGTAGCCGATTGGTTAGAGGGTTCGCCTTGTAATGCGGAGAGTACGAATTCGAGCCTCCTCTGAGACGATTACTATGCAGGGACCTTGAGCAATGAGCAATTCCTCCATTCACAATTGCTCAGAGCCATCGATTGATACTTGGTCGTTAGATATCGGCGCTTTAAAAATGCGTAATAGTCATAAAAATTGCATGAAAACATAAGTTACCTAAAGAAGCAAGTACAGATGGTCTTAGTTTATTAGATATAAGTTCTGGAATCTGGTATTAAACATTGGAGCGGATCGAGGTGCGTAGGTCATCGCGAACTGACCGTCTAAGAGAGAGAGAGAGAACGATGATGACGAATAACTTTCGGTGAGAGATTCACAATGACCGAGACACAGACAAACAGACAGACAGACAGACACACATTTCTATTTATTTCGTAATCGTAATAATCGAACATTTATAAATGCACCGCTCAACGATTCAGAGGTGCTCCCGACCCGTCAGTCCTATCACTAACAAATAAGATGGACTTCAAGCGTTTCCGGAACAGAGGAAAACAAAGGCTGAAGAGCTCAAGCTACAATTCCTGCGGAAGACGGTTCTAGCTAGAATGGCCAACATAGGCAAAACTTCTAGACTGAGCGCTAGCCCCGCGCATGAGTGGAATGACCCGAAGGCGTCTGACGGCCGAGCGGAGAGTGGAGCGACCAGGGAGTGAAGAGACCGAGGTGTCGAGGTATGATGGAGCAACACGACCAAACACTTGCACTTACGAGTTAAAAGTCTGAACTGGATGCGCTGGGGCACAGGAAGCCAGTGGAGAGTGTCACGGCTGAAACCAGACGTGTGGGCAAACCTCGGGAGGACATCAATAAAGCGGACAGCAGCGTTAAATATTGTCTGAAGCTTGGAAAGGTTTAGTGAAGAGAGACCAGCGTAGATAAAGTTGCCGATGTCAACCCTGCAGTACAGATCGGCGCTTGCATGGACGAGAGTGGTGACTGGGTGAAGGAAGGAGCGAGTGCCCACTTGTTTTTCACTTTACTGTTTCTTTGACTGCCTGTTTGGATAGACGTATGTGTCTGCCTGCCTGTCTATCTGTCTATCTATTTGTCTGCACCCATGCTTGAAAGTATACACACAGGGTGGGCCAAACAAGTACCCCCCTACAGGTTTCTGTTAATATTTCGGCCAAAAGTAACAATTTTTTAATCAAATATTACTGGCTTAAAAGTAATTTATATTTACGTATAACAGCCAAATTTCACCAAAATATTTCAAATACAACCAAAATTATATCACTTTTACTGAGTCCACCAACTGTTTTTTGATGGTCAAAAAACATTTAATGCAACAATAAGTAGCAAAAACTTTTATTAAGTCACACCTCAGATAATTGGTATCAGACTTGATATTGCTTCACAACTTGTGTTCAATGTGTCCACCACCTGCACCCACACATGTTCTGAGTCTCTTTGTAAAGTTGTTGATGGTCTTGTTGATACTTAGATTCCGCAAGTAAATTTCCCATATCAATTTCAACGCGACCTTCAATTATCTTATCGTTTTTGGCTTTGGTCGCGGATTGTGGTATTTCTCCAGCATAGCTCCCCACACGTGATAATCCAGCGGGTTCAAATCCGGAGAGTTTGAGGGCCATTATCCCTTCTCAATGAAACCAGGGCTATTAACATTGAGCCAATCTTACGTGAGACAAGCAGTATATATGTGCTGGTGCGTCGTCTTGTTGAAAGATGAATCCAGCTGGCAACAGACGCTTGCAATCTGAAATTAATTCTGGAAGCAGGGGAGAAACATAATATGCAGCATTTACCTTTGCCTTTCATGAACAAAGTGCAGTCGACCTTTGCCACCAAGACAAATACCAGCTGACACCATAACATATGGAGCGAACTTCTCGTGTTCAACGATCAAGCGATAAGGTCTGATATCTGATTTCTTGCCGCCAGACCAAATACGATTGCTTTAGCTGCTGACTGGTGGATTGAGATAGAAGTTTTTCTCATCGGTGAATAACAGTCGTTTCGTGTCGTGAACCTTCAGCCGTCTGTTTGATATCCAATTATTTTAGATGTGACTTAATAAAATGAATTTTTGCTACTTTTATTCCGTTACATGTTTTTGGACCATCAAAAAAGAGTGGGTTGACTCAGTAAAAGTGATATAACTTTGGTTCTGCTTGAAATATTTTGATGAAATTTGGCTGTTATACGTAAATATGAACTACTTTTAAGCCAGTAAGACTTGATTTAAAAATTCTTACTTTTGGCCGAGATATTAGTAAAAACCTGTAGGGGTTACTTTTTAATGGCCCACCCTGTAGATGTATGTATATATTAATATATTTGTTTGTTTGTTTCTATTGTTTTAGTGATAACGTTGCCTTGACAATGGCTGACGCGTCAAAATCGTCCAGGTGCCACCTGTGCTATATTGCACTGAAGAAACAATGCATTTTGTTGTTTGGCTGTTCTCATCAGTTGTGCTTTAATTGCAGTCAGTTGGTCGAGGGTCGATCTGTCTGCCCAACCTGCTCGCCCTGCGGCCCACCCATCGACATTGATGCCTGCACTGGCTTCCCGAGCTACACGCGAATGTACTCGAAGAACACGGAACAAGCGCCTCCTAAATTCTCGCCGACATCGAAAACTATCGACGTCGATTTGTCTGATCCATCCAAGTTTTCATCCTCCAGACTCGCCGTCCCTTCCTCCTCCCATTCATCCAATTCCTCCTCCTCGTCGTCTTCTTCGTTCTACTCTCGTAGACTCTCCCCAAGCAGTAGAGCCTCCTCCGATTCCGGCATCGTTGTACAGATAGACTATACGGAAAGCGCTGAAAACTCGGCGCTCTGCCAGTCCACCCAGCATGCGGGGGTTCTGACGAGGCAGGTTGGGCACCGTCTGCAAATGGAGGCTGAGACAAGACATCATCCGGAGCTACGAGGAGCTGGATCAGCGAGGGGAGACCTCGTCGACTATGTTCGGACCATGAAGGAACACTCCGTCGCCTATATGCAGAGATTGGACGAAACGGGAATCAACGAAGCCGTCTTTATCGGGAAGATTGAATCAGTTGAACAAGAGGTGAGGCGCCAGGCGAATGAGAGGCGTCGAGCGATCGACCGGGCCGAGAAGGAGTTGCTGTTGAAGCTGAAGTCGAAGAAGAAAGAGCAGATGTTGGAGAGCGAAGCTGTGAGACTGGACACGGAGATGTGCATCGAACAACTGGAAAGCCTCACGAAGACAATCGAGGAAGCGATGGAGAAGAGGGACGAAGCCAGCCTGGATCAGGTCCTCTTCAAGGTCCAGGGTGATGTTCGTCGGATACTCGCGCGCAGGGTAGAAACGGTCCGCTTCGGAAGTGTGTCCTTCATCTACTCGCCGGAAAACTTCCTTCAGGACGAAAAGGCAAACATCCTCGGCGAGGTCGAGTTTCAACCGAACAAAAACAAAGGTGAGTGTTTCCAAACGTGAGAGTCCTTCAAAGGTGACATTCGTTCAAAAGTGAGAACCTCCCTAAGGTGAGAGTCTTTCAACGGTGAGAGTCTTTCAAAAGTGAGAGTTCTTCAAAGGTGGGAGTATTTCAGTTGACTCACCTCTTCTGCTCTTTACTACCGTCTGACTGATAGACTGTAATTGTAATTATCAACTTCTATCTCGCCGGTATATAACGCAAAAGGCATCAACCAAGCCGTTTATCAGGTCACTATCCAAAATAACCGTCCGCTAGGACAGAGGGGCAGCTTTAGCCTGAATAACTTACTCTTTGAGTGACTGAATTAATGAGTGAGTGACTGACTACTGAGTGACTCACTGACTAATTGATTGATTGATTGATTGATTTATTGATTGATATTGATTGATTGATTGATTGATTGATTGATTGATTGATTGATTGACTGAGTGACTGCCTGAGTGAGTGAGTGACTGATTGACTGACTGATTGAGTGAGTGAGGTAGTGAGTGACTTACAAACCCACTTATAATTACTGACTGACTGATTGAGTAACTGACTGACTGACCGATTGGACGACTAGTCGACTTACTGAAGCCTCTGCCCTGTTTATGACGGAAGTGCATTCGTCTTTTGCAGCAGATGACCATCTGATGTTCCTCTCCTCTCCTCCGCCGCTCGTTCATTCACTCGATGACCCTTCCTACTCTGGTCAAGCGGTCATCGGACTGACCGTCCTTGCTGACCGCATCTACGTCATCCGGACCAACAGTCACGACATCGAGGTCTACCACGCGCAATACTTCTCCCCTCTGCGCCCCCTCACCCTGCTCCATCTCATGACCCCGATGCTCGTACCCTCGGCCTCCGACCTGTCGTCATGCCCAAAGAATCAGACCCTCTACGTCGCCGATACAGCCAACAGCTACATCTACCGCATGGACACCGACGGGAAGCTGCTAACCCACTGGAAGCTGCCGCAGAACTTCTCAGGACTCTCCGTCACAGAAATTGGAACCGTCCTCGCCGGAAGCGGAGGCAAGATCTTCGAGTACGACCAGAGCGGTAAGAACCTGAGGACGATCAGTCGGTCGACCTTGTGTAAGAGAAGGAGTGACATCGCCCTCGACAGCCCGTGTCACTTTGTCCGTCGGAACTCGACAAGTATCGTCGCCTGCGACTGGAAGAGCCTGGGACCCCACCACTTCGTCTACGAAATAGACGACCGAGGAGAGGTGGTAAGCTACTTCGGTGGTGAACCTGGCCCGGGCGACGGCCAGCTTAACGAGCCGTGTTGCCTAGCAACGGCGCCTCTCGATCACGTGATCGTCGCCGACCGGGTCAACCGAAGGGTCAAACTGCTCGATTCGGGTCTGAAGCTCGTGCGCAACCTGGTCGATGAACATCAGTTGGGCGGCAAAGGACAACCAAATCGAGTCTTCCTAGATGTCGCTACCGGTAGACTGTATGTAGGAATGACGGACGGAAGAATTCATATCTATAGAACGATCTTCTAGATTCAAAAGCAACTCTAATCTAATCTAATCTAATCTAATCTAATGATTTCTGTAGCGCCACAATCATTAGACACCGGTCGTGTCGCGCCTGCACGAGTTCTCGTATTATCTTTCAGCGTGTAATATAGATGAACACTCTTTCGTTTTTCTCTTATATTAGTTTAATAAAGAAATAGGGTAATGTTAAAATCAAAAGTGAATTCTACTCTCTCAACGTCCTACAAAGAAGTCCTTCCTTTTCCTGCGTAACATCCCTTGCTTCTCCCAACGGAAGAGTTCTCCAGCGACGGGCCACTTTGCGACTCTGCATCAATATTCCGTACTCACCAGAGGGCACCAGCGGCCGATCCGTAGATCGGAGAGGCTAACGTGACAGTTGAGTTTCTATCAAAACTCACTCGATGACTACTTTGGAAAACCAGGTCGAAGTCCGATAGATCAGATGTTGGGCATGCAATTGAAGGAAATGAGTCTCGAGTATAAACCTAAACAACATGAAAGACTGGACGCAAAAACTTGGGCATCGAATTCCAGAGTCTCGGACCAGCGATCGAGGAAGCCCGAGAGAGAGACCAACACTGCTCTGGCAATGATATAGCGCCTCCGTGACGCTATTCCCACTAGACTGCAAAACTATTCCTCTGGATACTCGCTGTTTCTACTGTTGCTTAGGAAATTTGTATAGTTAGAATGAAATATTATTATAATTTTATGAGTCAAATCTATTTTCACTCGTAAGAATGTTAGGCCGGTTTAGGAAAATCTGCGTTGTTGCTGCTTATAATAGCATTGTGATTCTCGTTAACGACATCGGTAACGAAAATGTTCGTTAACGAAACTAAAATGATTTCGTTAACGATAGCAATAACTGTAACTAGAAATTAAATTAACTATAAGGCCTAACTATAACGAAAATAACACTAACCAAAATTCATCGTTATTTTCGTTACAAAATATAAGCGTGGGAATGCTGTTTGGAGTCATTTCAAGTACGACATCGGATGTCGGTGGATGTGGAGAGTCGTGTATTCAGGAAGCTGAAGCACCCATTCTTCAAAGCCTTTCGAAGCTGTAAGCGAATTGTGTAATGCCTCTTAATATGTACAACTGCCGAGGCTGAAAGTACTAACTAAAGTTAAAAAAACTAGAACTGCAACCATTACTGAAATGAAAAACCATTAACTATGATTGTAACTGTAACTGTTATTAAAATAAAATCTGATGTATGGAGAATCACGCTACTGCTCCGAAGTATTAGAACTTTAAAACGCTGCAGCTTAAGAACAGTTCGATTGTTTAACAATATGTGTTTGTTTGTTTTGAATCAATTGAAATTACAGTTTGTATATAAGATAAATATTTTATGGCTTTCCTTTGTCACAATAGCCATGCTATAACTCGAGACCAAGCGCGAATTTTGCATCGCCATCATCTCTAGCATCGCCCTCTAGTGACTGGTGAGCCACTCCTAAGAAGTCAGGCATTAACGACTCGTCGATAGTCAAATCACACTACAATACATTACCATACGTGACCTCACATTGCACTGGAATCTGACAGGATTTTGTACTTCACTGTCATCTCTGGATAATCCATCTGATTTGACGCAGCGCTCCCGAATAAGCTGGTTCTCTCTGCTTAACTTCAATTTTTGCTTTAGGAAGTCTGGATTGTACAAGTAGGGCCTACAATTGCTTTACAGCGAACAATTTAGCTAATCTAAGGTCAGGTTTATTGTTGACACACACTGGAAAATTTCTAAAATGTATGCATCCAAACATTTATGTAGTAGCAGGGGCGCCGCCAGCGTTTAAAAAATTGGACGCACACCCTTCCCGTCTCCTCCCATCCAAACCCGTCCGCTGTCTGCCACTCGTAGTCAAACAGTGAAATCTGAAAATGACTCAGAGTGACTCATAAAAGTACAGTATAACACATGCATATGATATCATAAGATATCATTTATACATACTGTATGGTAAACCAAAATTACACAGGGAAATTGTCAAAAATATTGATGCGAAGCCTATTCCTTGAGTGGATTTGATTTGATGGGCGGACGCACGTGCGTCCAGTGCGTCACGCTGCCCTCGCCTCTGATTTATGTTACGCCCTGCAAGAAACTTTCTAGGGTGCCCAATTGCCCATAGATGTAGTTGCAATAGTAGTAGTCGTAGCGGTAGTAGTGGTAGTAGTAGTAGTAGTAGTAGTAGTAGTAGTAGTAGTAGTAGTAGTAGTAGTAGTAGTAGTAGTAGTAGTAGTAGTAGTAGTAGTAGTAGTAGTAGTAGTAGTAGTAGTAGTAGTAGTAGTAGCAGCAGTAGTAATAGTAATGGCGATAATCAAGAACAACGCACTACAACCGCTCTTTGCAAATCTTGATGTCAGATAAAAATTAAAAATATGTAGCAGGGGCGCTGCCAGGCTTAAACAAATTGGACGCACACACCTGGATTTGATTTGAGGGGTGGGTGGGTGGACGCACGTGCGTCCAGTGCGTCACGCTGGCGGCGCCCCTGAGTAGTAGTAGTAGTAGTAGTAGTAGTAGTAGTAGTAGTAGTAGTAGTAGTAGTAGTAGTAGTAGTAGTAGTAGTAGTAGTAGTAGAAGTAGTAGTAGTAGTAGTAGTAGTAGTAGTAGTAGTAGTAGTAGTAGTAGTAGTAGTAGTAGTAGTAGTAGTAGTAGTAGCAGTAGTAATAGTAATGGCGATAATCAAGAACAACGCACTACAACCGCTCTTTGCAAATCTTGATGTCAGATAAAAATTAACATATTAGGATTCTGTAAAATCATCATTATCGTCATCATTATCATCGTCGTTATTATCATCATCATGATCATCGTCGTCGTCGTTAATATATTATAGGCCAACTTCCCGGATCAACATGGGTCAGATGCAGTTGGGTGTCAAGCGAGCGGAGAGGCCTTGAAGTCTAGGGTAATTGACAGCGTTTAATGTCATATTGTTATTCTGCATTCAGATTTGTGGTTAAGCTGAGGGGAGAAGACCGAACATTAGCGAAATGTAAGACTCGTAGTATAGGACTCAATTAAACCCAACACTTAGAGCACTCATAGACATAGGCCTGATGTGTAGCATGTAGGCCATGTGCATGACCTCCCTAATTCATCTGTATAGTAGAGACTGGATCCTCTGTACAGCGGAATAATCCCAATACTATTATACTTAGGCCTATTACCAAGACCGAAATAGAGGTCTATTCTACCCGGAAAACAGCACTATTCGGCGTGCGTTTCACGTGCAGCCTGCGTGAGTCTGTGTGTGTCGGTGTGTGGCTGCTTGAGTTGCATGAATATGTATGAATGTGTATGAATGTGTATGGTCCATACTCTCTTCGTATCTCTGTCGCAACTTTAATTCTAAACCCCACCACTTCAACATCCTGTCTAACTTCCTGAATCCAAGATCTTACCCTGGATGCGAACGTCAACTATATGAACTAGGGCCTATATCTGGCAACAGCTTTTCTTTCGGCTGAGCGCCTACGAATAAGTTTTTACCGAGGGGATTATTTTTGGGGCGCTAACATATTGACCATTTCTATTGCGCAGTAGTTTTTGGTTGTGTCAAATACATCCTGTTCATGGCTATTCAGTCCAAAGTAATTATACTAACTAACTTTAGCTTAGTATACTTAGTATAATTACACTAACTTGTGAGTGTGTTAAACGCGGCTCCGGCATGGCTGGCTTTCGCGGGCGGGTTAGCAGGAGGGGGTAGACTGCAGTTCGTGATAGACCGTCTGGCGCGTCTGCATTTATCTCCCTGCGGATAGCCCTATCTGCGAGCATTTATGTAGCCTGGCCAGTGGCGGCGATCTTGTTTGACAGGTGAGGGGGACATTTTTAAACTGATCTGATAAAAAAAGAGTTTTGAACTGATTGGTCAAAAAAAAGTTTAAAAAAATTTCGCGCTCACGCGCGGGAAAATTTGATGACCTTTTTGGGGTGTTTCTTCAAAATGTGGGGATCCGATGCATGGCGTGTCCCCCCTACTGTTAAAGGTGGGGGTCTTGCCCCCTCGACCTCCATGATTGCCGCCCATGAGCCTGGCAGGGGGACCTCTTCGCTGCGGTACTGCGTGACCAGGGTCCAAGGTCATGTGCTGAACCCTCACCTCCCACCGCTGAGGCCACAACACTATTCCACGAGGCTGAGACTGCATCACCGACTAATATACCTAGGGCGGACAATCTTATGAGGAAAATTTTTTTGACAAAACATGCTTTGTATTGTATAAACTATATGTTAACCAAAGCAGGAGCGGATCCAGAAGGTTTATCAGAGGGGGCCAAAAATAATACATACATACATAGGCCTACATAGTTACAAACCAGTGTTTAAGCTAGTCCCCTCTTCTGGGAGGGGAATCAAAGTTTTTTAGTCATTAATCTCCAGAAAAATCATATTTGCATATTTCGCCATTTTACTCGTGTACGTCTACGGGGGCCCACGTCCTGTGACATCCTCTGTGAATATCAAATGGGGGGGGGGGGCATTATCATTTTCATCGTCTACTTCGTGACGGGGCCCACGCCCTATGTAAATATCAAATGGAGGAGCCATTATTTCGTCATTTTCCTCGTCTACTTCGTGATGGGGGACGTCCTGTGTTGTTATCTAATGGGGGGCATGGCCGGATTGGCTCCCTCTGGATCCGCCTCTGAACCGAAGTGCGGTGTAAGCAGTTGGTAGTAATAAAGAATAGACTTACTTATGTAGCGTGATTGTTTAGTTGTCAAAAATGCCATAGCAGCCTTAACAACCCGTCCGTTGGGTCATCCTTAGGCGACACCAAATTTTCCTTTGACACGCCCCGTGTTTAAGGAAGTATAGTTTCAAGCAAGACAAGTTTTGCTACCTGTATTTCTACCTTTCGTTCGCCTATTCCAACAGTTGCCTTCCTGAATTATATGTTTAGCCGACTGTAACCTTCTGAAGTTTCTCTTAGGCCTACGTCCAAGGGATTGCCATGAATAATAGTTGCTTCTTGCCCCGTCTATTGTCCAGGTTGTGGTCTTGAATTGCGAGAGAATCCCCGGACATTCCTTTGTCTGTATCCCCTATGGGCAATTTCTTCTAGTTGTCTCCCCCCCCAACATACTACCAACTTGTCATGCAAGTGGACTATAGCTACAAAACATAAGCAGAATATATTTGCTACTAGGTAGTACTGCTTATTATTTAGTATGACACCATTATTGAACTTGTACACAGGTCTACTGAAAAGGAGTACAAGGCAAAGTACAGGCTGACATATTCTGTCTTTTGATCTGGCTTGTGCATATGGTCAAACAGAGAGCTTTTGATGGCTTGCAATCGGTGTAACCTCTCCCTGGACCGTGTAGTTTTCACACTTCTGACTCACAGATCTGTCTGTTAAAAATCGTTTAACAAATGTAGCAGTTGTAGACTACTCAAGTCCTTCCACGAACACCGTCAACTGTCTCCAGTTTAAACAGATGCCTGCTTCGTGGAACTAACCAATTAGGCTTATATAGGCCTACTTTAGGTCACGTTCAGGTTAACAGTTCCATTGGATATTAACATCTATGCACACGTTGATATATAAAGCGACCTTATGCCCTTGACCTTGTTCATTTTACAACGAATTGCTCGGGTGAGATCCTTCACCATCGCTGCCCGCTTGAATGGATGCCACGCCATTTAAGGTCCTAGTGTACGGACCTTGCTAGCCCCAGCTTTAAACCTCTGAAGTAAGCCAGAATTGGGAGGCGAAACGCATGCTCTTTAACACAGAGGCGCACAGACGCAGTGTATACGCTCTTCCCCAGCGGTTCCCAATCTGGGTGCCCGCACCCCTAGGGGGTGCGAGATTTGCATTTCAGGGGTGCGACAAAGAGGGATAGTATGTTACTATTGTACTGATTTTTTACTGTTTACAATTTTTTCTAATAGCTCAGTTTATACTTGCATTTTATCAGGGCTGCAGTGATAAAATTAGAGGTGAGTAGCCTGTATGCTACCGGTTAGTTTTCCGAAACACATTACGGGTGAGCATACGCTACAGTATTTTAATATAAATAAATATAAATATTTTGTGAGGTGAGCATACGGTCTCTAGAGGTTAGTACACGCTGTATACCCGCGTATACCCTCGACTACAGCCCTGCATTTTATGCACCTGGTTAAAAACTTATTTTTTTAGTTCAAATTGTTCACCCGCAGTACTGTATGCGAGTGTGTGGGTCAATCTGTAGTTAAAAAATAGAAATCTGACTTATTCGTCTTAAAATGTGCTATTACTTTTGTAGCGGATGCGAACACTAATCAAATATTTCCTAGGGGTGCAGAGCATAGAAAAGGTTGAGAACCTCTGCTCTAACCAATGTAGCTAACTAAGCCAGTATATATTGACCCAACACCGAATGACGTAATCGTTGAAGGGATTATATTATCTGATTGTACAGGAACCGATAGTATCCTATACTATCATGTATACCAGAGGTGGGAAACCTACGGCCCGCGGGCCGGATCCGGCCCCCGGGGACTATTCAACCGGCCCTTGACATGTCTTTAATATCAGCACTGCATCTGGCACTTCTATCAGGCCCTATGAATGTCTGGATCTCTGTACGTAGGCCGACATTATAACATCTGTTTCTTATTTATTAAGAATCCGGCCTCTTGTCTGGTCAACCAGTTCACTACTCATTCATCAATGTAATTACTTCCTGCATGAAACAATACCACAGAGTGGGTAGGTTCGAAACTACGGAAGCCATCTTCACTTAGATTTCATGCCCTGAAAATGGTTGCACTCTTTCCAAGCGCCTATATTTGTGAACAGTTCTTCTCAAAGATGGAACAAACATAATGCAGAAGCAGATGCAGACTCAAATGACAATTAATCTTTCCAATGAAATTTGAATTGCCACTTCGAACATTAAAGTAACCATACTGGATAAATTGTGTCGTGAGAAGTGTCGGATTTCACATTAATCATTAAATATAGCACACCGAGCAAATGGATGTATTGTACACTAACAGTTTTATGTATTTTTTAAACTGAAGAAACTTATAACATATATAATATTTTATTGTAGTGTAGGACTGTAGCCAATTAGGATAATTGTTTTAATCATACAAATTATCTTCATTTAGTTTAACATAAATTTAACCGTAACGGTTATATCGCAATAGTTATAGTTTGAATAAAATTAATATAGTCTTATTTTCTATGGCAAATGAATCTGCAAAAATTAGCCCGCGATTGGCATGCGGCCCCTGAGCTGCCCTTAAAATCTTAGGGCGGCCCTCTGTTAAAAGAAGTTGCCCATGCCTGATGTATACTGTATGATACAACTGTATTTTATATAATGCTCTCCTTCCAAAGTTCCGAAATGCATACACGACCATACGACAGAACATCGATGGCGCTGAGCAATTGTGAGTGAAGGACTTGCTCAAGGTCCCTACACAGCAACTGCCTCGGGTGAGGATCGAACCCAGTACTCTCCGCGTCACAGGCCGAGCGCTCTAACCATTTGGCCACCGTGCCCTGTGCGTACTCGTGTACTTCCGTCACTGTTACCAATCGAAAACCACGTTATTTTCATTAGGCCCTACACATGCGACCACGGAAAACGATCGGGGTAATTACCCTGCGAGGAAATGATGAGAGGAAAGTCCGATGGAAAATGTACGGTTAAATGTCCTTATAGATATATTATTTATTTCTTTATTGAGCTTGAATCGAATGCATGACCAATTATCAGTGTAAAATTACAGTTACAACATAACATCTGGCGTAGAGTGCGAGAGGTACAGAGATCGAGTCCCATAGGCGGACATGCTTTGTAGGCTGCAATTTGCGCCGTGTATTGCAGGCTGTCTGTTCTGTTAGTAGTTAAGGTTTATCGCATAACATGTACATGTACAGCGCGGTGCGTTTGCAGGCGCTTAATTAAAGAATAAATATTATTATTATTATTAAGACTGGAACGCAAACTATAGTTGAGAAAAATAACAACCAACTTAATTAAAGTAAAGCGTACAGAAGGTTCAATTACATGGCTGGTGTATTGACAGGTGTACTAAATCACAAGATTAATCCATATTTGAAATTGGACACTTCTCAAGTAGCCACAGTAATAAGTAAGTACTGTCGGTGGCAAACGCGACTTATTGAAGCTTTGAGCACGTATTATAACTTAATGCATGAAACATACTAGTCAAATTGGTTGTGTTCTCAATTTTATTACAACTTTAATGTCTTATTAATGCTGAATTCAAGTTAATATGAAGTTTCATAGGCATCGCTTTCCCGCTCACAGTGTAGGCCCTATATTTATTTACGTTAGCATATAAAATAAATTGTGTTGCCTATATGCGGATGTTTGTGCAAACCTGACTGTGCATACCAGGCTCAGATGAGCTTCGAGCGTGTGGAACTGATATGTGAACAAAGGCAGGCCTAGACGCAGACTAACTCGGGTAAGTGGGGTAATTTTAGTATAGGTCACGTCACGTGTAGAGTCTATATCTATAGGACCCTTAGTCACTGTTCAACGCCGCGTACTAAGACCATAGGAGTCGATATCTATGGACGTATTAACATCACGAGGAGCTAAACCATCGAAGCGCAAGATTGACGGTCACGCAGGTTAAGAAACAGGTAAGTAACGAAAGAGCAACGACTGATGAATGCGCGTATATATATATGCACGTACTTACATACGTATGCACGTCTGTATGTATGTATGTATGTATGTATGTACGTATGTATGTAGGGATGAATGAAAGTAATGCAACTAATACAACATCATCAAGTGTGCATGTATGTATGTATGTATGTATGTATGTATGTATGTATGTATGTATGTATGTATGTATGTATGTATGTATGTATGTATGTATGTATGTATGTATGTATGTATGTATGTATGTATGTATGTATGTATGTATGTATGTATGTATATATGTATGTATGTATGTATGTATGTATGTATGTACTATGTATGTATGTATGTACCATGCATGTATGTTTGCATGCATGTATGTACGTACACACCTTCGTACGTGTGTGTATGTATGTTTGTATGTATGTATATGTGTATGTATGTATTTGTGTATACATGTTTGTATCTATGTTAATTTGAAATGTGGGCTTATGGGTGTCTGTATCTCTCTCTGTATATGTTGTAGGTATGTATGTATGCATGTATGTATACAGGCATATGTGCATCTGTGTACGTTATGTGTGAGACGTGGACTTATGAGTATGTTTATACATATGCATGTATATATATATATATATGCATCGTGACATTTATTTTAGTGATTTTTAATGGCCTCGCTAAACGCTGATTGTGGATCAATTACGAATGGCTTTTGTTTATTTAAACTGATAGTATGTGCAACCAAAGTTGTATACATGTATGCGTAAATTTACGATCATCTGCGTGTGACACTCGGCGGGGGTGGGTGGGTGGGCAATAATTACTTCGTCCTAAATCAAGTTAAAAGGTCAATGGTGAAAGTTACCTCTTTTGCCCTCAAACTCGACTATAGAACGGGTAGGTCTACGTTGTTGGTTGGAAACTCAGATAGCGAGGGAGACGACTGGCCAACTGCCATATATGCCGAGGCTAAGATAATGAAGGCGATAAAACGTCGTATTCTTCACTGTCTGTCGAGGTTATCCTAACGAACAGTTCTTATTTTCTTCTTCCTTTTTTATTCTACTTCCTCCTCCTCCTCCTCCTTCTCCTCCTCTTCATCTTCTGCTTCCTCCTCCGTTTTTCTTCTCCGCCTTCGTCGTCGTCGTCATCATCACCATCATTATCTTTATCTATTCTTTCACTTCGTCTTTTTCTTCTCTCTTATATCAGCCAAATCCCTCCATCCCTCCATCCATCCCTCCCTCCCTGTCTCCCTGCCTCCCTACCTCTCTGCTTCCCTACCTCTCTGCCTCCCTCCTTCCCTCTGGATCTGACCTGTCAAAAAATCGTATTTGTTCTGTCCAGGTAGACATATGCTAAGCCTCTCAAGCTCATGTTATTTATGGCGGAATGCGTATGTGATAGAATGAGTAGAATGGCGATGGTTTTGGCGGTGTTGGTCGTGATGATGGCTGTCTTCGTAGTCGTGGTGTTGGTTGTGCAGGTTGTTGTAATTGTGGTGATGTTGGTGCTGGTTGTGTAGGTTGTTGTTTTTGGGGTTGTAGTGTCGGTGGTTGTAGTGTTGGTGGTGTTGGTCTGGTGTTTGTGATTGGTAGTTGTGAAGGTGGTTGTTTTGATGGTGGTGGTGGTGGTGGTGGTGGTGGTTGTGTTGGTGTCTGCTTTGATGGTTGTGGTGGTGGGTGGTGGGCTTGTTTAATTTGTGTTGATAATTTATGGCTTGACTAGATGCTTAGAGGGTAATTTAGGTAAAGCGGCGACCAGACAGTGACCCCAGATATAACCCATCAAAACCTATGCGTAAATGGAAGTGGATTGCATGATGAACATTAGGAACTGCAACGCACATTGATAGGCCTATCGTCGTAGGCCTTAAAGGGAAAGTAAACACTATAGGATGCCCATGAGAGTACGAACAGGCTCAATTAACTTTTATAATTAATTTTCATCACTGTTTAATCTGATGACGCTGCTACCTCATCCTTATCATCATGATAGACAGTATAACATGACGTTCTACGATTATGTAGACAATCCGGTCACAGAGGGTGTTTACCCTAGTCTATTATAGCAGAGACATCGGATGCTGTGATGACTTCCGGGTATATAACCCCCTATCTGGTTGACAGTGTAATATGGCCCTCTTTCACTGCTGCTGTGTGTCAGCTTCTGTTTATTTGTAAACAATAAACGAATATATCATCATCCTGGTTTACAGTGTAAACTGACACTCTTGGTTTGCAGTGTAATATGGCCCCTTGGTTTATGGCGTAATATAACCCTCTTGGTTTACAGTGCAATATGGCCCTCTTGGTTGACAGTGTAAATGACCCTCTTGGTTTACAGTGTCATATGACTCTCTTGGTTTACATTGTAATATGGCCCTCTCACATTGTAATATGGTCCTCTTGGTTTACATTGAAATTTGACCATCTTGGTTTATAGTGTAATATGACCCTCTTGACCCAAGAGAGTCACATTACACCATAAACCAAGATGGTCACGTGACCTTGGTTTACAGTGTAATGTGGTCCTCTTGGTTTACACTGAAATTGACCATCTTGGTTTATAGTGTAATCGACCCTCTTGGTTTACAGTGTATGTACTGTATGGCTCTCTTGTTTTACATTGCAATGTGTCCCTTTTGGTTCACATTGAAATTTGACCATCTTGGTTTACAGTGTAATATGGCTCTTTTGGTTTGCAATGTAATATGACCCTGTTGCAATGGCTTACAGTATAATATGACCCTCTTGGTTTACAATGCAATATGGCCTTCTTGTCCTCAACCGTCCTCGATCCTCGAATTGGCCGCTCTACACCTCGTGGCATGAGCTTCTCAGCCTCTTTTGCCTCTTTTTTCGCAAACGCTTGAAGACCCTTCCGTTCAATCTTGTTTCACTGTGTTAGATCGGGAGAGCCTCTGGTGAGTCTCTCCTGAGTGGCGCTATATAAATTTGCAATTACCATTACCATTACCGTAACCACAGACAGTTTTGTTCCATCCGCTTCTGCTTCTTGTCTCCCGTAACAACCGGTCGAATGGTTATCGAATCCATGACTTTATGTTGTCAATCCATGCCATTAATTAGGTCATCCTTGAGCTCGCGATCCAGGAATTGTGCCTTGTATTATAATTCCCTTCTCCAAGTAATATTCACTGTTCCGCAACACATGCCCTAAATACGAAAGCTTCCTTTGTTTGAAGCCATAGACGTATAACGGTCCTCTTCATTTAAATAATGTAAACAATGCGGTTACAGAGAGAGCATGGAGACTAAATGAACACGCTGGTCTGAAGAGCACTAGATCTTGAAGAGTCGCGGTTCGATACCCGTAAGCCCTCGGGTCGACTCAGCCTTCCACTCCCTAGAGGACAGCAGTACAATGAGCGGGCCCCTTACAGGCTGACAAGACGTGTGTTAATTAAGATCTGGATAATTGTACCGTCATGTTTCAATTGTTTCACCGTAACTTACTGCTGTTTATCAGTGAGCTCGTCAGTAAACACGATCATTATTATCATTATGACTCTGACTCTGTTCCGCAGAGTATAGGCCTACATCTTCTGTTAAACTGTTCCACGAAACTACTGAACTCATTCTTCTCTGTTATGTCATTAACTCACCTCTTTAGTTTATTCCGGCTCCGACAACCTTTGACCCGGACATTAACGACCCCACTACACCCAACCGCAAGTACGGTCTTTGTGTTAATCTACCCCCCCCCGCAAAGACACCGATGGCACGCTCCATATGACTTTGAAAACGCCGAGTCTCCGCCGAACACGGAATTTAAGCAAATCGGGTCCCGTTAGCGTCTGGTTCGTTGGCCGACTATGAGTCTGGTGCTGTGCAGCGCTTTTGACGGATTAAGGGAAGTTGTTTCAAGTGCCTTGACACTCGCATACATGCACACATACATACATTCATCCATCCATTCATATATACATACATCCTTCCATCCATCCATCCATCCATCCATCCATCCATCCATCCATCCATCCATCCATCCATCCATCCATCCATCCATCCATTCATACATACATACATACATACATACATACATACATACATACATACATACATACATACATACATGCATGCATGCATACATACATACATACATACATACATGCAATGCATGCATACTTGCATACATACATACAGACAGATGCATGCGTATGCATGCATACACATGTACATACGTACATACATACATACATTAATACATACCTACGTATGCATACATACGTATACACACATACATACACACACACTTACATGCACACATACATACATACATACATATATACATACATACATACATACATACATACATACATAAATACATGCGAGACCACGTTCCGACATCGTGTCTCACAGTAGCTCTCGAAATGTCTATTGTTTATTATGATTGAGTAATCTCAATAGTTCCACTTGAAACGTTATCACTGTCGTGCAGTGACGGGAAATTCCATTGTTTTGCATGACCTCGATCGTGCTGTGGCTGGTGTCCGCTTGCACGAAGTGTCACAGCAGACACTGCAAAGGTCCGATTAGAAGATAAATTAAAATGGCCTGAGGAGGCCATTGTGACCAAAGTACATGGGAAGAGTAGTTGGGAAATCCAGAGGAAACTTATTCAACGATGCGTCATAGGCCGATGACGTCAGTCGTGAGAAGTGGGAGGAGGAGAAAGGAGTAGCGTATCGCAAAGAGGGGGAGGAGGAGGAGCAGGAGGAGGAAAAAGAGAAAAAAAAGAGGAATGGAGGCCGATGACGTCAGAGCAGCAGCATGGAGAAGGAGAATGTTAGAGAACAATAGATGAATGAAGGAGTACAGTTTTGAGGAGACGGAGAAGAAAGAGGAACAGCAGCAGAAGCATGGAAAGAGGAGGTGGAGGAGGAGGCAAAGGAGGATAAGGATAGAGGAATGGAAAACGAAGATGCGAATCAAGATGAAGTGACGGAGAAAGAAGAATAGACTTGGAGGTTGAAACAATTGTTCCATTCTGTCTGGTGTCCATAGCACCAGAGCCATTTTGCTGCCTGCACAGAATTTTTACGCAGTCATTCCAGCGAGACTATTATAATATTATGTATATTCGTTTATTATAAATCAACGAAGCATGACACATCGCATCACAGTTTACAACAGTCTGAAGCAATAATGATAATAAGGTATATATTTCCAGTGCCATGACAAAGAAATGTATGTGCTAGCGATTTTATTAGTTTAGTTATTAGTCTATGTAAAGACAGACGTAAATTGCTAGTATAACTGCCTAAGATGTCGTTATCATGTGGGCATAGGGGTCTAAATAGAGTCGTGTTATTGGCCCAACCGTATACGTAAGCCACATATCGTCACGTATAGGCCTACAGGTGTAATCACGTAGAAGCGTAATATATACGCATAACAGTAAAGTTCATTGCTTCGGGACTCATGGCTGACCAATGAGCTGTTGTCCCTGTCATTGTTGTTGTTGTCATTAGTATTCAGTGGAGCGTGACAGAGTTCCAAAAGGTTCGTGCCAAACGAATGACATCAGACTGCTACGGCAATGCACGCCAGCAAATGCCGCTGAGATTCTCAGTGTGTGCATGTGCATCCATGAATCACCTGCTTTTTATTATTTGTTCGCACACGGCGAAAAACTTGACGCCGTGGTTTTTTTGGGGAAAGTCCTGAACATTTAACGGATCACAGTCAACAGGTGCGCCGAAGACCACAGGCGTGGTAGTCTGCCTACGTCTTTTGCATCTAATTCAGACCGACTATACTTAGCCCCTGGACTGTCTGCTCACCTGCTTATCATTCTTTTAACATCCCGGACTTTACGCTGACAAAATAACCACGGTGTCAATGTCAAGTGATTCAATGTCAAGTGATTACTGTAGACTACATACCACAGAGAATGATTGGCGTTGTCAGTGTTGACACAGTTGGTCTGTTATGCTCGCCAGTTGTACGCCTAAGCATAGTATACGCAGTTGAATTTCAAGTTGTATACGCACGGTCGATTTAAATTGACAGCGCTCGTCGTAAATTGCAAATTTCTAAAGCGCTACGCTGAAGGTAAGCGCAGGGCACCAGCTTATTCACGAGCGCTGCGTCGTATCAGAGGAGTTGTCCAGAGATCGGTGTCTAGTGGAGGTCCGAGTCCGGTTGCCAGAGACACCAGAGAGAGGAGATTGAGCGGCTGCTCGTTTGAACTCATACAGGTATTGGATTGGATTAAATCATATTAAGTATTGGATTAGATTAGATTAAGGATCAGATTAGAGTATGTATTAGCCAGAGATTGGATTAGAATGGAAAAAAGATTAGATTAGATTAGATTAGGTATCAGATTATATTAGAATCTTACGTATTCGATCTGACTACAGATCTGATTTTTCTGTAAAATACGTAAAATCCTTATTAGGCCTAACGTAGAATTTTTGTTGTTAGACTTCTACAAAACCTTAAACCTACACAACCTACTTCTTGCTGTCTCGATCGATGTCTTGTCGATAGTAAAGTAAATAAGTAAGTAACGTCTCTGTTGACATTCTATATTCCCACAGTAAACATCAGTATACAAATCGATACACCGGTGCTGTATAAATAATGCAAATTAGACGTAGTTACATTTAAAATGTAAATTAAACGAAGCTGCATTTAAAATGTAGGCCTAAATTAAATGAATTAAAAACCTCAGCAACCTCACATCTGTAGAAGCCATTTAGCATAGTACAATTAATTAATAAATTAAAGTCGTCATCTCTATTACAATAATCTAAGGCTCTGAGCCGACTTAGATTCAGCCTTTGACATTGTATTTCAGCTTTAGAATGATTCAGAGAGACTAATTTGTCCAAACTTCATAAATTGCCCAAGCACTTTAATTATGTGGAGACTCCCCAAGTAGGCCTATATACGCCCTTTATTCATGAACGCTGCCTTTTCACAAGGTAGGATGGGTTTCTGCCTTTTCTCGTATGGTCGGATGACGTCACCATCATATGAATTACTCACATCTTAGTAAACGTTATTGACTGAACAATGCCGTTGAGAGATTCTCCTATACTGAACAAAGCACTTTGTCCAAGTCTGCACTGCAGTTGTGCCTTGTTCTCAGACTGGCAATCACCTTAGTTTTAATTGGCCTATAGTTTGAATGTGTTTTCGAGTCAGTAGATATTCAGGATTTTGAACTATACCCATTAAGTTAGTTTGACGTTCCGATATTAGTGTCTCACAACCATGCCAATACGTTGACCTACGTTGGCCATGGTTATGGGAACACTCCGACAAAATTATACCAAAATTACCACCGGCGATGTCTAATTATTGTTGATCATTTGACTGGTAATCGCATTTCAGAAATGAAGTTGCTGTGAAACTGTTGAGATCACAGTAAGTGGCACCATTACCATGCAGCATGGTTACATACTGTGGTTTACCCACTGTACTGTGTTAAACGTGAGGTTGCAGGGTTTTTTAATTCATCTGATTTACATTTTAAATTTGACTTCGATGTTTGTCTGAATGCAGTTCTAGACTTGTAGGCCTACTTCAATTCCACTGGGTTGGGTATTTTTGTCAACGTTTTCGTGTAACGTACCAAAGGGCCGACTCATAAAAGGACGAAAGTAGAAGGGGCTACTAAGGGTAGAATCAACTCAGAAGGGCAGGGCCGTTTTTAAGGTTCCGCGAATGTCGGTGCAAAAAGTTACAAAAGGGGCCCGTGTTGGTCGAGCGGCCGTTGGTTTGCCAATACCATGTAGTCTAGGGCGTATAAATATCATCAAAAATTATATCTAAGGCTTTTCTAGTAGTTAATGTTGCTATCTGCATGACCTGTTCACTGAGTTAATAGGCTTTTATATCCTATTTATCAATTAGTTATAATTCTTATACACACTATGACACTATTAGGGCCTAAGTGACGGCCACTTTGACTGTTTCAGTTAGTGTAAGCCTACACATGGACACTTCAACAGTTTGTAAAATCAAATTGTCAATAAAATCTGATAAATCTTAAATATGTAATTAATTCTTGAACGCTGCAGCCTGCAGCAAATGAGCAAATGTCACAGACCAAAATATCAGCTAGGCCTAAATATCAGCAAAGTCCGTGTTCATCTCTCACATGCAGTCACGCAGTTTGGTGTGAAATCCAGCAAATTCAGGGTTAGGGTTAGGGTTAGGGTTAGGCCTCAACGCAGTCGACCCTCACAGTTCCTACGAAATTGTTCTACTCAGAAGTGTTCGTCTTCTCCGTTCCTGTAATTATTAATACTGCCCGACTGACTCACAAAGCGTAGTAGTAGAAGTTTCAGTTTAATGACCCGTGTGACAACAAAGATCAATAGATTCGCATTCCTCCTTCATCCAGGCTTGGAACTGGCTCCGAAGCTAGCGGGGTAGGCCTATATTTAAAAAGTCTGGCAGAACGTGTGTTAGTTGGCGTCTAAGGGAAGAAGCTCATTACTTAGAGACTGTCGCTCCAGCCAGTGTCAATTACATATGTTAATATATATGTATATATATGTATATATATATATATTTATGGATGTGTATAAATATACATATTATAAATAACGTTCTGACTCCGCGGTTCACCAGCCCGACCCGTAATCTCGCAGCGATCGGCTAAAAACAACACAACAGCCGCTGGTAAAAGGAATACGATACCAATTAGTCGACACGAGTGAATGAATCTTCCCATATCGGGGTTGACAATATGAATTTCCATATTACCAAGACAGAACTCTATACGTTAAATTTTCAAGATTACGCCTAAACAAAGACGCCCATGACAGTACCATGTAGCAAACAGTGTAAGTGAATTAAATCAATATAATCACTAGTGTTTCCTTACACTTACACTTACAATTTTACAGAAATTTGAAGACAGACTGAGACTTGCATACGATATTTAGCAAATAGCAACAAAACTGCTGTACACGCTCGGCTCAGGGGCCCTCGGTGCGCCGCACCGTTTGCACCTGTGTTAAAAACGGCCCTGCAGAAGGGGCCACTAAGAAAGGGTCGATTCAGACAGGACAGGACTAAGAAAGGGCCAGACCAATTCATAAGAAATAGCCAACTAACTATCAGCCGATGTTTGATTTGGTCCGGGTCCCAAGGCCTCAAGGCTATCGGATTTTTTCATTGTTAGCATAGGCGTTTTATTCCGTTCCCATATTTGATATAACCACGATATCGAGCCCTCCAAATGATCTGCCCAGGCCCTATCGTTATCTGAAACGCTTGTTTGCCTATAGCGTCCTAGTGTCACTTAGCCAACCGTGACTTGGCTGTTAATGCTTACGGGGCAATGCTATGCAGCGCCTATAGCTTCTGATAAACCGTTTTATAATGTCGCATGGTGACCCTATTTTGATCGTCTTTTCTACTTCCTGTTTTAGTCAGACATGAATAAATGTTGCACTTGTTGCATTGACAACGAGTCTAAAGACAAGGGTCACGTGTTCGACTGCAACCACTTCCTGTGTAAAGACTGTCTGGAGACTTTCAGGGGAACGCCCCTTCGATCTGTCTGCTTCAGCTGTGAATCACCCGCTATCGACCCCACTCGGTTGCCGTTCGACAATACAACTAAAGACAGCGGCAAGGTAAAAACTATCAACAACGGTTCAATCGTCGACGATTTTCCGACCAAGAGGGCAGTCCCAGCAGAACTGATCTACAACAGAGCCGAGCTAGTGATTACCGATGTTTCTCTGAGTGGAAACAGGAGTGGTGGTAGAACGGAGGCGACGAGGCCATCGACGCGGATGGAGGGCAACGCACAAGGCCCACGAAAGACTTCTTCTGGTAGAACGAACACCCCGCTCGCTGATTTCGCGTTGACTCTTCGCGAGAAGAAGAGGGAGCTCGAAGCGGCCGAGAAGGCCTTCCAAGAACAAGTGGTCTTGAAACGGAAGGAGATCGAGAGACATGCACAGGTGTGTCGTACGCTTATTGAAAGAGATGAGAAGCGTCTGTTGCAGCAGCTGGATGAGATGATGAGCGCGATACTGAGCGAGAATTCGGCAGCCATCAGCAACATCTGGACTCTGATACAGAGGCTGGAGAAAGCGGATGAACTGGACGTGGACGAAACGGGTGAAGTGGAGCAGCTCATGACGACGAGGATTAGCACGACTCAGTTCAAGGACGTCAGTGTCCATCTGAGCGATGGCTGGACACCAGAAGAGAGGAACATTGTGGGAGAACTAAAGATCGAAACCATACCAGGTCAGAGCTCAGTCGGTCATTCGTTCATTCGTTCGTTCATTCATTCATTCGTTCATTCGTTTATTCATTCTTTCATCTATTCGTTCATTCGTTCGTTCGTTCTGTGTTCATTCATTTAAATCAATCAATCAATCAATCGATCCTTTTATTGAAGCCATATTTTGAAGTACAAAGAAAATATAGCATAAAGTTTGAATTTTGGCAACAAGAGGAGACCCAAAAGGGATCTTGATCCCGCTTAGCAGGGCCACCTAGTTAACATTTATCGTAATACAAGTAAATGGCAGCACAATCAATACTTTGAATGGTAACATCGATCAAGTTATATGACCAACAGGTAAAAAAGAAACAATGATAGAACTCTTAACTAAAGAACTTAACTATCAGTACACATGGATTCCAACTAAGGTATAAAGATCTATTTTCACTAGTTAAAAAGAAATGAAAGAAACAACAGTGCCTGTGCAAATAAACACATAATGCAGTCATGTGTGTGCATCCAAGAGATAGAGTTTCAGTTTATGTTTAAACTGATGTATAGTAGGTAAACCAGTAATTTCAATAGGCAATGAATTCCAGAATATCGGGCCACAGACTTCGATGTTATGCTGCTTAACAGTCAGTGTGCACACTACGTTGATGGTACTTGTTGAGCGATCGCGTGTTATGATCGTGTACGTAAGAATTTTTTTTAAACCCATTTTAAAATTCACAGGTAGTACATTCAATTGAGATCTTAACATAAATAATCCAACTTGCAACTTATTTATGCATTCAAAAGGCAATATTCCCAAACTATTATAAGAAATAACGGCTGAGTTGTAGCTCTAAAGGGTAAATTACATATAGTTTGAATGGCTCGCTTCTGCATAGTTTAAAGAGTAGTTAAGCGAGTATGAAACGTGGAAGCCCATGAGATATTACAAAACGATATATAAGGGTATAAGGGTATATTAAAGAGTAGTACAAATTCACAAGTATATATTGCGGATTTGCGGTAGAAGGTGTCGAATACGAGAAATTATACCAATATTTTGTTATATCTTTTTATATATCTTTTTTTATATCTTTTTTTGAAATTATCATGAAGTTGTGTGTTGAACAGGCCGCCTGTACAATGTTTATGTGAGAGGGTAATCCAAGCTGTAACGGGACTTTTGACCCTTTTGGATTAGGCCAACCCTGTTGACGCCAGCACTTGAAATGTTATAGGCGAAACTGTCATAACTTGATTTGTCTGTTGTGTGGTGCTTCAATAAACAATTCAATCAAAATCACTCAAAATCAAAATCAAATATGACATTTACATGCTCACTCCATGTTAAGTGCTCATCAATGTGAACACCCAAAAATTTAGTAGAAGATACCCTAGTTATATTTTGGTTATCAATAATGATATTTAGATTGCAAGTTGGAACACATTTCCTTCGTGAACGGAACAATATGAAATTCGTTTTCATGAGATTTAACGACAGTTTGTTGGCTTTAAACCATTCTCCTACTAGTCTTAATTCTGCATTAATTTTATTAACCAGTACATCAATGGATTTATCTGACATAAACACATTAGTATCATCAGCGAACATAACGAAATGAAGCAATGAAGAGACGTTCGAGATGTCATTCACATATATCAAAAACAGCAAAGGGCCTAAAACAGAACCCTGTGGTACACCGCAGGTAACATCAGATACATACGAAATATGTCCATTATATGAGACACATTGCCTTCTATTTCTTAAGTAGTCAGAAAGCCAGTCAAGACAAACTCCTGTAATGCCATAATGTTCAAGTTTCTTTATCAGAATATCATGGTTCACAGTATCAAACGCTTTAGATAAATCAAAACAGACACCCATAGAGAAGTGATTATTGTCCATAGCTTCGGAGAGTTTGTCGTGCATTTCTAGTACGGCCATGTAAGTAGAATGACCTGAGCGAAAGCCATGCTGGCCTTTAAATAAGATATTCTTTGATGTTAAGTATGACGTTAGCCTTCCATGAACAATTTTTTCAAAAAATTGAGTAAGTATGGCAAAATTGATATTGGTCTATAGTTACCAAGTTGGTGTTTGTCCCCAGACTTATAGATTGGAATCATTTTGGCAATTTTTAGACTATTTGGGACAATACCAGTTACAACAGAACAGTTTATTCTTTTTGCGAGAGAAATCGAAGTGGTTTCAATGACAAATTTGGCAATTTGGGGGTCAAAGCCATCTAAACCACTGCAGTGGGTGGGACGAAGTTCTTTTGCAATCGACGCTATTTCTGCAGGTGTTGCTAATTCAATTCCAATGGAAGAGATGGTCGGATGCTTTAAGAAAGTCTTGAATGAAATTTCAGTGTCAGGGATTTTAGCTGCTACTTTGGGTCCAATTTCAGTGAAAAATTCATTAAATTTACAAGCAATAAGGCTTTTATCTCTAGTTTCTACATCATTGATAAGAAAACTATATGTGATCGAAGAATTTCCTTTTCCACGTAGAAGTGTTTTAATTACACCCCACGTCTTACTCCAGTCATTTTCACAATTCAGAATTTTGTTTATATAGTAGTTCTGCTCAGCAGCTTTACGTATTTTTTAAAATTTATTCCTATGCGTGATAAATCTGGTCTTATTATCCGGTGTGGGATTTTTAATGTATTTTTTATACAGACGTGATTTTTTTTATAGCAGGATTTTAACAAATCTAAAGGACCCTCCTTTGTAATGTAAACAGTGTTTCGTTTGTTTAATTTTCAGACCATTCATCGTTCCTGCCGACTCCTGTCCTCGTCGGTTCAATCCCAGCCGTCCAGCATCAGGCAGTGACCGGGGTAACTGCGCTCGACCGAGAGATCTTCGTCACTCGCGACGGTTCCCAGGACATCTCCGTCTACGCAGTGATGACCAACGACCACCTTCGCTCCCTCTCTCTTCTCCATCTCCTCGAACCGATCGTCATTCCCTCTCCCATCGACCTGGCCGCTTGCCGCACCACTCGATCCCTGTACGTCGCCGACGGTAGCACCAACAACTACATCTACCGTCTCAGACCAGACGGTAAGCTGATCCACTGGTGGTGGGTCGACAACCTCCGCGGTCTGTCCGTCACGACGACTGGAACGGTTCTCGTCGGAAGCGGTAGGGCCATACGAGAGTACGACCCGACGGGGAAACTGGTCCGGACGATCAGCACGTCTCCGCTGGGGTCGCTCTTCCGACGGGACCGGCCTTCGATGAAACACCCGACGCATTTCCTCGAGACGGACAACGGACGGATTGTCGTCTGCGACTTTCAAAAAGACGCGCGCAGTCCACACGTCGTCTATGACGTCGATCGCAAGGGAAGCGACGTCGCCTGTTGGCATGGCAACCGAGCGGACGCTGGCGACGAGTTTCTCAACGAACCGCGCCACCTGGCGATTGACGTCACCGGTCACGTGATGGTTATTGATCGACGCAACGATCGGGTTAAACTTCTGGACGCTCAGCTCAAGTTCGTTAGGGACCTTATCGGGGCGGGACCGTGCTTCAAACGCCCTCAGCGGTTGCACTACGACCCGGCACGGGGTCTTCTGTACGTTGGACTGGTCGCCGGTGATACCCTCGTCTTCAGAGTAACCCTTTAATCGCTCATCGTTTTTCGCATTTCAGTTGTTATGTTATGTTTAAATGTAATATATTTAAATGTAGATGTACAAATGCATGCGGCTATTTGTGTAGCGCCTTTTGAAAGTCTCGTAAAGGCGTTAAACATCGTAATATTGCATATGTAACGTGCATAATATCAGAGTTTAGTCAGTTCCAAGAAACATTGTGGTAAAGGCCATGGCTGTGTGTTCATTAATTATAATTACAATCACTAAACACTCTATACAAGTAACTATACTGAAGTCATATACTGAGTCTGCCCGAGTGGACCAGTGACGTCAGAAACACTCCACTCCGAGGTAATGAGCCTCCCAGTATAAGCCAGTGGTCCCACCTGTTAATGGAGAAACCTTGGAGCTGCTCCTGTAGGCCATGTCCTCATTTGATGCAGTAGTAAATTGGCCACTGTCTTTTAATATAGCGAAGACATAATAATTTTAAGTACCACTCCCCAGATGTCGCATTTGGATTGAAACTAAACACCGTTAAGTAGATGCTTGCAGTTGAACGCATCGGTTGGCATTACACGAACTCTACCACTGGCAGTGCCAGTCCAAAGGCTAGATGAAGGAGGAGGGCGACGCTAATGATCTTTGTTATCACACAGTGTCGCTAAACTGGAACTACTACTATTTGGCCTGACGCCAAGGAATCTATATTTATAGGAATGTAGATTCCTTGTTTGAAAAATTGTACTGTTATATCCGTTTCACTGTTAGGCCTATCCACAGCTGTCGCCTCGCTTCAGTTTTTACGCCTGATATTAAATATGACGTTTTAAATCTCCACAACCAATTTTTTACTGCGCAAACATAATTACTGATCATTTGCTTGCAAAAATATAATTAGCTGAATGCACTTGTTATGTAAACAAGAACCGATATTTCCTGACTCCGCTTATCGCCCCAAAATTAGTCACACGACGTTACAGTTGCAATATTGTGACTCCACATGTTCCGTTCCATCGTTAATAAACGGCTCATTGCTACAGCGCGAAGTTTGTTTGACAATTCCTTTAAATTCAATTTTAAACATGAAATTACTTTACGTGCGGCTTGGCTAAAGACAAATGAATATAGGCCTACATATCTTGTATTAAGTTCACTTTCAAAAAGGTTTAGACGCTTAGCAGCGTTTTGTCAAATGAATGAACTAGACCGACTTTGTGAAATTAATGGTTGAGTAACTTGAGTTATAAATGGAACTTTGATAACGCTTACCGACAACCTCACAATAACAACAACAACAACAACAACAACAGCAACAACAACAACAAGAAGAAGTAACCGTGAGGATATAGTAAAAATAGAAATGATGGCAATCATAGGCGTATACTCTGGGGGCAGCCGGGGCACGTCCCTCCAATAATTGAGATGGACTGTACACCAAATGCAAAAAGTGTAGAATGAATAACCACACACCACCCCCCCCCCCCAATATTTTGGAGAAGTTTAGGCCAGTGATGGCAATCACATCGCATTATTAATTAGGCCACCCATGAATCAGAGTGTATACACTCTGACCATGAATGAATTAGGGACATGACGCATAGGCCTAATTTGCGTAAGTCACGCAAATGTTTTCATCAGCCGACTCTATAAACAGATTGAGCGTCTGAATTTTCGGCGGCTCTGCTCATCCAGCTAAAGACATTCGTCGCTAGATTTGCAGAGGAATAAGTTCAAGTTTAAATGGATCTTCTGCTGTAGGACGGATGCACGCATTGCGATGAAAAAATAACACTGACTTGGTCGGTATAACGGACATAGAAGAAGAAAATAAGCAGTCCTTTAAGCTAGCCCTTTGGCAGCCATGGGTGCGAAGTGTTAGCGACTTCAATTTCTTAGTTTCAGCATTATGAGGGCGGGTGGCCAGTCCTCTCACTCGCCGTCTCATCTTCCCACCGACAGCATACGGTCCCCATTATCGCAGATGGAGTAGAAATTTCGAACCAAATTTCTGCCCAGACGGGGATTTGAAGCTCCTACCTTTCGTTTGACAGTCCGACATGCTAACCATTACACTATCGAGCGCCCCCGCGCTCATGCATTATGTGACTAGCAGAATCATCCAACTGAACAGAGGCAGTAACGATAGCAATTGCATATAAGCATTAGAAATTATCAATTATCATTAAAGTAATGATTAAATGACAATAATGAGCACCAATTAAATGCTAACAACGTTGCTACAAACCTGGTAAATAATAGCACAAGAAATAAACAAGTAGCAATACAAACTACAGCAAACACCGATAGCCTGCAACGAACGAAATTACGAATCTACTTCCTATCGAGAGTCCCGATAGGAAGGTCAATTTCGTATAGAGCAGTCACTGTGCAGTGTTTAATCTAGTCCCCCTCTTCTGGGAGGGGAAACAAGGTTTCTGGGGGAGCAAAGAATTTACACAAGATTTTTTCTTCCATCTTCAAAAAGTTTATGACTTTTCAAAATATCATCTTTAAAAAAATTATGACCTTTTTTTAGTCATTAGCCCGATTTTTAAAACTTTTCTACAGCAATTACTCTCTCAAACACGTTGATGACCTTTTTTTAGGAAATCGTCTCTCTGGGGGGAAACCATGGATCCACATGCATCCTGGGGGGATTTTCCTCCCCTAAAGGTCTGTACACTGTAATCGTAATCGTAATCTCCGGATTTCTACAGCGCCCAAAAAAGCGAAGTCGCGGGAACCAGCTTATTCACAGGCGCTTAGACAATCAAAATCGATAGGCGGGGGGGGGTCGAATCGGTTCCAGGTCAAGATCCAAAGGAGTCAGTCAGGAAGACAGTAAGACGGCTAATTTGGGTGGTGTTTAGGGTTTAGACGGCGAGGGAGGTAGACAGCTGCGGAGGAATCGGGGTAGGATTTGTGAAAGAGCAGTGTTTTCAGTTTTGAGTGAAAGACCTGTGGAGATATAGCAAGTGGTGAAGTTTTGGTGAGTTCGTAGGATGGATCTGAAATTTCTCGCAGTACTGGTGGGAGTTTGTTGCAGAGGGGTGGGACAGTTATGGCTATGGAGCGATTGGCAAATTTAGTGATGCGGTGACGGAAGGGCGGAGCAGTGTTAGGGCAGAAGAGGAGCGGGTTGAGCGGAGTGGTTGGACCGTGAACAGCTGTCGGAGATAAGAGGGCTGGGAAGATTGGAGTGTAATGTAGGTGAGTGATATGACTTTATATTCTATTCTTTCGGGTATTTTAAGCCAGTGGAGAGATTTGAGGATCGGAGTGATGTGGTGGTGCTTTGGGGTTTTGGTAACAGCACGGGCGAGGGCATTTTGAATGGCTTGGAGGCGGTTTATTTGAATGATGTCGATGTTTAAGAAGAGTGCATTGCAGTAATCTAATTTTGCGTGGACTATAGAAGTAGCTATTGTGGATGCAGTTTTGAAGTCTAGCATTGGGCGAATTCTGCGAAGGTCACGGATGTGCATGAAGCAAGAACGGGAGAGATGGGTGATATGGTCGGAGAAGCTGAGGTGCTGGTCAAAAATCACGCCTAAGTTGCGAACAGGAGAGTCTGCAGTGAATGTGTTGGTGGAGGTAGAGTCGAGGTTGAGGGTAATGGATGGATCTGGGATTTTCTTGAGTTGATCGCGCAGGCCTATGAGTATGAATTCCGTTTTAGCTGGCTTTAAACACAAGAGATTTGATGACATCCAGGAAGAGATTTTGGTAACTACATGGAGAAGATGATCTATTGGATTATTGCTCCTCTCTCTTTGTTGGACTTCCTCAGACTCGCATTGTTTGTCTAGAGAGGGTTTTGCGGTCGGCTGCACGCTTGGTTGGCGGTATCTCCAGGTTTGACCACGTCTCTGAATTTATGCGAGACGTTCTCCATTGGCTTCCTGTCCAGCATCGCATTCATTACAGGGTCTCCACCATGGCGTGGCATTGTGTCCTAGGGCGGGCCCCGGCCTACCTCTGCGAGCTCTTTACTTTAACTTCCGCTTGTGCGGGGCGCCGTGCCTTGCGCTCGGCCTCCCGGGGTGATTTTGCTGTCCCCTATGCGCGTACTGCTATGGCGCAGCGTAGGGCATTCTCCGTGGTGGGTCCTACCGCTTGGAACGACCTCCCTCTCTCCCTTCGCTCTCTCCCTAGAGACCTCTCAGGTACTTTCTATGGCCTTCTTAAGACCTTTCTTTTTGACCGGGCCTGGGTCGGGAGCGCCACTGAGTAGATTTTTTGAAGGGGCGCTATAGAAGTTCATTATAGATAGATAGATAGATGGAGTGGGAGAAGCTGTTTGGATAGCAAGAGATGACTAGCTGTGTGTCATCAGCATAAAGGTGATGATCAACTGAGGATGCTTTAATGAGTGAGCTGAGAGGAGTAGTGTAGAGGATTAACAAAAGGGGCCCAAGAACAGAACCTTGTGGAACACCACAGGTGCGAGGGCATGATTCGGATGAGGTTTCCGTTTTTACAGAGAACGAGCGGGAAGAGAGTATATATGACTCAATCCAGAGGAGAGCAGTGTCAGTAAAACCGAACCAGGTTGACAGTTTTTGGAGTAAGATGTTGTGGTCAATGGTATCAAAGGCTGCAGAAATATCAAGAAGGGAGAGACAGGAGACCTGTTGATGAGAGATGGCGGAAACGAGTTTATTGTAGAGGGAAGTGAGTAGGGTTTCAGTAGAGTGGCGTTTGGTAAAACCGGACTGGTGTGGGTTGAGAAGTGAATTGGAGGTCAGGTACTCATTGATTCGAGATAAGACTATGCGTTCAGTTAGCTTAGAGATGAATGACAGGTTGGAGACAGGTCGGTAGTTGGAAAGGATTTCTTTATCCAATGACGGTTTCTTGAGAAGTGGAGTGACTAAAGAGTGTAATATTGCTGGCCTCTGGGGGAACATCAATCCTGGGGGGAACTTTTCCCCAAAGACGTCTAGATTACTCACTGGTCACTGTGGTGCACAACGTTCGGCCTGCGGGCCACATCCGGCCCACGACTAATCTTCATGTGGCCCGCGATGTCTAACAGGAAAAGCGACTATTCAAGACTGACATTAAGGTTACAGTGACTTGCTCACTGTGGTCATTGGAAACAAACTTTCAGTATTGTAGTAATATAGAAGTGTTCTTTCTCTAAAACTCTACGTTTCTTTTACATGAGTTTTACTGCGTAGGCCTATATCATCTTCATAAATTTTGGCGTGCATTCGTCTGAACTTGTTTGGCCCACGAAGAGTTTAAGAAATCGTTTAGTGGCCCTTGGCCGAAAGAGGTTGTGCACCACTGCGGCGGTATAGAGAGTCCCGATAGGAAAGGCAACTTCCAATCGAGAGTCCCGATAGGAAGTCTTAGAGATATGGGCTAGACCGATATAAGGCCTCCCATGAATCCCATGACACTCTTTTTCGCTGAAGGACAATTGCAAAGGAAATTAACGGAGACGTATAACCCAACCGTCGTGTGGTCTTATCATCATATGGAACTCGGCTCTGCTATCTGATTATCTATCACGTTTTCCGTTGAATAAAAATGAGATTTAAATAGTTTCCTGTTTTGTTTGTCTCTCTTAATAAGAAAAACTCTCTGAATTTTTGAAACGTCAACGATGCACTGCGTTTAATTTCCTCTCCTTCCAGTAGAAGATCGATTTCTGTACCATTTTCTGTTCCATTGCACACTTCTGTTTTTGCAAAGCAATCGTTTTATATACGTATTCGCAGTGATACTATCATTTCTTATACTATCTCTGTTCTCAAAAGACAGCTTCACAATGTTTGTGATTGATGCGTAGCCGGTCTTTAGCCTATACCACGGTGTTCGACTCGGGATAAAAAAGTATTTATATTTATAAAAGTATTTATTCATGCATGTACGCCTACACCTGTGTGAATATTCATACATGCATATATATATATATATATATATATATATATATATATATATATATATATATATATATATATATATATATATATATATATATATATATATATATATATATATATATATATATATATATACGCGCTCACTCATATTCACATTTCGGTGTGACGGTGCGCACTTACAAATTTAATTAATAATAAAAAAATAATAATACACATACATACATAGTACATACACGCATACACACTTAGGCCTACATACATAATTGCATACAGTGACTTTTTATATCGGTCTAGCCCATATCTCTAAGACAGGTATGACACTGATAAATGGGATAAACCGTAGAGATAGAAAGAGACAGACAGACAGACAAAGACAGACAGAGACAGACATACAGGTAGAGAAACAGAGACAGACATACAAAGAGAGAGACAGAGACAGACAGACAGAGAGACAGAGAGTAAGACAGAGAGACAGAGAGAGACCGAGAGAGAGAGAGACAGACAGACAGAGACAGAGACAGAGAGACACACACACAGACAAAGACAGAGAGAGAGAGAGACTGAGAAAGCTAGGCCTATGGAGTGAAGACGATCATCAGGCGTCTTTTGCGTAGTAAATGTGGATCGCTTCTAAAGCGCCACAGAGAGAGACGTCGCACATCCCACTGTGATAATGGGAAGGTGTTTTCGTTCGGTACTGATGCGTTTAATTCATTAAAAGTCAGTCGATGGGAAGTGCTGCGACGGAGGAAGGAAGAAAGGAAGGAGTGAGTGAGGGAGGCATGGAGGGAAGGATGGAGGGAGAGACAGAGGGAGGGAGGGAGGGAGAAACAAAGACCATGGCGGTTCTTATCCGTTGCTCGTAATGAAAGATACGGCTATGCCTAGTGTTGTTGAAATATTCAGGTCTATGTTAATCTGTCTGTCTGTCTGTATGTATGTATGTATGTATGTATGTATGTATGTATGTATGTATGTATGTATGTATGTATGTATGTATGTATGTATGTCTGTCTGTCTGTCTGTCTGTCTGTTCAGGGTGGGAATTGTCGTGGGGTTTGGGAGGTTCAACCCCCTAGTCTTTCTTAGGACCCCACAGTTAAGTTATCAATGCATGTGGGAATTGTCGTGGGGTTTGGGAGGTTCAACCCCCTAGTCTTTCTTAGGACCCCACAGTTAAGTTATCAATGCACACCCCAGGGGTCGTTTCCAACCCCCTCAGTTGTGCTAGTGTGATTTACCATTATTTGAATCTGAGTCTCTGACAAAGAGAAGGCATTTCCATGGTGTATCATGTATGCAATTTTTAATTTTCTCGACAAAGAAATTGATTTTGATACGAGTCTGACTTGCAAAACTGCTAGCGTTGAAATCAACTGCTTTCAAATTTCGTTGACATCAGTTTTCAAAATACGGATAAAATGTTCAATCCCCACCCCACTCTTTTTTCTACAGTTCCCACACTGCGTCTGTTTCTCTTAATTGCGTTTATCTGTCTACAGCTCCTTAATTAATTAACCATTGTCTTTGGACAATGCGAATGAATGAATGACTGAATGAATAGATGAACATTGATAGATAGTACTTTACAGGAGGAACACGCACTCTGTCATTGCACAGACCACATATGTTTTGACAACATCCCAAGCGATGCCTTTGTTTAACGAGCCATCCGATCATTAACCCTTTAAGCGCCAAATCCCTTACAAGCAGACCATACAGTGGGTCCAGTCGTCTAATGACCTGCTGACCACGTAGTCCAGTTGATCGTCCACTTGATCCGGAATGTCAAAGAGCGGATGTCCCTACTGTCAGTCGGCGATTAGCATCAAGACTCACATCTCTAGCAGGCTCTGCCACTCCTCTTTAACTCCCGAGTTCAATTCCAGCTTAAGTATCCATCATGTTGAGGAAAGCCTGGCGTAGGCTATGCAATGCATACATGTTTTAAATAGACTTATTTTTACATGTCATGTATATACATATACGCCCATCTATGTATGTTGTGCAGACGTTATATCATCCATATAATATTATGTGTATATGGCCCAACAGTCCACTAATATAGACTTAAGCTCCACTGACGACTGAAAACCGAACTCTTCAAGCTATCCTATCCTGATTCCATTCCTGCGCCACCACACAACCGCCATCATCACCGATTACCACCGTAGCACCCTGCTGTCTCCTGGGCTTGACCTCCCCGGACTCTGACCTGGCACCGGTACGGATAAGGCGGACATGGCTTGATATAGCGCCGGTGAATAAGCTGGTCTCCCTGACGTGGCTTTTGTGTGGCGCTGAGAAATTTCGGAGATTTACATTTACATTTACATTACAACAGGATAATGCTGACTTCAACAACTCGTCCATGAAAGATTCTTTCACTATTCGGTTCTGTCGAATGAACTGACCGCTAAACACAAGAAAATCTCTTAACATATCTATCTAATTATCATCGATTTCACGCCAGTGAAAGTCTAATTTTACAACACATGCAGCCAGCGACCTTCAGACTGTATAACTGACTTCTCCTCTGTTAAGACCTATGTCGTGGTCTACGCGGGTGCATGCATCAAGGGAAGAAAACCGACGCGTCAACAAGCTTGTTTACAACGCACGGAAAATTCTGCAGCAAGCTGTCAACATTAATTCGGTGCATGCAACAAGGATATACGTGTTCAGTAGGACTTTCCAGGGAAAAGTACAGTGACGTCACAGAACGTTCTGGAATCCGGGAGAACTCTATATAAGATAGACCTGCTGTACATTAAGGGCCTTTTGACGAAGATTTGTAAACGTTGAAACATTGATTGTATGACGTTCAATCGAGACCAGCCAACCTGTGTGCTGTCTGCGATTGTGATATTTGATAGACGAGTTGACTTACTCTACACTTAATCGACTTTATTTTTAAATAAAGATCTTTTAATAGTTCCTTCGTTGGTTCGTCGTTGCGATCGAAGGAGTCGACCGCGACATTATTGGTGTCAGAAGCGGGATCATCGGTGTTGGATCCGGTGAAGAAGACGCGAGCCGGCGGCGGAAGGAGTCAACCCGGAGGATCAAGAGACGGTCTGTTCCAGACAGCGAGCGGATCGAGACGCCTTTCTACCGTGGGAGACGGGTGAATCGGCATACGACAGTCGGACGAACGAAGTGCGTCGTTCGGCTGAGACAGCAGAAGACAGCAGTCAACATACGGGTAAGATCCTAGGTGTTGTCGTGGCTGAGAAGGAGAAAAGAGAGTGGAGTTGCAGCCGAGTGGGAGGCAGCCATTATTTCTCTTTCAATATCTGCTGATTATTTCTTTGAAATTTGATCCATTGTTGTGATCGAGGCCAGACTTGCGTGAGCTTGTATAGTTTTTGCGTACTTGGCGAGTGTACTTCTTTGGATACTGAATAGTTGCACTTTGGGTTGTGGAATTTTCCTTTTGGGTGGCGGGTTTGCCGCGTGGTGTCTGTTTTTTTTTGTTGATTGTTGTTGACTGACTGTTTGTAAAAATGGAAGCGTTGACAACAGAGATGCAAGCGAATATTCGCAAAATGTCGTCTGAGCGCCTTAGGGTGTATCTTATGAAGGCAGGAAGGGACGAAGATGATGTTATGTCATGGGATCGAAATCAATTAATGGAAGAATGGGCCATGGAGATTGGAAAAGAGGAAGAGGAATTTAAGGGTAGTCCAATATCTCCAACAGGAGTGGATTACGAGCTGCAGAAGCGCCGTCTGGAGTTCGAAATCCGTAAATATGAGGAACGGAAAGAGAAGGAAGAAAGAGAAAGGGAGGAACGGAAGGAGAAGGAAGAAAGGGAGGAAAAGAGGAGAGAGGAAGAAAAGAAAGAACAAAGGGAGAAGGAAGAAAGAGAAAGGGAGGAACGGAGGGAGAAGGAAGAAAGAGAAAAGAAAGAACAAAGGGAGAAGGAAGAAAGAGAAAGGGAGGAACGGAAGGAGAAGGAAGAAAGAGAAAGGGAGGAACGGAAGGAGAAGGAAGAAAGGGAGGAAAAGAGGAGAGAGGAAGAAAAGAAGGAACGGAAAGAGAAAGAAGAAAGAGAAAAGAAGGAACGGAAAGAGAAAGAAGAAAGGGAGAGGAAGGAAAAGCAGGAAGAACGAAATGTTAGAGATTCTTTAGCAAGTCGTACTAAGCGTTATAGTGATGCCCTTAAGAATATTCTTTGGAAATTTCCTTCCGACCCTATAGAAATTCCAGGTTTCTTTGATCACTTGGATGGTTTGTTTAATGTGTATGAGGTGGATGAAGATGTTAGAGCAAAATTATTGCTAGCCATTTTAAGTGAAAGAGCTAAGGCATTAACCATGCGCCTTACTGAGGCACAGCTCCATGACTACAAATTCCTGAAGGAGTTTTTGCTAAGGGAGTTTAAGATAAGCCCTTCAAATCTTAGAGCCCGATTTTGGTCGTTGCACAAAGCATCGGACGAATCATTTACGATCTATTCATCCAAATTGCGTGTGGCTCTTATGTATTATTTGAAAAGTAGAAAGATAACTGATGAGTTTGATAAACTTGTAAGTTTATTGGTTGCGGATCGGCTTAAGGAGTCCTTGTCGAAGGCTTGTTTAGATTATATCTTGGCCCAAGAAAAAGAGGAGTGGTTGAGCTGTGAAGACATAGCTAATGCGGCTGACATTTATGTAGCGTCGCATGATGGTGGGAATGACTTAGTATGCCGTAGTCATCCGACACCGAAGTATAACAATTGGACGAGAGGTCAACCACAGGTTCAAGTCAATAACCAGACAGCTCAACCCAAGTCTCCCAAACCGGAAATAAGGGGTGAAGCCAAGATAGGTGCGAGGGTGTCTCAGGAGGAGGCCAAGGTAAAGGGTCTCTGTTTCCTATGTCATCAGAAGGGTCATAGGGCAAGGGAGTGCCAGACCAAACCAAGTTCTAAAAAGGTGAGTACTTGCATATTTGGGAACCCAACTGAAGAAGTGATCGACTCATGTGTTGAGAAGGTCAACGTGTTGCATGAGATACCTGAACAAGTAAAGCAAGGGAATTTATTGGATAATTCTAAACCAATAGGGTTGGAAACTGCTGTAAGGGTATACGAGAATAGTATTGATGGATTACACGAGAGGTCGTATATCAATGTACAGATTGAAGATCTCCCTTCTCAGCCAGCATTATCTGATTCAGGAGCAGAAATTTGTTGTATTGATAAGAAATTAATTGAGTCACTAAACTTACCCGTGATTAAACGGATTAATATAATTGGTTTTCAGGGAGAAGGATGTAAGGCAGATGTAGTATACCTACAAATGAAATTAGCTAATTCAATGGAAGGAACGACGAACATTGCGCCATCTTTGTGCGTCATGTTCGCTGCAGTCCCTGAACTAAATGAACGGGTTATTTTGACACCCCATGTTGTGGACCTATTAAGGGATAGTTCGCAATATGTAGTGATGGTAGCTGGCGTAGATCGAGGTGTACAAATAAATAAAGGGGCAGAAGAAGATAACTTAGAAGTTAATATCGAGAAAAGTAACAGCAACGAATCCTTGCCGTCAGAAGTGAATGAATATTCTCAGGAGCAACTAGTTGATGATTCAGATAATTTTCTTGATGTTGAGTCAACAGAGTTCAAGTCTGATGAGGGAGTAGCGAATAATGATACTTTATTGCGTGAGCAACAGAATTGTCACAATCTTATATCTTGCTGGCAACAAGCGAGACAGAATAAAAATAATTTCTTTATAGATAATAACCTCCTGTACCACAAAGGGGAAATTATGGGACATAAGGTTAATCAATTATGTTTACCGGAAGATAGAATCGAGGTTGTCTTGCGAGTAGCACACGATGCCCCATGTGCTGGGCACATGGCTTTTAAGGCAACGAGAGCCAGGATCAAATTAAACTTTTGGTTTCCAAGAATGGATGAGAGGATTCGCGAATATTGTGCGTCTTGTCAAATTTGTCAACTAAGAACTCCAGTTAAAGTGGCAGATCGAGTCCCGATCACTCCTATTCCGAGGGCGGATGAACTCTGTTTTAACCATCTAAATATGGATTGTATTGGCCCTATGGTAGTGACTGGAGAATCCAACAAATCGAAACCCCAGTACAATTATGCTCTGGTTCTGGTGGACAAATTTTCTCGTTGGCCGATGGCGTATCCTCTTAGATCGCTGAATGCAAAGGGAGTTTGTGAAGCTCTGTTGCAAGTTTTTACAACTTTTTCTATTCCAAGGATCATCAGTTCTGATTGTGGTACCAACTTTACCAGTCGTTTGACGAAAGAATTCTTGCGGCGAATGGGTTGTAGTCCCAGATTTAATACCCCTGGACATCCTGAGGCAGCTGGATTGGTTGAAAGATGCAACCAAAGCTTGAAAACCATGATCTTTAAGCTTGCTCAATCTGATCCTCGTGGATGGCACCAATTGTTACCGTTTGTTCTGTGGAGCCTTAGAGAAAAACCTTCAGGCACGACTCATATTTCGCCATTCACTATGGTTTATGGAACTCTTCCTCGGGGTCCACTTAGTGTGTTGAAGGAATCGTGGGCTGGCGAACGAAAAGTACCTCTTAACTTAGGTAAATCACCCGAAGAGTATCTCCAATCACTGAAGGAAAACCTCGAATTCGCGAAAGTTTATGCAGATTACTATAGTGATATAGAAACAGAGCGGTATGCAGATTATTATAACTTGCGTAGTACTGACAGAAAATACGAAGTTGGAGATAAAGTAGCAGTATTAGCACCAGATTTTGGTAGTTCTAAATTTTATAGTCGATGGCAAGGACCTGCTACCGTAGTCAAGGTTAAATCCCCATATTCTTATATAGTAGAAATAGAGGGAAAACAAAGACATTTACACGCAAATAAGATCAAGCGATACCATGAACGACTCGAACAAGCGATGATCAATAGCTGTTCAGTAATTGTTGATCAAGATGAAGAATTTGGTATAGTAGAGGTTGTAGATCAGGAAGAACGTGAACAAATAAGCCCGAGTAAGCGAATTGATCCTCTGATTATAGCGCATCTTTCGCAAGAGGAACAGAAGCAACTTTTTGAAGTTTTGGATCGGCACTCGGCAGTATTCGTGGATAAACCTGGGTATTGTCCAGTATTAGAACATGAAATTAAGATAACTCATGATTTCACTCCTAAGCGTTTAAGGGCATATAAAGTACCTGAGCTACTTAAACCTGAAGTACAACGCCAGATAGAAGAAATGTTGGCATTAGACATCATTCGACCATCGAAAAGTGAAATGGCCAGTCCGGTAGTTTGCGTTTTAAAGGGACCCAAAGGTCAAAATGGCGTTCGATTGGCAATTGATTATCGCCATGTTAACAAATATTCTCTAGGTGATTGTTACCCGACCCCAGACATTGCTGACGTCTTACAAAAGGTGGGACGGGCAAAGTTTATTAGTGTTTTCGACGCGAAATCGGGGTATTGGCAAATTCCAGTTCGGAAAGAACATCGATGGCTTACGGCATTCGTATGTGATGCAGGACTTTTTGAGTTCACAAGGATGCCGTTTGGACTCAAGTCCGCTAGCAATACCTTTATTCGTGCTATGACCCAAGTTTTACATCCAGTGCGAAGTTTTACCGAACCATTCGTCGATGATATGGCAGTGGTTTCAATGAATTGGAATGACCATTTAGAACATCTAGAGAAATTCTTGCAAACTATTGAGGAAGCAGGACTCACTTTGAATTTAAGAAAATGTAATTTTGCACAAAACAAAATAAAGTTTGTTGGCCATATAGTAGGGTCAGGTTGTATTGAACCTGATCCAGGTAAGATCGCTACGATCAATGATATCCATCCTCCAACAACAAAGAAAGACGTTAGAAAGGTTATGGGTTTTTTCAGTTACTTTCGAAATTTTATACCTGCTTTAGCTGAAAAAGCACGGGTAATAACTGATTTGACACGAGATAACATACCTACGAAGGTGCCTTGGGAGCAAAAGCATCAAGAAGCACTAGATAAGTTAAAGGATGATCTCAGTAAAGCTACACAGTTGCATACCATTGATTTCACTAAGGAATTTGGTTTAAGTGTTGACGCAAGTGCCACCGCGGTCGGGTGTTGCTTGTTTCAGTGGACCGAAGAAGGTCAAGAAAAACCAATTGCTTTTGCTAGCCTTAAACTTACAGATACACAGATGCATTGGTCTACAATTGAGAGAGAGGCTTTCGCAGTAATTTGGGCACTTAAACGATTCAAGTCATGGATATTCTTATCAAAGATAATCATTTATTCAGATCATAATCCTTTGTCTTATCTCACAGATGCAAGCCCTAAGAGTGCGAAACTGACTCGTTGGGCGTTAGCATTGCAAGAGTTTAACGTGGACTTTCGATATCGTCCTGGACGTCAGAACACGGTGGCTGATTTCCTCTCTCGGTTGTGACTCGGATGGTGAAGGGGGGGGGGGAATGGCCCGACACACAAGGATCGAGCCCGCAAATTGTATAGATAAATTGACTAACTGATGTGTTTTGTTTTGTTTGTATATGCTGTGTCGAGATGGAGTCTGGAGGCCCGGCTTGATCGTGATGACCCGTTCGGGATGGTGCTGAAGACGTGTCATCATCTGAGGGCGGAGGGAATGTCGTGGTCTACGCGGGTGCATGCATCAAGGGAAGAAAACCGACGCGTCAACAAGCTTGTTTACAACGCACGGAAAATTCTGCAGCAAGCTGTCAACATTAATTCGGTGCATGCAACAAGGATATACGTGTTCAGTAGGACTTTCCAGGGAAAAGTACAGTGACGTCACAGAACGTTCTGGAATCCGGGAGAACTCTATATAAGATAGACCTGCTGTACATTAAGGGCCTTTTGACGAAGATTTGTAAACGTTGAAACATTGATTGTATGACGTTCAATCGAGACCAGCCAACCTGTGTGCTGTCTGCGATTGTGATATTTGATAGACGAGTTGACTTACTCTACACTTAATCGACTTTATTTTTAAATAAAGATCTTTTAATAGTTCCTTCGTTGGTTCGTCGTTGCGATCGAAGGAGTCGACCGCGACAACCTATATAAGTGAACTGACCTCCTTGGCTACTGACGTTGACCTGACCACGACTTGATTTTTGGCCCGCCATCGGTCGATGGTTTGTGTATTACACTCTGGCGCTACAGAAGTTACTAACTAATAATAGATATTATTAATAAATATTATTACATTTTGTAAGCTTTTGCGATCAGTAAAGCGACTACCCACCACTACCACTACCACTATCACTGCTACTGCCACTACTACTACTACTGGCCCAGTTAGCTACATCGGTAAGAGCGTAGGCTGCGTACCATGATACTTCTCTGTGTAAGAGAGCATGCGGTTCGCTTCCCCGAAGGTGGCTTGTTTCAGAGATTTAAATCTCGGGCTTGCACGGTCCGTACACGGGGACCTTAATGGCGTGGCGCCTACTCAAACGGGCAGCGGTGGTGAAGGATCTCACCGGACCAATTCATTGAAAAATGAGCAGGGTCGAGGCCGTATACGATCGTTATAGAAAATCGCGTACATTTACATTTGCTCGGCTGATGCCTTGTGCATTAGATACCAGTCCGATAGGTGTTACTAATTAATACTACTACAACAACTACTACTACTATATCAATATTTGTACAATATAATACAACTGTAGGGTATTTGCCATTGCCCTCCTTCCAAAGCTCAAGAGTGCACACGACCATACCACAGAGCATCGATGGCGCTGAGTAATTGTGAGTGAAGGACTTGCTCAAGAGCCCTACGCAGTAACTGCTTCGGACGAGGCTCGAACCCATACTCTCCGTGTTACAGGCCAAGCGCTCTAACCAATCGGCCAACGTGCCACACATGTGCTTTACATGTGTTTCCCTTAATGTGTGCTGTGAACTATACGCAGAAATGTCGCAACATTGATAAGCGATTACTGAAAATGAATAAAAATGTTAATTCACGTAGTTTGTTATCTGTGTTTATTTATTTCTTTATTTTAAAATTCTTCATTCATTCTGGACCGGAGACGTCATCGTAAAAATTAACAAGGTGAATGTTTTTGCACTGTCTACTTTCTAAACGCTTTCCGACAACAGTGACGCCTTCTCATCGTCTGTTACACTTCTCTTCCCACCCCACGGGTGGAAACCCCTCTTTTCGTAGAGCTCTTGTGATGTCCTCTTCCCACCCCACGGATGGAATTCGCGCCTTCTTTCGACCTTACCCTCCCCGGTCACGAACCTGACCGAGTCGTCGCGTTTTCCGCCCCACGGGGTGAATCTGTTCTTGGCGATTTCTGCGGCCGGGATACTCGAGTGCTTCTGGACAATCCAGCTGGGTCGAAGAAAGATGAAGCGCTTCTGCGGGGACTGGTCGTAGTCGACGGGAGGACGCGGTGCAACCATATCTCTTTCTTCATCCGCCGTCGATGACGTCAGCGTTGCGTCAGCGTCGACGTCATCGCAGCGGCCGAGAAAACAGTTTTTCGCTTGTTGTTGTTGTTGCTCTATTTGTTGTTGTCGTTGCTGCTGTTGTCTTTGCTGTTGTTGTCCGACGAGCTCGGAAACGATTTGCGGGGGAAGTCCGAAGTCTCGAAAGGTGTCGCGTGATCCGTACACGAGACCACGTGATCCGGTCACGTGAACTAACAGTACGATAACGAGGAACGGGCATTTCTTTGCGGCAACCACCGCCATTTTGTTGGCAGTGTGGCGACGGCGAATAAGATCTGAGTTTCAGCTGAAGGCAGACCTCTTCTGAATGACAGCGGAACTTCTGGAGATGTTGAACTGCCTACAACAGAAAATAAAGATAACTATGAATCACAAATGTTGCCTTGTAACGCGCAGAATACGGGATCGAGCCTTCTCTGAGGCAGTTACTGTGTACACTGTAGGCTAGAGACCTTGATGGTCCTTCACTCAAAATTGAACAGCGTCATCGATTGATTCTTGGGCATTAGACAGTGACACTTAAATAAATGTGTAATAATAATAATAATAATAATAATAATAATAATAATAATAATAATAATAATAATAATAATAATAATTATTATTATTATTATTATTATTATTATTATTATCAATAGGCCTAAATGTATGGATGTGTACAGGCTGGGGCGTCTATACCACAGAAACCTTGGAGCAAATGCTCCATCCAATAAATAGGGGAAGATCTGTCAGTGTGTGTGCCACCATTTTAGGGGGGAGGAACGAGGAGGGGGAAGAAGAGGGGGGAAAGGGCCGTTGCTCCAATGACTTACGGGGGGGATAGACGCCCCTGTGTACAGGCAACCGTTATGGCTTTCATTTTAAAGGCGTTTCAAACTAGGTTAGAAATAGTTTTAGTTCGAATATTCGACAACAGGAGTCATGTGCATCAGAAGGATGGCTGGTTGAATAGATGTGAACATTGTCAGCATACAGGTGACACTGTGCTCCAAGAGCAGTGGTGAGCTCGGTGAGACTGCTGTTCTGGCCGAGCTCATCACTGCCCTGCATGGAAGCGCAGTAATACGGTACACCAAAATGCTGAAGATGTGTAGGCCCTATAGAGAACGAGCTCCCAGGACACTATATGAATGTGCATACATCTAATGCGCAAGGCATCACACGATGGCGCACCAAAACCAAGCCGTAATCTGGCCAATGCGTGCATTCATACATACATACATACATACATACATACATACATACATGCATACATACATACATACACACACAAGCATAGATACAGACATACATAGGCCCTACATATATAAATACACTGGCCTATATTAAGGAACTTGCAACGTGAACTTCTTTTCTACTACTACTTATCTCTGTCTGTCTGTCTGTCTGTCTGTCTGTCTGTCTCTGTTTGTGTGTCTCTCTCTCTTCCCTTTCTTTCTTCTTTTTTTTCCAGCGGTTGAAGATCGAGGTCTCATGTTGTCAGTTCGGGAGCATCTGTGCGCTTTCTTAAAGATGCCCTATATAAATGTGCACTTACGGTTACGACTTACGAACACAACCTTCAAGTGTTGCTGTGACTGCAGGCTATATGTCCCAGCCCCAGGTATACGAACTGCGCTCAGCGAGTGATTTTAATTCATATCTTATTGTCATAGTTTAGTTTTTTAAACATTGCCATTACCACAGAAGTCGCAGTTTAGCCGCAGCTGAAACTGCCTGAAAGTTATAGGCCTACTACATTTGGTGAGGAAGCAGAAACAAAACGAAAAAGAACTAGAATTGTTATAGGCCTAATTAAATCGCAAGATGGTAAGGTTTACCTGCTACTCTTCGCTCTAGTCCTTAGCGGAAACTAAGTCGATTCAAACATAGCACAGAAATATCATCGTATGAGGAGCGGTTTTTTAAATACTGTTTAACGAGAAAGATACCAAAACTGAAACCGTGAAGAGGACACAAGTCTGCCGCTTTCGTAAGACGCGCAAATGCCGCACTCTCTACGCAACGCCTGCCCTTATATACGACACGACTAGCAGATAACGTCGCGCGCCGCAAACCGCATGTATTCATACGCGCCGATGACGTCACTCTAGCCAAGAGACTTTTACAAGCAACTACAAATTTTGCTAAAAGGAAAGCACGTCGTTCTTGTTATTGTGAACGGCTTTATTCAATTTACGATGAGGTTACGCTAATGTGGATGCACTTCGTTTTAGATTCTCTGCCCTCTGGCAGGTTCGTGTGGGATTGTACGTAGGGTGCATTCCTCTCGACGTTGTCTCCTGCTTCAGTTATTACCGTAGCAACAAACGAGACTATTTTAATGAATACCAACGAGACTGTTTTTTAACGAGACTATTTTTAAGTTAACGGGACGGCAACACTTAAAAATTAAACATAAACGTTAATTTAAAACAATAAATAAATATAACTATGACACTGAAGTTAGAACTTTGAAACACAAATATTGGGGGGCGCCGAAACAGTTCCACAATAGGCCTAGGCCTATATCTATAGGCCTTCTATTGTTTCTGCTCAATTCTTTGTTCGACAATACAATAATTCCAAGATTCTCTCCTCTTAGGCCTACGTGATTAGGGTACAATAATACGGCTGAAAACGCCGGAGCAGTGTTGTCACGGGAATAACGCGATTATCTGTAGCCGGTCGTTCGGAACAATTCACATCTTCAGAATATCCGAGAAACGACTCGAAATTGCTACAACGCGTTCAATTTAGCGGCGCAGTCTTTTCATTAATTCATTCCTGTTCACAAGGCTCTGTGTTGTCACATGGTCTGGAGCGCCTTTGGATTTGAATAGAATGCCTATCTCACAAGAAAGTTAATCGCTTGCGGACAGCAACAGTTGGGATTTGTAAGCAGGCAACTCGGTCAGCTATAATTGAATAACAGAGATTCACTGTCCCGAGGACCGACAACAGTGACCAATATGGACAGCCGACGCAGTAGAATTGAAGTCGCTATTTGCACAGTAGCCTAATTATAGTAATAATACTGTAATAATAATGATACTAGCCTACTACTAATGGGTACATGGCATGATCAATGACGTGATTTGGCAAGCTTTCACCAGAGCCAAAAATACCGGCAATCAACGAGACCACGGCCTCTCCAGATCTGACGGCAAAAGGCCGGATGGAGTCACCGTTATACCTTGGTCCAGAGGTCGTTGCTTAGCGTGGGATGTCACGGTGCCCGATACATTCGTAGCATCATACCAGCACTTAACATCGCAAAACACAGGTGCCGCAGCGGGAAAAGCAGCTCATTTGTAAGAAATGCTAATATGCTGCTATCTCACAGTCATACCATTTCGTCCCTGTTGCAGTCGAAATCGCAGGAAGCTGGCACACCGAGTCACTGGAGTTTGTTCAAGAACTAGGGGACAAGATTTCACCAGCGACAGATGACCTGCGTACCAGTAAAGTACCAGTAATCCAGACCACCCACCTGCTACAGCACTTATCAGTCGCCCTTTAAATTGGAAACTACGTATCTGTTTTAGGCACCTCGGATTGGAACAGTCAGGAGACCGAGTAGCCAGGACTGAATGATGGCTTATAGATTGGAAAACTTTTATAATAATAATAATACTAATACTACTCCAAAATTTCTACAGTGCCACTATTATAATGCTCAAGACATAAGTTGACGGCTTTAAGCAAAATCGTTGGGCAAGGCAAATTACAGAGCCAGTCCAGTCCGGTTAAAAGCCAAGAAGGAAAAGAGTCCAGGAAAAGACGAGTTTTTAGCCGAGATCTGAAGGCCAGAAGGGCACAAAATAATATCAAACGACTTCCATTACAACCATCACTACACTGTTACTACAGCCTATCCTCCATTGTGTATTACTACTACTGTCAGTAGTAATCCAGCATACAGTATTAGTGTCTGCAAAGCTGTAGGTCTTAAAGCACCTTTTAGATACCGACTTGGAGAGGCTAAACGTATCATTTAATGATGTACCCTGTAACCAAATACCATTTACCCCACGTTCTGAGTAATTTGTTTACATTTAAATAACTAACAAAGGCACTTTGATCAACTAAGCCTCCTCACAGCCAGACTCAGTAATAAAACAACTTCTGTCAACAGAATTACTATGCGTACATCAACACTACAGAAGTTGGCAGCTCAGTTAAAAACCAAAAATTATTGCAGTGCAGCAAGTCCAGCCTAACAGCTTTTGTTGATACTGAGTGACGAAGTGCCAAGTATCAGACAAAAAGTACCAGTACCACTAAACAATTATGAACTGTAGTTGGAGAGTTATATGGTCCCACTTAAAAAGCATCAGGTTGTGGTAATGTGACCAAAATCAAAACTTAGTTAACATCTCTTGATTCCCTGCAGTGTTGTGTTGGCCTGCATTGTAGCCTGGACTAATATAAACCAATACAGATGCAGGAATTATGAATAAATTATTCACGAACTACACAGAAAACCTTTTCTCTTTTTGGTAATTGCCGTGTAAGTTTACGAGAATTTAAGCCAGGAACAAATCCAGAAACATGACACCGCCATACCACAGACTTAAAAACACCAGACCCATACAGTGTACACAGGACCGCCTTAAAAATCTCCAGCTAGCAGCCAGATGAAGTGATGTTGTAAAGAGACTATTCTCAATACAAAACACCCTCTTTATAATTTTAATTCTACTTTGCCAGCCACGTACGGTACTGTCATAGCCATCTACTAATAAGACCTCTAAACTCAACTAAATTTCGACACACGTTCTTGATCATGTTATGCTAGAACTCACACTATAGTGATGCAAATTATAATTAAAATCTTGGTGTATTATCACTACATAATACCAACCCCTTAAAATGATCAACGACAAAACTGGGAACGGGCTAAGGTTCTTTTCAGAACTGACTTCATGTATTTAACCATGCAATATCTGCCATGAGATTGTCACAAGCGGCAAACATTTAAGCTCAGCATATTTCATAAGTTTCTGTCAGTGGCGTAGCTAGGGGGGGGGGGGCAGGGGGGACATGTGTCCCCGGGCGCCAAGGGAAGGGGGCGCCAAAATGAGGGTTAAGATAAATAATTTTACTCTTAATTTTGATGCAGTTTTAACTAATTTATCACAAATGAATGCATAAGATTTAATTTTAGCGCCCCAAATATATCCAATTATATCCTCATTACTTACAAATAAGTTCTTAGGTATGATTTTGGCGCCCCATTGAGCACTAAGGGGAAACATGCATGTACTGTCTGTATTTTTCATATTTTATTTAATTAAAAAAAAAATTAAAATTGCCATTCGATTATGTGGAAAATGTGAAATAGTAAAACGGGGGGGGGAGGGGGCGCCAAATTCATAGTTCGTCCCCGGGCGCAAAATATCCTAGCTACGCCACTGGTTTCTGTACATAGTGTTTTGCTTGAGCTCATTGTTGACACATGCCTCAAATCTCACAGTTTTTCCACAGAGCTAATTTAATTTCCACAGTCAGTAGTAAGAATGTTTCCAATGATTCTGACACGTGGTCACCGGACGAACTTCGCTACTTCGGGAATGTAGAACAGGGCTGGGTCAGGAAGTGGGTCATCTGTGAGGAAACTGGCAATGTACTCTGGTTTCAGACAGGATACACCACAACGTACCATACCTTCAAGGTCAATCTTAAAATGAAACACAAAACAAAAAGTCAGTCAGAAAAATGGAATACTGCATACTGTAGGCCTAATATAAGGCTCAGAATTAATGTGTGCCTTTGTTGAGAATAGCTCAATTCCATGGTGCCAAGCCAGCAAATGAAAACAAAACATTCTTTTTCCTGCAGCATAGAACAATATGCTCTTGCCAAGAAGCATAGTCCAGCTTTAAATGTGCATGGAGTTTTGCAAAGAATTCACTCCAAGCTAAAATGCACTTAATATCCAAATGGGTCATCATCGACAAAGCCAATGGAATGGTGCAAAATCCCACTTCTCAACTTGCATATCTTTGTACTTTAGCATTTATGTACCATCCATCAAAGTCATGACATATGAAATTATGTCAATGTAAAGTTCAAAATATAGATGAAACTGACAAGTTCAAATTCAGATACAATTCACAAACGCTGAAATCCGCTTCCAACTCAATGTTGTTATCTTGATAAATTTCCCTGTAATTTTTGGACAAAATGAACACCTGTTCTAACCAGACATTACAACATCCAGCACATTAATTTAAAATGCCTCTGAGGAGCTGTTGAAAAGGTGCAAGAGAAAGTTTCAATAACACTGTGCATCATATTAGAGATCAATATAGGTTGGCAATATGAAATGACGTTAGTACCTGAAATTTTAACTTTGAAAGGTCGATAAAAGCATGAGTTGCCTTTGAAAAGTCTAATGGAAGCCTGCAAAAAACAAGAAACAAAATAAAACACTAAACAATAACTATCATGGACAATGTAAACTGAAATACAACAAACCTAAACAACTGCAGCCTAACTACAACAGCAAAACAATGCAACAACATAACAGAAATACAATACAACTCAACCAAAAGTTCCACTGTGAACAATTCACGTGCAGTACAGTTGGAATTTTCTATCCCTTTGTAATCCAATAAAAGACACAAGACCAACAAAGTCAAAAAACTAAAACATGTAAAGAAATGGTGCTATATAAATGTCCCACTTTATTATACTGCATTATTTACAGTGGGAAAACACAATGAAACAAGGCTTGACTTTGTAAAGTAAAGGTTTTGCATGGGATCACAAAAACACCTCAGCACATGCGTGCATGCACACCAATGATGTATTTCTTGTGATAATAATAACAATGTGCCATACATTAATTCATTGCCTGTTATGCTCCAAACCGTTTGCTAATTATTTGTACATGATACGGACATCAAGAAGACCACTGCTAGACCGATTTCCATGCAGAACATTATCAAATGTATTTAAACTTCCCTCGTCTTGAAATGTTAAACTTAAACAATGCCTCAACAGCAGGTCACTATATAAATCCTCCATTACATAAGTTACATCACAAAATGTTCATCCCAGACAAAGCACAACTCCCAGTGGTAAACTGGTTGTCAGTGTCCGTCATCACAGTTAATCATAGACTTTGTTGTACTGACTTATTTGACAGAACGGTCGCTCCTCCGGCCTCCAGAAGGCGCTTGAAGCCATCCTCCCTTCGACTTTCCGTCAGCAGCAAAACACTCCAGTTCTCAAAAGAACCGTGGCCTGTGGCACCTCTCTGAATGAAATAAAAAACAAAAACAAGATAACTTACAATTTTAGTTTGGCTCTTACTAATATTACTAATAATAACAAACAGGTGATATTTAACAGATAACATCGAATACATAATAACAAGAAACAAAAAATATATATTGAATTAAAATAATTATAGTAACACGAATTATAATAATAGCGATAATAAATCTATCCCTACCTTTCCTGTTTTGGAGAGACAGAGGCGCCACCTGTGAGCTGCTTCAGCGAGTTTAATCGACTGCAGAGGTAGGCTGTTCCAGAGAGCAGATGTTGTCTTTCCACCCCATTCGTAGGATTCTTCCTGTTAAAAATTAACGGTATGTCCCTGAGACAGAACTTTGGCAAGAAATTCATAACAGCAGAACATGCATTTGAGAACTGTTAAACGATAGCTTACAGAGAATGTCAAACAGACCACGATGATTTATAAGAACAACAATGGCACAGGATGTCACCCGATGGTTAAAAATAGCTCCTCTCAAAGCTTTTCAAAGTCATTGTTCTAACACATGATGATTAATCTCAACAGTCCAGTAATGGTCTATTCATTCTTAACACTTTAACGACGAGCTGCACTGATTTCCCAGTCGCTTTTAGTACACTCTCGTCATCAAAGTGTTAAATGAACACTACTTGCACCAGTCTGAAATACACCTGCTGTACTAGGTCTGAAACACACGGTCCAGCTGATGCGCAAACATAGGATTTCCTTTCTGTTTCCATGGCTCAACAATAGCACAAGCCACGCGAGAACACTGTATGCAGACGTGAAGGACATCCATGCAGGAGATGGTATCAAAACCCAAACCCAAGTTTCCAGTATTAACACTTAACAAGCAGACTGGTGTTTCTTACTGGCAGAAATTCTTTAGCTGCCATGCACGCCTCCATGTACGACTTGTGAAGGACCCATTTGCCAGTGGCTACGCATGCCAGGTACTTCTCATTACGCGTTGGCCTCTCTGTAAGAAATTAAAATTTAACAGAAATCAGTTCAGTGCAGTTTTTGGTAACCCAATACATTGCTTCTTCACATCCAGTTTGACCTACAGATTTCTAATATAATCTAATGACTTCAACTTCAATTGGTGGTAACCAATTGCATCTCCACGTGTCAACACCGGCTGGACTAGGCAGATTCTACTACTTTCTTCCACTTGGCCTGGGTCAGGAGTGCCTCTGAGTAGGGATCTTGAATGGGCACTATACAGATTTCGATTGATTGATTGATTGATTGAACAGCATATGCAATCTTAGAGCATTAGTTTTTAACTAGAGCCATGTTAACAAACCTCGACACTAGTCTGATCACTTCTTTACAGTCATTTTGTAGATCCAGAGAAGAATTTCACAGATTGTATGAGTCCACTGGTATATAACTACCATGCTCTGCCAAATATTTTTCTTCCTTTCACCTTGTTTCTTACTGTCCTCAAAACTGCATTGTTTGACCGTGGTTGGGCTGGGACTGCTCCTGAGTTGCCAATCATGAAGGGGCGCTATATAAAACTGCTTTAATAATAATAATAATAATAATAACTATAAACAGGGTTATCAGCTTAATCCTAAAGTCAGCCACGTCCGCAGCACTTACAGGGTGTTATACAAAAGCCCGGGTACAGGCATACATACATACATCAGAGGAATTACTCATGATTTAGTTAGATTAGTTGATTGTAAACTGCTTACCTATGATGAGGTGAGTGCAGTCATCTGCATAGTTGGCCGTATCAAGCGCTAATCCTCCTAGCGTTTCAACTGTGGCAGCAAATCTATCTCTTTCCTGTTAAAATCAAAACAAAATAACATTGCAGTGTCTAGCGATTTATACCTTCATATTTTAAAAACACATATTTGTTCTTCTGTACCAATGTTTCAGTGTAATCAGGACCTGAAAAAGACTAGGGAATCTTAGTCATACGAATGTATAGAGAAATCTGCACCAGAAACTAGAGAAAAATGAAAATGAATACTTTTCTTTTTTGTTAGCCATAACTGAAACCAGAGTAGATAAAACTGTTGTAACTGAAACCCTGACCTTCTCTGACTGGACGACACTATAATCACAACACTATAAAACAAATTCATCTCTCCTATTTATAGCATCATGGCTAGAATCACTCGTGTCTGCTTGCAAAAGGCCTTACGTTAAAAATTTTATCAAGGTAAAGCAGGCTGAAATTATGATTTAACAGAAATTGCGTAAATAAATTGACAACCGACTCCACATCTGTCTTACATAAGCTACCAAGATGGTAGGAGAATCCAGGTCAGTTTTAATACTGTCAGACAAATCTCAGTTAAGTTATAATTGGCTCAATTCTAAGTAGTGATGAGCATGCTAGTTTCTCTACATCTGAAGTACCTCAGCCGATAATCCAGAGAATATAAAGATTGGCTTTGGCCTGGTTTTGTTGACGACCATTTCTTGGACAGGAACGTCAGCCACTGATGCACGACAAGGCAGAGGAACAACCATAGGAACTGTCGTTGCTTCAGATTTTTTATCTGCATTTTCAACTGATGATTTCTGAACTGAAACATAAATACAGCACTGCCAAGACTCTTAAACGGAGCTGTGTGATGTTATTACGCCCAAATATATTCAAACAGCTATGTATCATTCACTCACGGCGATTACGACAATGTCTTATTACCTTATCAAAGTTTTGAATTACAGGAAAAGCCAGTCCTAGAAACACACGAAATATAGAGTTCATAGTTAAAACATTTCCTAAAACATAGTTCAGCTGATCGAACACAATCACTAAAATTTTTATTTGAAGTCTTCCACAAAACAGTCTCATGTTAAATGACCAGAGCACAAACACAGCAACACAGCAACCACACAAAGGTTTTTTCCTGACCATCGGTAAATCTATCCAGAGAAATTTATTCAGCTCTGGTTAAAGATAGGTAGAGTAAAGCCAGAATTTCCCTCAATCCAATAAGACAAGCAATTAATATGCACTTAACTCAATGCTTGATAGAGAGCCATCTAGAGAAAGCCTCTGAGGGGCTCTTGGACGATCTGACAAGATTAGAGTTACCTTCCTGGAACTGGAAAAAGGGTCTTTTATCTGGTACCCTGCTCAAGCATTGTAGGTAATTCTGATTAATTACCTTCTGAAGGTCGAAGTGATTGTTTCTTCGAAGTGACTGCACTGCTTCTCGGTTCTCCGCTCGTCTCTGGCAGTGGTTTACCTTTGAAACCTACAACCACCTGTTGAAAAAAATGTCTTAAAGTACTCAAGAGTACCAACTGAACAATTTCTCACTGCGATTAATGGCAAATTACTGTGCCCAAGAGAACCAGTTGAAGATGTTCTGTCACAGCAAATCACCGACACATTCCTGCCTTAAAAACTTATTTTTGCATACTATTGCTGGCTGGTTCCACAAGTTCTAAGCCACTTCTTTGCTATTCAAGTATTGATCCTGATAGGGTTTTAAATTTTAGAATATAGCTGATACGACAAAAAATTTTTGTATACAGTTCAGGACCCTACATGTCTGTAGTTTTTGGGCCAAATCCAAGTTGAACTGCAAATGCCTTTGAGAAATCCTTAAATTTGCTGTTACAGCTTTAACGGGCATAAATTATGACAAAATTTAGCAAATCACTAAAATATCAATTGAGAATGTGCTTCACACTTCACAAAGTGTAGTTTCCACTCTTCAAAGATTCAGGTGTTTCTGATCTATTGAAAACGACCTCTGACATATAACAAATACAGACTTTCCGTAGCTTATTGCTGATGAACCACCTTTTACCACGCACCAAATTTTGAATTCACACGGGTCATGTACAGTTGACAAATCCCCGTCAAGAAATTTTGGCTACAAAAAAACTTTCCTTTTTCTTACGGATTGCTGTTGTGTTGCTGGCAATGCTTTATTCTGTTTAATGTATGTAAACCAAAATGCCGATATGCAGTTGGTTCAATAAAGAATATACTTACTTACTTGCTTAATTCAGATAAGCACTGTTTTGATCTTTGCGATAACCAGGTATTGCATCAATTCACTTCCTAAGAGCACAGTCAAAAAAGCAGCTGGCCTTACTTTGTTGGCTGGTGGATCCATCACATTCTCCACAGCTTGGACTTCGTTACCTGGTGACCGGTGAGGGCTTAGTGATTCGCTGTTTTTTGCTAGATCCGAGGCCAACATTTCCCTCTGCTCCCTAAACAGAAACATTGCTCAAAGTCACCTCAAACAACATATGCTCAGCAAAAACAGAAGGTACTAACTAGGTAATACTCACCAACCATATTACTGAGTAGCTTGATCTTCTTATGTGAATCATCCCTAGCATTTCAGAGGGACGCTCACAAGACATGAAATAAATGTTGGGGTAAATTTGAGATAGAACTGTCAAGTCACCCAATCCAGCACAGTAAAATCACTGTGCTATAAATACACCAAAATAATCCAATCGAATTCTTCTACAAAGTTAGCATATAACGCAGAAGCTGTCGACTGATATTCAAACTCGTGAAACATTTAAAACAGAGAGCTGTAAGCAAACCTTGCTCCAGGATCATCCCAGACCACTTCAACAAACTGCGATGGCTGTGTGTGGAGATCTGCCAGCATTTCTGAAAGAGATGAGAACAAGACTTGAGGGTTATGCTCTTCATGGATGTATTTCATCCATCATTAAACCAACAGACAACAACAATTCCTAAAACCAAAGCACAGTGCAGACTGCAGACAGAACCTATCATTGAAACAACTGCTTTTAGATTTGGATTCAGTCTTTTCTATTAAATGTTCAAGAAGAGACGTGATACTCATCAGGTGGAGCAGAAATCTCAAAACAAATTTCTGCCCTGGTGGGATTTGAACCCCCAACCTCTCTACAGCACATTACCACTACATTATCGAGCATTGAAATACAGACGTAAAAAGTATCAAGTCATCCAACAACCTAATAAATACCAAACTGGCCCCCTGATCACAGGAATTGCGCGATGTTTAAAACACTGTAGCATCTATACTACGAAGTCACATGATAAGCTACATTTACGTTTTGCAAGGCACTGAAGATATGCCATAATGACGTGTAAGGAAATGCAACAGATAATTTGGAAACTCACTAGGCATCGGATTGACTTTGCTTGTGTTGGATTTTGAGACAGATGCAGGCTTCTTGTCATCTAAAAAATCAATCCACAAAACGATATCGTAACTTCCAACTGTCAACTCAAGACGTTCTATACAAATGCTACATGAACAACCAAATATGGCAGTCTTACAGACTGATCTTCTGGATATTGACCTGATTACGGCTTGGTTTTGGTGTGCCCCTGAGACGGTTATTGTGCAGGGACCTTGAGCAAGTCCTTACAATTGCTCAACACCATCGATTGATGCTTGGTAATGATATAGTGGCAGTTAATAAATGTGTAATGATAATAATAATACGTCTCACTGCGTTGCGAATTTGTATCAAAGTTCTGTGGTAATGTGTCAAGGACTCAAAGTCTCAGACTGTTTGTTATGTGACACACTATAGCCCATCGGATTAAGTGCTCGCATTGCGATGTGAAAGTGAGAGTTCAAACATCTGTCTCTGATACAGTACAGTCATTGCAAACAAACACACACACACACACACACACACAGAAAAGGTCAACAATTGACCTTTACTTTACCTGTTTTACTCGTCTACCTTCTAGATGGTAGATTTGTATATGCCCCTTCAAGATCCCTACTCACCTGTCTCTTCTTTGCCGCCGACATCCTGCACAGATCGATTCTGCTTAGGGTCGCTGAGGTTGAGTGCATCTTTATCAGCTGCAATTACAAACAGATTGGTTTTTGAGAATTTCAATCTGATCATTGTTTTCATAAATGCTCTAGATTTCTCAAAAAGAGATGTTTTGTGTTATTAGTTTCAGCTTTAGACAAGTTCTTACACAAGAATGAGTAGGTGTCCTCTATCGAGTACCCGGTAAAGTCCAGGAGGTGATCACACGCTTGCAATTACAATTATCGAATTTATATTGCAATTTAAAATACAACTATATAGCCTTCAGAACACACATTCTGTCACTACATAAGCTGTAAAATTCTTTACAAAAATTTAATGCATACGAAGTCATAAAGAAATGCACACGTGTTCTTACATGAAAGAATTCGTGTTAACGGCTTCCCTCTTCCATGATTCCTACAAAGAAAAGCAAAATCGTCAAGTCTGCTTCATCTGCCTTCAGTAATCTTAAGCAGTATTTGTCTTTCTTGACACAGTTTATTTCTTCATCACAATCTCCTATCACATCAATACGATTTTAGCTATCAACTGTTCATCTCCTGACTTGATATAACAAGCTCTTCACATTGAGGCTCTTCACGTGGGGCGTGGTGGCTCAGTGGTAAGTTCGGCGCCTTGTGACCGAAGGGTTGCAGGTTCGAATCCCACTCTAGCCGCTGCGTACGGACCTTGGGCAAGTCCTTCACTCGCAATTGCTCGTGGCGCTTCGGCGTGAAAATTCCGGCACAGTATCAAATGCTGTAGTCGGGAGCGCCTCTGAGTAGTAGTTGACTTCGAGAGGCGCTATAGAAATATCCGGAATAAATAAAAAAAATAAAAATAAATTGAGAACCAATACAGAAAATAGTAACAGTTACCATAATGAAAACGATGGTAACAACTATACTAGTGAACAAGCTGGTGCTATGTGCTTAGCCTTAGAGCAGCATTTTAGAAGTTTGAAGTTTACGATCACAATATATTGAAAATAAATTTCTCATATTAAGTCAGTCATATTTAAACAGCATCATACTTTGACGCTTCGTTTAGTCGCTTTAGACCATCTAACAATGCCGACTCTCGGGTTGACTTCTCCTAAACAAAAGAAAAACACGATAAAAATCATAAGTCACATCTCCGAGAAATGAAGCACAAAATTTTGTTAATTCACTAATAAATACCAAACAACCTGAAGCTTTGCTTGACTAAAAAACAAGGTAAAGTCCTAACCAGACACTAACAAATGTTTTACAGATAGACAAACTATAGGGAAACAATACAAAGTTCTCGTTACGTTATCAGGATAACACAATAGCCTGACACGCTCAAGCATTCACAATGCAATAAATGAGATCATTTCCTATTGAGTAAAACTCCCAAAATAATAGCAGACTTGAACTGACTCTATCAACAAAAACTTTAAGCCAAAGCTACAGAGCTAAACAAATTAACGAAAAGCATGCACTAAAACATATGGAAAACTAATCCCTCTCCTTGTTAAAGGGTTAAAAAGAAAGTAGCTGAACATGACAATTTTTTAAATTGGAAACCTACACCCACCCTATATTAGAAACAAACTGAGCGGTTGCTGTCGCTTCGTATCCCAGACGCAACGTAGTCCATAAACAGTGCTAATTTAAAGCACTGCTAACTCACTGTTGCCGCACAGTAGAACAGACAGCAAAGAAACGATTTAAGTCAAAAGTTTTTAGGTAATCCATGGGAACTGAGAAAAGGCACATACGTTGGGGGGAGGGGGGCCTGAGCTGAGATATTACAATATTTTAAATGCGATCTGCATCACATGAAATGCATTAGGCCCACCTGGTTCTCCAACTCCCCACACGCCTTCGCAATGTCTTCATCACTTAATGTCATGTCCGTCATTTCATATGCTTCATCCTCATCTTTCTCTTCCACTGTTGAGACGACGATTTTCTCGACCTCATCGCTCTTTGAAGCCGATGTTTCCGATTGCTCTTCCACAAGAGAACATGCCACAGGTTCAGCAGACTTCGTTGACAGAGCACTAGAGCGTCCGGCAACAGGCTCCAAAGCTCGGACAGAGTTGGTGTTGCTGCGAGCAGAGGTGCGAGTCTGACGAGCCGGGGTTTTGTGCGCTGTTATGCTCTGTTAAACAGAAATTATAAGGCAAATTAATAGTACAATTATCTGCTAACTTTTCATACTAATGCAGCACCAATACATCAAAAGATTATGCCAAGCAGCTGTGTATTAAAAGACTTTCTCCAGTCCCTGGCACAACGACCTGCTCAAAACTACCCATATTGCATAAAACAGCAGAAGCTTAACCAATCAGTCATCACTGAAATTAATTATTACAAATCAACAAACTTCTACAAAGGAATGATCCCAGGAAGAAATCTCCTTTGACCAGAAAGGACAAGTGCAGTTCCTAAACTTTGGCATTGCTTATCAAAAAATGCCCATTCCATCTGACACATCAGAAATTAAATTCTGGTAACAGCTGGAAAAGTTTTTCAACATCAAAATGCCAAAGGCATCATCTACTGGATCTAACTCCAGATTTTTCTAACAACTTTATTACCACTTACTAGTGACATGTTCGGATTATATGTATGCGGAAAACTTGATTCATCCACTCGACAGTTCTGCTCTTCACACTATCATGCACAGATAAAAATAAACAACACACAGATAAGCTAGAAAGTGATGAGAGTACAAGCAATGAGTAAGTGAGTCAATCATGACCCTAAAGACAATGATCAGCTTTAGACTTATAAGACTAAGAAAACTACAAGCCTCTACAAAATAAGTTTTGCTGTAACACTTCAACGACAAGCTGTCACAAGCATGTACTAAAAGTGACTGAGAAACCAGTGCAGCTTGTCATAAAAGCACTAAAGAATGCTTGCAAACTGCTTGAACAAATTCCCTCTCTATAACTGAGGGAACCAATTAAAACATAAATAAATGCATGATAAATAGTTTACCTTAACTTTAAGGTACCTTTCAACTGCTGCTTCGGACACACTACTATCAGAGAATTTTGTCTAAGTACTACAGAATGTCCAAATAATGTCTGGTGCAGCTTGCGGATAAAGGCCACAGCAGTATCAGTATAAAGCACACTGTGCTTCAATGTCTAGACAATTAATGTCAGTGTAAGTGACTCAGGCCTAGACATTAAGTCATTAAGCATTCTGGCTAAATAAATGTATACTTGTTCATGGAATAATGTATGCATTCTTTCAAAACTTTTTAGTGCCTCAAAACAATGTCAAAACAATTTCAAATTACTAGCAAAATAGTTTCAAATTATGTGCTGAAAACAGCAAAATGTCTAGCTGCATCCTCGAAGGCCAGAATGGAGCAACGCTGCAACAGTTGGATAAATCTTGGTGGTAGAACAAACAGCAAGGAACACCTACCGCTGTAAGCCAATGCGGAGAAACAATACATTTTCCCTGATCTCTTGCCATTCGAAATTCTTTGTTTGTGTCATTCAATCGGCCCTTGAGAAAAGTAAGAGCAAATAGAGCAGATTAAATGAAAACGGAATATCGGCAGAAACAAACAAACAACACAAAATAAATGATCAAACCATTAATGAAAAAATATGAATAATTAAAACAATTAATCAATCAGTAACAATATAAAAGCATGAGTAACCAGAGAAAGAAGTACACCAAATATAACATAACTCCCAATTAACGTAAACATATTATGAAAATGAGAAACTAAAAAGGTCAAGGTTCTAGTTAGAACAAATGAACTGGCAATGGTTGGACAAAGCGAAGACATGTGGGACATGGATGGGTTGAGCGATCACCCCTTGTAAAACAGAGTATGTGTTCCCAACTCCCAAGACGGTTACAGTGCTTGGTCATTAGAAAGTGGCAATTAATAAACGTGTAACAATAACAACATCCTTGCAAGGAGGTCAATGCAGAGCATGTTAATTACGGACGCAATTGAAACAAGACAGCGAGACTCATCACGGGAAGCGAGGGAGATGGCAACGTAAATGTACCTGGAAGATGAAATGCGTGCAGCTGCTGTCGTACGTCCACCGATAATCAGCTCCAAGTGAAGCTGCAATGTTGTTATATTCACTCTGATTTTTACTCAGTTTCTTTCCAACAGCGATTACCACTCCCTTCAACGGACCAGCGGCTGCATCCTGTTTCCACAACAAGCACACAGTCTGTATGTATGTATGTAAGCATATATGTATGTATATATACATGTATGTATATGCATGTATGTATCCAGACACCTAAAAGTAACACATAAATAAAATTTAAATAAATAAATATTTGTTTCTCTGCTTATTATTTTAAGTATTTCACACAAAAATTGTTATGGAAATGCAATTGGGAAGGCCACGAGAATTTGCCATCCATCTAACATTTTTCAGGGGAGACCAATAACATGTCAATATTCAATTAAAAATTACTTAAAGACACGATATATTACATCTTAAGGGCAATTTTGAAATCTGTGCCAGTCAGTCAGTCAATTAGTATCAGAGTTTCTAGATAGCATGGTCAGGATGTGCAAATTCTGTACGTTAACACAAGCACATCGATAACATAATGTCAGAATGTTACACTAAAAATAACATGATCACAACAGAGGCCTACAGTTCTCAGGCAGTACTCTTCGTCCTGCAGTTTCTGTGAGAACGAATCTTCCTTTCCCCAGCCGGACATACTGTTCTTGACAGCAATGCTGATGTTCTCGGCAAAGACCTCTTCCAGAGGCTGAAGGATGAACGAGAAAATGCATGACAAATTCAATTCAAAAATTACAACACAGGTAGGGTTAACATGAAAAGAAATGAATAACACAGATTTTCAAATTTAAACCAAAATTTTTAATTAATACCATTAAGGAAAACAAAAAGTTCAAAATATGGAGGGATTTGCTTGCTGTACTCACAAGACTAACGCGGGTTTGTTTCTTCGCTACTTCTACTGGAGAAAGCCAAGGACTGAGAACACCCTGGAACAGTAAAAGCTTCCACTTAAATATAAGTACGTATCCAGAAACTTGCCATACCACCTCTCGAACACATCTCAAAAACACTGCCTGCGTCAAAATAAATGTTAAATTTTTGGGTCGCTGTCCCAAGTGTGTGGAACAGACATTTACTGAGGAGGCCATAAGTGTTCAAGGCTTCAGACAGTTGAAATTTCATCTTTACATAACTCGTAGTGCTTCTGCCAACAATTGTCATTGCAAAGAGTTCTAGAAGTAGCTGGCTCTTAACGACATTATAGGTAATTGCTGTAATTACATTAGGGTAGGTTGCTGGCATTTGCGATGAGATGCTGCAGAAGGATCCTAAGCACAAGATGGTAGCAGAAGATATCAAATAAAGAAGTGTGGTCCACCAGAAACATCATACAACAAACAATGGAAAGAAATTCAATTTCTTTGGACATAACTATACGGTGGACAATACCAGGATTGACTAAACAGTTTGGAATTATTGACAATGGCACAGAGACTAGAGACAGACCAAACAGAGAATCACTTGATATCACAGATTGGTGCAAACTGGATTGCAACGGCTGGATCTGGAGGCACAGAATCAAAGAGTGGAGAAAGATAGTGAGACATGTGATCAGCACCAACTGGTGATGAGAGAAAAAAGGAAGAGGATAATTACATCAGGTTGAGCACTTCAGCTCTTAGCACAGAATGTGAAGTTCTGAATCTCCCTCTAAGTAATCATTGTCCTCAAATCAGTCCAACTTAATATACAACTGCCTGCCTGGTGCATCTAGTAATGAACAGTCATGAGAAATAAAAAAATACTTTAATTGATTCAATACTTTCTACATTATTATTGATAACTGTGACTTTCTCACATTAAGGTTGAGCTTAGGATGATATGCTTCGCCTCCCATGAACTTGCTTGGCGTGTCAACTTCCAGGGCAGTCTCTGGCAAAGCAGCTGGAGAGGGAAAGGCTCCAACTGGTGTCGAGGGCATTCGTCTTTCCCCCTGAATTAGGTCCTGACAAGAAGAGCAAAGAACCAATAAAAGAGTGTCATAACAGCCTCATAATACATATAATATATCTGTGTGTGCGTGCGTGTGTGCGTGCGCATTATCTAAACATAGCACCTCTATTTAACCATAAGTGAAAGAATGCTACCAGAGGACTCCTGAGTTGAGCTAAATATATGTCTAATTACAGCACATAATTAGTCAAGGCAGTCTAGGACCTATGCATTATCTAGCAGCTTTTATTGCCAATCACATTTCAATAGCACAGAACGACATTTCTGCTTTAATATAAACTTAAAAAATATCGAAATAGAGTGTTGCTGTCGTTACCTCAACTCGGCTGTTCTTTGGAGTCTTTCGGTAGATCGCGGTGCCTTTAGACTCAGCCACGGCAATAGGTTCCTTGACAGGATTTGCTGATTGAGAAAATAATTTAAGTATGATACAGTAACTTCAAAAGCTGTTTTTTACCCAAAGGCATGTCTTTTCATTAGAATAAGCACAACAAACAACATTCAAAACAACATGCAACAAACAACATGCAACCAATGTTACTGTTAACTCTTTAATAACGAAAGGGATTATTTTTTCCACACACTTTAGTACACGCTTGTCGTTAAAGTGTAAAGTTGAAGTAACGATAAAGGTTAACCAGTTATTTAACTTACAGCTAAGGATACATTTCAGGACTCTAAAGGCACTGGTGAAGTTATTTATATTTTTCACATTTCCATATATTTGCCACAGTCTGATGACTAAGAGTATTAATAAAGTTACGGCTCATTTAGCTATGCATTCTTGTGTACTTAGAGTAGTGTTGGGGCAGAAAAAGTTTGAATCATCGCCAATTGGCAAAAAATAACACATTTATTGTGCCACTAGTAATGGCAGCCCCAAGGCTGATGCATCCTTCACCTGAACATGCTGAACTGCAAAAAGGGTAACAGGACAATTTTTCCCTACAGGTTGCATGACTACGAACAATCATTTTCACAAGATACACTATCTGAACCAAAGTTACGAGGGTTAAAAACAATGGGTAATACTGTTTGACTATTGAGACTTTGACCTGGCTACCCCAGTAGATTAGGATTGTTTCCTCTGATTTCCCTTGATGTGACCACTGACAGATGCCTTACGCTTTGCGATAAAAGCACCGTAGAAGTCACTAGATTCGGCGGGAATGTGAATAAGATAAATTTTCTACAAAAGTTATTCAGTTTAGAAGGTTCTTACGGAGTGATGAACATTTGTCTTTGTTTAACAACTCGATGTCTTCATTTTTCCCCGTGTAGCAAACGTCCGTGCTGCCGATTTTAGTCTTTCTGAACTTTGCTGCATCTTCAGAAGAATTTTTTTTAGATGGATCGGGCATTAAATGTTTATCAGACGATCCAGATGGTTTCTGGCCTTCAGTCACTTTAGGTACTAATTCACGTTTCGTGTTTGTAGGAACAAAATCATTCAAAACTGAAAACGAGTCTGTGTCGGTTGAAGTAACCGGCTTCTTAGAATTTGTATCCACGTTTTTTTCTCCTTCCACAGACTGGTTTTTAGTAAAGACTGAGTCATTACCTGCCAAATCCACTTCCAACGCTGCACCTGCATCGTCCTTCGTAGTGACTGGAACGTTGAGAGTTGGCACAGTGCCATCAACTGATGTTGAACTCTCTGGAACCGCTGTGATGTCATCAGTCATGGAAGATTTACCAGTTCTTGCCAGTTTACGGTTCTTTTTTGAAAGCGGAGATGCCGAGCTGTCTGGGCGAGACACAGAGCTGCTCCTCGTTGTCCGCCGTAAAACCCGACTCTCGTCGACTGATGATCCAGCTGCACTGGGTAGAGGAGGCTCCTTGAAAACCGCACCTAAATCCACAGCATCTTTGGACGTCTTTTTGGCATCATCTTTGACCTGGTTCTCCGTTGCTGATGGTTGCGGGGCACCCGCCACAGGGGCAATACTGCGGGATCGTTTAGCCGGGATTGGTGAATCAGACGTACAGTCGTTGGCTCTCTTGTTTGTCCCCACAATGGCCGGTGGAGCCATGGACTCAACTGCCGACTGGCGAGGACAATTATCGACACCTGTCAATCATAAACAGTGTTACAGGTGGTGGCGTTTAATAATCTCAAACACAACAACAGACTCAAATATAAAGTAATGCAATAAGAAAATGCTTGCAGCATTCACAGACACGATCTAACAAAGTTCTTTCTCCTCAATCACGATCCAGACACAGCACTGCATTTGTAATGTACCACTTACACCCACAGTGACCAACAGCACATAGTCAGCTGGGAAAAGCAAATATACCAGTCTTAAGCCAGTATTTAAAAACATTTAGGAGCTAATTGTCCTTGCAGAGATACATGAATAGAGTTCTACATAGTTGAACATGCATATGAGAAGCTCAACATTTCACAATTTAATCATGGTAACGGCAGCGCGTAGCATTCATTTACCTAATTTAAGCTCATGGAATAAAGAAATACTAAAAGAGAATTTCTGGAGAATGAATAAAATAGAATTTCTGGTGACTGCAAGTAAAGCTAAATTTAAATTACCTTCAAATGAATTCAAAATATACTCATAACAAGTGAAATTTTAACTACCTATGAGGAACCTCACCTCACCTTCCTAGTTCTGCCCTACTTCACCTTTATGCTAAATTAAACTGAAAACGAAAGTGAACAGGACAGAAAGCCACACTACTTAAAAACTGACCATTAGAAAAAGTACTTGCCATTTGGTTCATCAGGAAAATCATCAATCAAGTACTTTCCCACATCAACTCGTCTGCCAGTTCGAGCGCATTCGAACAACCACCTGTTACAAAAAGTCAGACTCAACAGTGATCTGTCAATCATACTGGAGCTCATAAACATAGGCATACTATAAAAAGTTTAATTCACACCCCAGCAGCTAAATTTAAGAAACTCCAGTAAGAGCTGATACTCCCGATACTCCTCAGCTTCACATAAAATTAATAAGAGGCTGGTCCACGACACAAAGCTGATTAAGAACTACTCAGCCTCTCGTAGCCTCTTTTCCGCAAGGCTTGAAGACCATTTTGTTCAATCATGGTTTCATTGTGTTATGTCAGGAGCGCCTCTGACGAGTTTCTCTTGAAGTGACACTATATAATATATATTTTGTTAGTATTGGCCCTTCATTGTGGCATCAGCTTACTGCTTCAGTCTGGGATGCACTATCTGGTGGTCCTGCCATAGGTTTTCGTTGTCTTAAAACTTGCCTTTATTCCCAAGGAGTTTCGCACTGGAAGCGACTCTCATTGGTGGACACTGGGTAGAGGTGCTTTATAAGTTTTGAAATACAATACAATACAAAATAAATTTGCAGTTACAATTAGAACTACAATATGTTGGTGGTTTGTGAGTCATTAGCCACTAAAGCAGCTAATACTGAAACATTTACCAATCATAGTTCCGAGTGATATTTATTCAAAGACAGTTGTATCACACCTAATGAACTTGTTAACTACAGGTGGGTTCTAACTTACAATTTATTAACCGCAGGTATGTTCCACTTCTTAGCTGCATCATACTTGGATCCCTCGGCTGACTTTACAATCAGATGAGTGCTAGCCAGGAGATTTCCTTTGGCCCGCCTCAGAAAATAATCCTGACACCTGCAATTAAAAATCACAGGTTCCTCAAGCACACAATAATTTTGTATTCCAAGCAGCAAAATTTTGTACCAGCAAAAGCAGGGAAGTACACAGCATGTCCTGCAGTGCAGCAGCCACATGTCCAGGACCTTAGGACTTGTACATTCCCGACTGAAAAAAGGGCCAGCGAGGGAATGAGCACCTCCCTTAAAGTTCCACTAAAGACCCAAGAGCCTTATTTTAAACTATGCAAGATGTGGGTTCAGATTTCCTTACTCGGCTATAATAAGTACATTGACCGTACACTGTTGGTGGGATGATAAGACGGTGAGGGAGAGGACTGGCCATCCGTCCTCATGTGCCATGGCTAAGAAAACTGAAGTTGTTAACACTTCCTACTCATGGCTGCCTTTCTGAAAGCTACCTGGAAAACAATGCAGCTTGTAGTTAAATTGTTACAGAACTGCTCTTCTTCTTCTTCCTCTGATTTACTGACCTTGCAATCAAAAAATTAAATAAATAAATAAATGCATAACTAGTTGACCCGACTCACTTGCCACCCAACGTTTGCGATACCTCGAGCAGAACATCTCTCTCGATTCCTGAATAGCCGCTGAAAGTTTAAAAAAATCCAAATAAATTACTGATATACCAGAAACACATCAGAACCTGAATGCATGATAATTTACTATATTTTTAAAATTAATATTATTCGCTATATTCATCACCATTGTCATTGTTATTTCATCATTAGATCATGCTAGGATACACGTTATTGTCTACTGGCAACATATTAGCACTGACTCTATGGACTCAAATTCATGTATATATGTAAGAATATATGTATGTATGTAGTTAAACATTTAAATAGCCCCTTAAAGCACCTCTTGATGGCACTGGAACAAGGCTGTCTTACAGTTCTAAAAGGTTCATCTTAAGTTTTAGCTGAAATGTTTTTTGTGCATCAACGAGTTCGAACCAATTAATTCTGCATAAGTTATGCATACATTACATATTACTTTAAAAAACTGTTGAACATTGCAGTAGTTGGTTTTACCTGATGGACAGGATACAGCCGAGCAGTGGCTGAGCATCGGGAACGAGCAGTAGAGGTGTGTAGACGATGTTCTCTTCAACAGGAAGCACTTGCTCACTTTCAATGCTCATTTGCTACACAGTAAAGGCAAACTCAGAGAGTGTAACGGAACAAAATCAGATTTTTACTTATTTATATGTATGTATATTCATTTATTAGGCAAAACTGGTTGGCACACTGCAACCATGAACAACAGAATAGATAATGTAAATAATGTAAATTAAAGTTATGCTGGTTATGAGTTGTTGTGGAATGTACTCAATTTTTTTTATAGAGGATGCGCGAGATATAATTTTTATTATCTTTGTCTGGAAGTTCAAATGGGTGGGCTCATGGTGTAAGCCCCGATGGCGACATTTTGTTGGCGGGAATAGGGCTCTTAGAACAATTAGCACTAGTTTACGACTGCCCCTCGGTGGCAGACAGATGAGATCTTGTAGAAATACAGAACTAAGAAGATTTTCAAGGAAGGAAGCGGAGTTTAAATTTTCAGTCCACTGGGAGAGGATTGGCCACCTGTTCTCACATGCTGAGGCCAAGACAATGAAATCTCTAGCAGTTCACACCTCTTCAAGTTAGCTTAAGGGACTGCTCTTTCCCATGTTACTTGCATTGCTCTTATAGCAAAAAACACATAATTTACTTTGCTCTTACATGGATTACCTGTAACAATTATGTTATTTGAATTGGATTAACATTTACCAGCCAAGCATTTGTGACGACATCTCCGACAGTAACATTGACAGAACAACCGAACAGAGGTACGACACCAAAGTCTGCTAAGGTGCGTGTTGTCGGTGGAAGAACAGTACCTGCCACCATGAAACAAATAGTACCAGGATATGTAACAGTATTAGAATGGATACAAAAACCTACCTAATCAGTTACGACCAACCTACCTGCTATCTGTTTGTTGACATTGTCAAAATTTGGTGCTTCGTGGAGTATCTCCATAGTGGTGCTACATAAATGTCTGATGACATCACATCAAGAAAAGCCATATTCTAAGATTTTTGTTTTTATGTATGTATGCATGTATCAGAGCATTTGAATAGCGCCCTTTAAGTGACTCATAAGGGCGCTCCTGTACAGTTACCTAGGAATTACCGAACTCTTTCTTAATCTATTGCACTTAAGACAATGCGTTTTAAGTATCTCACAAATGTGCTGCTCCTTCTAGTAATAAACAAATCAATAAATACTACATAATTCAGTCAATAACTTATTGTACCAAGGCACAACTGAAGGTAAGGTCAGATAACAGCACAATAACAACACAACTTTATCAACAACAAATGGTAGAAGTATCTGATTCTTGCATAAACTCAGCAAGAATCCAACAAAAGAAATCCTGCTTTCAATGGCTCCTACCTCACTAATTACAGCGTCATTATTTGAAAGCAGACGCATCAGCAAACCGATCGGAAACAGCAATGTTTCGCTGTTTAAGTCAATGTTCTATTTTATCATAACTTTTTTAGCTATAAATCACAGCTATAAATCACACCATCATACTACCTCCTTGTTCCTTGATCAAACTACACAGCATTTCCTCCTCCTCCAAATCAAAACCAAACACCCGGAACTTCATCTGAGCGAACAGTGGCCCTGAAAACGCATTCAATGTATCGTTCAGCTACACAATACAGTGTAAAACATGACCAAAGTCACTATAAAACGTAAAGTAATGTGACTGACTAAAGTATTTTCATTGAAACACCTCATCATTCCTCAGCCTTGACACTACGCAGTCAAGGAACTCTGAACAAGGTGTCGACTGTTAATCCTTGACGGGAATCCATTCGCTGGGCTTTGCATTTGCACAGGAGTCAGCCACTGGTGAGTTTTCTAGTTAACTGTTTAACCTTCTGTTCTTATAATATTTGGGGGGTGCTCAATAGTGTAGTGGTTAGCATGCTCATCTGTCAATTGAGAGGTCAGGGTTCAAATCCTCACCAGGGCAGAAATATCTGTTGAGATTTCTGCTTCACCTGCACACCTAGCCAACTCAGCTATAATAAGTACACTGACTGCACACTGTCGGTGGGAAGATGAGACGATGAGGGAGAGAGGACTGGCCACCCGCCCTCGTATGCCATGGCTAAGAAAATGAAGTTGCTAACAATTCAGACCCATGGCTGCCTCAGGGCTGGCTTAAGGGACTGCTCTTCTTCTTAATGACATTAAACATTGGCAGCTGTTGCATTATGTACCTGTTGGTATAGTGCACAAAATTCCTAACCTACACCACATTCACAGGCCAAAAACTAATTACAAGACAGTGTCACAAGTAACACTTTCTGAATACAAAAGCTACAGGACATATCACAGAATTTTATTATTACAGTATTAAGTGTGTCTATCAATATAAATGAAATCATTACTATTGGTATAACTAGTAACGAGATATGAGTTGACAAAATAGCTTACCAACTGCAGTTGCTTCACATTCTTCTTCCCCGTCATCTGCTTCAAGATCTTCATCAACATTCGGTGGGGGAACATACATAGTGGCTTCTTCATCTTGTCTGCTCCGGTTCGATGTCTCCATAGAGACGTTCTCAGCGTTCAGGGCACAAGCCTCCCCAGCTTCTGCTGCCCTCATTAAGGTACTCTCACCAAAAGTACACCCTGGACAAAAAGTTTCGAATTTAAAATCTAGGTAAGCACACTTTCTGCTATGCACCCGTAATCTGCTGATTGTTGCAATGTTTGTGCTTTGGCTGAAATATCCATCAAAACCCTGGACTATCTAAGGACTGCTGAAACAAGCCCTGCAATAAATGAGCAATAATACTACCTGACTCTATTTTACATCATGGTTACGATTCGATGCTTGACACGTTGAGCATTTGCTATGTTGTGCATGGTGTTCACATTTGAATCTCCCCTAACACAATTACTTCTAATTCAGTAATAATAATAATAATAATAATAATAATAAAAATATATATTCGTATTTATTCACAAGCTCACTGATAAAGTTACATTGAAACATAACAGTACAATTATCAAGATCTTATTGAACACGTCTTGGCAGCCTGTTAGGCGCTCACTCATTTTACTGCTGCCCTCCTATGGAGTGGAAGGCTGAGTCGACCTACAGCTACACGAAGTCCTCAATCCCTACAATACTGTATTATACACAATTCAACTAGGGCATAACCATTCCTTCCTTCTTCTTGAAGTACACACGCTCACTGTCGCTTGATGTCATTCGCACACCTCCATTTGTCTGATCACCTAGGCACAATCCATCTCTACACAATATATCCTCATCATCATCACTGTGTTCACAACACAGTAAATTGTTTTCTTCATATCTCCTTGCCCGGATATACAGAGAAATACAACAATCTGGCACAGTAGCCATTGGATATTAGTAGCATCATACGACTACAAGTAAAAACAACTTTGCAAAGATGAGAACGACATCTATGAAAATGCACCTGAGGTTGATGTTCCCATGTATTGGCTGAGCAATTCCTGCATTTCATCATTGCATTCTTTCAATGTTCGATTCCGATCTGGTCCATCGTTCTGCCCTCTGTTATCAGCCACAGCAACCGATGGAACCGTTTCTCTCTTTTCTTCTGCGCTCGAAGTCTTCCGCATTTGTCTGCATATAGAAAATGTTAGACACTAATCAACATTTATTAGTATCATTGGACACAAACACAGGCATGCACGTACACACATATAATATAAACGTGCTCAAACAGGTGTCAAACTTGTAGTTAAAGTGTGGCCAGGGTACTGGCATCAAGTTTGAGCAGGTACCTGACCACCCATCACTCCATCATCAAGTATTTAGAGTGGAAACATTATTCAATATATCTGTTAGCAAAGCCAAATATAATTCTTAGATACCAAGTACATTTATGAGTTGTAAAATTCAGAGCACTGGTACACTTTCAAAAGATTAGTAACACTTACTGAATGCTTAGTTTGATATTTTTACGATGCTGATGTACTACAGTACTATATATATATATATATATATATATATATATATATATATATATATATATATATATATATATATATATACCCATACGAGACCGATAAGCCAGACTCAGTTGTGAACCCGGTTTATCCAGACATCGCCATTTTCCACGGAAATCGCGCAAAAAATTTTGAGCACACGTTCTGGCTATAGTAGACTCTAGATACACGCTGAATTCATTTTCTAGGAGGCGTTTTATATGTACAGTATGGGTTTACCACCATGGATAGCAAGACATGTAGGCCTACAGTTTATGATGGGCGCAGTGGTAGGAAAGATATATACAGTTCATGACTGCGCATGGGTAGTCCAGACTTATACACGTAAGTCACAGACGTGTGTAAATGTAATGTAAATGTAAATGTACGCGATTTTCTATAGCGACCGTATTATGGCCTCGACCCTGCTCATTTTTCAATGAATTGATCGGGTGAGATCCTTCACCACCGCTGCCCGTTTGAATGGGTGCCACGCCATTTAAGGTCCCCGTGTGGGACCGTGCTAGCCCGGGATTTAAATCTCTGAAATAAGCTACCTTCGGGAAGCGAACCGCGGTCCGCATGCGCTGTAACACAGAGTCGCATGAGACGCACAGCCAACGTTCTTACCGATGTAGCTAACTGCCAGACACGAAGCAGGTTTGTCCCCATTCTTCGCCAGACACAATAGCTATACGTGCATGTTTACTTATATTGTTCCGGAATTCAGTTAATTTAGAACAATCTTATAAGATTTGATTATTATTGTTGCATGTACGTTCACAGGTTTTTAGCATATTGATCTTGCATTTTTATAGTGGTGATGTCATAAAAATTGAGAAAGTAGCTTAAGCTATACATTTTATTATTTGATTCTACTGCTTAGATTTGATATCTATGTATGTGTTGATTTACACGTATGTATGCTGTAGCCATTTGTACTTAGTTGTGTTTATCTGGTAATAAGTAACAAATTTATGCAAGTGAAATTGCTTTAACATTTGCTCTGTTAAACCCAGTGTTATTGTTTGTGCAGTAAAAGTAACCTAAACTATACTTTCGATTATTATTTTTTACTTTATTGATTAGATTTCTTAATTGTAACTGTTAATTTTAATTAGTAACTTCTAATGCACGATGCTTGTGTCTAATGCACCTAAACCAAGCCATAAATCAGGTCAATATTCAGAAAATTTCCTTCTGAAGTAACTGTAATTTCTTGCCCACACTTTTTTAAACCCATTCTTACTCTTTGTTTATAATTTAATTATAAAATAAGTAAATCCTTGAACATGTGCCCTATTCATTTATCATTAAAGAAAATATAATCAATTAATGTCAGTTTCTTGCCTTATTAATGCATAGGCCTATTACAATATAAGAAATTGGCTACGTCAATTTCATTATAATTATTGTAATATACATTAACAATTGAGATATAATACCCAGTTTTGTAGTATATTACCAATTATAAGTATGTTACACAGTGAAGCCAAGTACCAGTGCTCGAGTGCATGGTAATGGCACTCAATAACTGAAACACAAATAGGCCTACTTACACTATTTTAGCAAATAGTGTGCACTATCGAACATCATTCAGAACCAAGCTCAAAAGTCATTTGTTCCAGCTTCCTCACCATCAGTATCTTGACTTCTGGTTTCTCTGAAATATCAACCTGGCTTCTCTTTAACTAATATTTTACTTGAAGCATCCATTGATTAATACTTTATGCATTATGACAAGGGCATTATAGAACTCATTAGTTTAGACTTCTCAACTACACTGGATTTTCGATCAACAAAATAGGAAACACGTCAAATGTACCACTTAGACTGTTACAAAGACAATTTATATGACCACATAAGCACATCTTTCATCATATGATCACATAACTTGCTGCATAAGAAGTCAAGTAGAGTGTGAAGACCACCCTTCTAGAAAAACTCTCAATGCTTTTAGTATTTCCCAATGGCAGCTGCTTAGAATTAGTGTTAAACACAAAATTAAAATAGAACAACAAACTCAGAAAGCAACAGCATGCTATTGAAGGTCAGTCTTTGTCAGTTAGAAGTTATGTAATGTGCAGATATTCCGAATTACTTCTTCAGTACAAGAGCCCAGGCACGAGTTTTAATTTGAGCTTCTGTGCGATTCCTTAAAACTGGAAATTCCGCTTGCAGTTGGCGGATAGCACCGAAAGAAGGTGGTCTTTCGACTCCTTCAAAATGACGCCTGATGATCTTCAGCTCATCCTCACTCCAAGCATTGTTTCTCCCTGTAAATCAGAAAGCAAAACAACTTGCTATACTATGAAGGGTGAAGTGGGATACCTACAGGCTCAATAAGGTTACAAGCTTTGATACCCCTGCATTTTAGATTTTGAATCTCTAATTTTCTATCAGAAATATTACACAACACATTAAAGGTGGTACAACTTCAGCTCCTGATATAACCAATACAAATAATAATTGTATTCTCCCTCTGCACTCTAACCTTTGGCTTAAAACATAATTGTTTAGTGACATTTTGCCTGAGGGATTGGATCATATCAACTAGGTATATAAAACAATGGTACTAGGCTATTGCCAGAACTATTACAAAGAATAATTTTCTACAATACATGAAACAATAATAAAATATGTATGTCCTCTTGAGATAACATGCTAAGTACACACAATTACAGAAAACATCCCAAATATATAAAACTTGGTGATATATTATATTTATTATTTAGCCTCTAAAGATGACCATGACCTTAAAAATGATGCTAATGTCATTAAGTGCTTACAGAAGCAAGTATATTCTTAATTAACCAATTGTTTATCACAATTTGCTGTACAAACATCTTCTAAGCACAATTAGAAAGTATATACTATGCTAACAATGAAAAGGGTATTCTTTATCCTTATTAACATCACCATAATCATCATGATTATCATCATCCATGACATTGCTATCATCACAAAACCAATGCCATTATTGGTAAAAATGTACATACTAGATGCTTGATGTTGAATATGTGCTTTTTTCAAAGGATCTTCTGTTTCTGCTCTCCAATGTTTTTGAATGTGTGCTTTTTTCAGAGGATCTTCTGTTTCTGCTCTCCAATGTTTTTGAATGTGTGCTTTTTTCAGAGGATCTTCTGTTTCTGCTCTCCAATGATTTTGAATGTGTGCTTTTTTCAGAGGATCTTCTGTTTCTGCTCTACAATGTTTTTGAATGTGTGCTTTTTTCAGAGGATCTTCTGTTTCTGCTCTCCAATGTTTTTGAATGTGTGCTTTTTTCAAAGGATCTTCTGTTTCTGCTCTCCAATGTTTTTGAATGTGTGCTTTCTTCAAAGGATCTTCTGTTTCTGCTCTCCAATGTTTTTGAATGTGTGCTTTTTTCAGCGGAACTTCTCTTTCTGCTCTTAAAGTTTTAACGGGTTGTTGCACTGTTTTGCCTTTTCTTCCACTTGCATCCTTTTCTTTTTCAGCTGATTCGACACCCAGTAGTGCAGAGTTCCTTTCTAGGGTCACAGATTGTATGGTCATTAACTCGCTTTCTGATTTTGAATTGCTCTCTTCATCAGATTCGATGCGTGGCAACTTTGATTTTCGTGGTTCGTTCACGTACTTGAGATTGTCTTCACTGACAGAACATCTGTTAGGCTCTGGAATATATAAATACAATGCTTGTATAACAACAGTTCATCACAGTCAAACTAGTTTTTACAAGAAGTTTCTTTTCAATATATTTTATTTATGGCATCTGTTAAGCAAATAACATTAGTAAATCTGAATCTGAAGACGTTTTCATGGTTGTTACTTGGAGTCCGCTCAGCAGACCCGCAATAGTTGGACTGCCACACAAACGACTTTTCCACAAATTACTGCAACTAATTTCACATTTAGTGCATTGCTAAACAAATTTTACAACTGAGATAATTAAAATGCAACAGCTAAAAACTGCAATCAAATTATTCTACTCTATTTGATTTATTTCTTTGCTGGGGACTGCACACCTGTATTAAAAGCAGAGTCTTACTCTTGAAAGATGGTTAGATAGACTTCAAATGAAAACTAAGTCACTAACAAACCTTCCACTGGAAGTGAATCCAACTTCTTTCCTTTGAATGAGGTCATTTCCAATTAATCCAGAGCCATAAGTATTCTCCCAACTTTAGTTATCTCAATGGCAGGTGTGTGAAGGCGATATGCGGATTTGTGGATGTCTATGTTATGTCCCAAGTGATTTGACAACCACTCCAGCTCTCCAGGCAGCATCTCGATCAACTGAATAATAAGAATAAGTAAATACGATAAAGTAGTTGATATAAAGAAGTCTTTAAATTCATGCTTGTAAACAAGTATTTTAAATGAATTGGCCTGCTATTACTAATAAGCAGTTAAAACAGGAGTTGTTCATACTTCTGAGTTCATTTCTTATTTTGCCTCCACCAAGTTCAGTTGTTACCTGCAACACTGCTGAATAAAATTTACTGTAAATGAATCACACGTCCTATACAGAGTTCTTAAGATGCACTATATGATCTGTTTGGTTTACAAATCAACAGTATGCCTGGCAAAAGTGCTAACTTTCACTTTCTATAAAAAAACTAGATGTATTATACGTGGATGCCTACTACTATCATTGTATAAATTCATTGTACTATAGTCCCAAATAAAATTTCAAATCAAATTATTTAAACACAGACTTCAAGCCTCTAAAGAAAGGTTTTGAGCCCTTTAGGTCTTTGTAGAAATGTCAAACCTTAACTCTCCAAAGAAAGAAAAAAAATCGTTTGAATTATCATATGAAAGAAAGGTAAACATTATCAAATATGCATGGCAAAATGTTTCTTGTAAATTTCTAAATGACATCAATCAGCTAACCTGCTCTGTCACCCAGGACGTGGTCCCTGTCATCTTCATTTGGCTCTCTTTTTCTCTAGCTCTTTTAAGTGCAGTTTCAACCATTAATTTTCCTCGAGAAAACATTCTCTACAAAATTTTAATTCAGAAAATGTGAGGCTGATTCCTTGCTTCATAATATGAAGGAAACCATTGCAACTTAATTACTTCAGTTGCATTACTGTTGTCAGGCACGCATAATCCATGATCAGAATGTTGGGGGTTCACTACTTTTCCTCTAGACATTCAGTTTAATTCACAAGGTGTAATCGGACAATTTCGCAGAACCCAGTAAAAAATAATTTGGGATCAAGATAATCGTCCGCAAACGAAAATAATCGGCTTTTATTCCTCCTCAAAGCAATCTTTACTTAACAAAAATGATCGAAACTTTTACTTTGACTTGTTTTCACACGCTTTAATGTACTTTTTGCGCCAAAATGACTTTCTCGTCTCGCTTCCCATGAGGTGTCAATAAGCCACAATATATTATCCCGGGTACACAGAATTTTATCCGCCGTCAATCATCACAATCGCAATATTCCTTATTCTAAATGCTTAAGCAACGAAGTCGCTGGAACCAGTTTCTTCATATAAATATGCTTTTACTTTAACTTTTGTTATTGGCATTACCTAGCAACTTCTAGCTTACAGTATTTAATAAATGCTTTTAGTTCATTTACTACTGAGCTAGTCTGAGCATGGTCAAGGCCATACCACAGTATAAATAATACGGTCGACATTGGAAGACAACTCGACATTGGAAAACGTGTACAATTGTACATTGACATTTACTGCATTTTCCATCAAGAAAGCTACAGCATAATATTATTATAATTCCTTTTACTATTGCGTACTGTACTGTAATATAAATCGAAAAAGTTGTTGATTACTAAATTATCTGACAGATCTAGGAATTGTTTGATACTTCAGACGAGGGATGAGAATTCCGTGAATCCAATATAGGCCTACGCTTCGGAGTAGGTATCTTGAAGGGGCGCTAGGGCCTATACTACATTTTGATTAAATATTACGAGGGTAGCCTTGCAGTTGGAAAGGTGTATGGTTGTACAAGCTTTGTGGCAATATCTGACTGAGAAGCGTATTTTTTTGTGGGGAAACATTCACAAGGCTGTAAAGCAATGAGTTTGCTCTAATTTAGTAGGGCCTACAGCGTAAAAGTCAATTGTTTTAAACTCGAAGTAAACTTAGGACACAAACTTGTTTGAGCTTGTCTAATATTCTTAGAATTCTCCAGTTGTATTGCTTTAGCTCATGTTGCTTACAGCTTCCCTTGAAAGCATGTTACGAGTTATGGCTCGTCAATAAATGAAGTCACACTATTTTGGCACAAAATTGACCCCGATTCCCTTCTCGTCACATTTCGCATGAACTTCTATATACATTAAGCATAGAAGTTCATGCATAGCGTCAGACAAGTCTAACCACCTCCCGCACTTGGGACGTGACGTCATTTATGGAGAGCCCCTTATGTATATAAAAATTGTGAAAGCACTACTGAATAAAAACCGTACGAATACAATACTTAGAGAAACCTAAAACAATGCATAATTGTTTGTAATCACAAAATCATGAAATCATGTTCTTCTCAGAACACAAGTCAACGATGAAGACCTTCAGATAGGGTAGTGACAATTCCTCGACTTTCATGAAGTATATAATTATTCAGAAAGGAAGTGACCAATTGTACCATAACAGAAATCCGGTAGTGTATCAAGTATATCTGTAACACGCATAATTGTATATATACTCATTGCTATACTCATGCAATACTCATACTGTAATGCATCAAACATTTAGCTGTGCAATTAACAATATTCTCTCATTTTGTATTATGTACCAAATTAGAGAATGCATACTCGTGTATTTAATATGTCAATATATCAACAGTTTGTAGCATTCTGTCAATATGGTGACATGATGAAGAATTTAACCAAGTTAGAGACAATTCCATGAATTTTATGTACTACAGGAAGAGGAACGATGCTACCAACCACTACTGACTGCAATGTAATAGTTAGAACTACACATACTCGTGTATTTAATATGTCAATATATCAACAGTTTGTAGCATTTCTGTCAATATGGTGACATGATGAAGAATTTAACCAAGTTAGAGACAATTCCATGAATTTTATGTGCTACAGGAAGAGGAAAGATGCTACCAACCACAATGTAACAGAGTTAGGCTACCTAGTGTAATTAGAATTCTTCTAACACACATTACTATATATTACTATATATACATGTTGTTTAGGATGGGTAAATGGGTAATCCAGACTTTTAGGTTACAGACCGTTATTACCCAGACCTGAAATAGGTTTATGGCTGTTGTAAGCCCGACCTATATAAAATATATGAAGTAATGTATGCTACAATAAACTTGGAATTGTTCTCATTGCTATACTCATATCTATTTAGTGCATAAAACATTTGGCTATGCAGTTAACAATTTGCTCTCTTTTTGTATTATGTACCAAATTAGAGAATGCTTCGGTCTCAAAGAGCATTGATAATTCTGAAGTAACTTCTTTAAAATGTAACCAAACGTGAGTTCATAATTAAATGATATAGGATGAACACTGAACAATTATAGTTCAATGTTAGTCTTATACCGTTTACATTCTTTACTTCTGGTTAAATGTTTAGCATATTACATGCAGTGAAACACATATCAATGTTCTGAAGCACTACTGACTGCAATGTAATAGTTAGAACTACACATACTCGTGTATTTAATATGTCAATATATCAACAGTTTGTAGCATTCTGTCAATGTGGTGACATGATGAAGAATTTAACCAAGTTAGAGACAATTCCATGAATTTTATGTACTACAGGAAGAGGAACGATGCTACCAACCACAATGTAACAGAGTTAACTAGTGTAATTAGAATTCTTCTAATACACATTACTATATATTACTATATATACATGTTGTTTAGGATGGGTAAATGGGTAATCCAGACTTTTAGGTTACAGACCGTTATTACCCAGACCTAAAATAGGTATATGGCTGTTGTAAGCCCGACCTATATAAAATATACGAAGTAATATATGCTAGAATAAACTTGGAATTCTTCTAATTGCTATACTTATATCCAGTGCTTTTTTTCTAGAAAAAAAGGTTCCGGAACGGAACAATAGGTGCCGGTACGCAACAATTATACGCGGGCTAAAATCACGAGAAAAACGGGGTTGGGGGTTGGGAGGGGTATCAATAAACACTGAAAACAGTTCAAAACACTTAAATTAAATTAAAATAACTAAATTATTGTTTTAATTATTAAAATAAATAAATTATTTACTTATGTTTGGTTACAAGTTTAACATGTTTAAATGCAGTGAAACATATATAAACGTTCTGAAGCACTACTGGCTGCAATGTTATAGTTAGAACAACACATACTCTCATGCAATATGTAATATGTCAATATATCTATAGTTTGAGGGCATTCTTGTAATATGATGTCAAGATAAATGTTTTAACCAAGGCAGTGACAACTCCATTAATCTTATGTACTCCGAGAAGAGGAAAGAAGCTACCAACCGCAATGTTACAGAATTACCTATTGTAACTAGAATTTTTTAAGACACATTAGTATATATATATATATATAGGCTCTTTAGGATGGGTGAATGGTTAGTCCAGACATTATAGGTTACAGACCGATATAACCCAGACCTCAAAAATAGGTAGAAGACCTTATTAAGCCAGACGCATATATACAATCTATGAAAAAAAACCGCTAGAATGAATTTTGCCTTAATCTCACTGCAATGCACTAATGCCTGTTTTGTGTAGCAGTCATATGGCCGTGAGGAACATAACTTTCTTTATATTGGTATCAAGGTACCAATTCAAAACTGCGTAGATCTCAAGGATCTAGGATCAGAAAGGAAGTGACCAATTGTAACTTAATAGAAATCCCTAGTATGACAAGTACACTTGTAACCCATATAATTGTATATACAGACTGTTTAGGATGGGTCAATGGGTAGTCCAGACTTTTAGGTTACTGACTGTTATTACCCAGACCTGAAATAGGTAGATGGCCGTTGTAAGCCCGACCAATATAAAATTTATGAAGCAATATGCTAGAATTAGAACTTAGAATTATTCCCATTGCTACACAATTATATCAACTTAGTGTATCAAATATTTGGCTGTGCAGTTAACAATTTGCAAAATCTCTTATTTATATAATATACTGAATTAGAAATTGGCTGGGTCTCAAGGAACAATGATAATACTAAACTGCTCTATTCTCATCTTATACCATTTACATTATTTACTTATGTTTGGTTACAAGTTTAACATGTTTAAATGCAGCGAAACATATATAAACGTTCTGAAGCACTACTGGCTGCAATGTTATAGTTAGAACAACACATACTCTCATGCAATATGTAATATGTCAATATATCTATAGTTTGAGGGCATTCTTGTAATATGATGTCAAGATAAATGTTTTAACCAAGGCAGTGACAACTCCATTAATCTTATGTACTCCGAGAAGAGGAAAGAAGCTACCAACCGCAATGTTACAGAATTACCTATTGTAACTAGAATTTTTTAAGACACATTAGTATATATATATATATATAGGCTCTTTAGGATGGGTGAATGGTTAGTCCAGACATTATAGGTTACAGACCGATATAACCCAGACCTCAAAAATAGGTAGAAGACCTTATTAAGCCAGACGCATATATACAATCTATGAAAAAAAACGCTAGAATGAATTTTGCCTTAATCTCACTGCAATGCACTAATGCCTGTTTTGTGTAGCAGTCATATGGCCGTGAGGAACATAACTTTCTTTATATTGGTATCAAGGTACCAATTCAAAACTGCGTAGATCTCAAGGATCTAGGATCAGAAAGGAAGTGACCAATTGTAACTTAATAGAAATCCCTAGTATGACAAGTACACTTGTAACCCATATAATTGTATATACAGACTGTTTAGGATGGGTCAATGGGTAGTCCAGACTTTTAGGTTACTGACTGTTATTACCCAGACCTGAAATAGGTAGATGGCCGTTGTAAGCCCGACCAATATAAAATTTATGAAGCAATATGCTAGAATTAGAACTTAGAATTATTCCCATTGCTACACAATTATATCAACTTAGTGTATCAAATATTTGGCTGTGCAGTTAACAATTTGCAAAATCTCTTATTTATATAATATACTGAATTAGAAATTGGCTGGGTCTCAAGGAACAATGATAATACTAAACTGCTCTATTCTCATCTTATACCATTTACATTATTTACTTATGTTTGGTTACAAGTTTAACATGTTTAAATGCAGCGAAACATATATAAACGTTCTGAAGCACTACTGGCTGCAATGTTATAGTTAGAACAACACATACTCTCATGCAATATGTAATATGTCAATATATCTATAGTTTGAGGGCATTCTTGTAATATGATGTCAAGATAAATGTTTTAACCAAGGCAGTGACAACTCCATTAATCTTATGTACTCCGAGAAGAGGAAAGAAGCTACCAACCGCAATGTTACAGAATTACCTATTGTAACTAGAATTTTTTAAGACACATTAGTATATATATATATATATAGGCTCTTTAGGATGGGTGAATGGTTAGTCCAGACATTATAGGTTACAGACCGATATAACCCAGACCTCAAAAATAGGTAGAAGACCTTATTAAGCCAGACGCATATATACAATCTATGAAAAAAAACCGCTAGAATGAATTTTGCCTTAATCTCACTGCAATGCACTAATGCCTGTTTTGTGTAGCAGTCATATGGCCGTGAGGAACATAACTTTCTTTATATTGGTATCAAGGTACCAATTCAAAACTGCGTAGATCTCAAGGATCTAGGATCAGAAAGGAAGTGACCAATTGTAACTTAATAGAAATCCCTAGTATGACAAGTACACTTGTAACCCATATAATTGTATATACAGACTGTTTAGGATGGGTCAATGGGTAGTCCAGACTTTTAGGTTACTGACTGTTATTACCCAGACCTGAAATAGGTAGATGGCCGTTGTAAGCCCGACCAATATAAAATTTATGAAGCAATATGCTAGAATTAGAACTTAGAATTATTCCCATTGCTACACAATTATATCAACTTAGTGTATCAAATATTTGGCTGTGCAGTTAACAATTTGCAAAATCTCTTATTTATATAATATACTGAATTAGAAATTGGCTGGGTCTCAAGGAACAATGATAATACTAAACTGCTCTATTCTCATCTTATACCATTTACATTATTTACTTATGTTTGGTTACAAGTTTAACATGTTTAAATGCAGCGAAACATATATAAACGTTCTGAAGCACTACTGGCTGCAATGTTATAGTTAGAACAACACATACTCTCATGCAATATGTAATATGTCAATATATCTATAGTTTGAGGGCATTCTTGTAATATGATGTCAAGATAAATGTTTTAACCAAGGCAGTGACAACTCCATTAATCTTATGTACTCCGAGAAGAGGAAAGAAGCTACCAACCGCAATGTTACAGAATTACCTATTGTAACTAGAATTTTTTAAGACACATTAGTATATATATATATATAGGCTCTTTAGGATGGGTGAATGGTTAGTCCAGACATTATAGGTTACAGACCGATATAACCCAGACCTGAAATAGGTAGAAGACCTTATTAAGCCAGACGCATATATACAATCTATGAAAAAAAACGCTAGAATGAATTTTGCCTTAATCTCACTGCAATGCACTAATGCCTGTTTTGTGTAGCAGTCATATGGCCGTGAGGAACATAACTTTCTTTATATTGGTATCAAGGTACCAATTCAAAACTGCGTAGATCTCAAGGTACGCCAAAAATACTAAATTGTTCTAGGTAAGTCTAATACCATCTATAACAAAATATTATAGTTTAACTATTGCAGACAGTGTATTTATAGATGTGTATTTTCGTGTACAAAAATTGTCCTTAGGATGACTGATGTCAAAACATGTTTGAATTATCAGTATTATTCAAAGTGAAAACTTGGTTAGCAATATCATGCTTTGAAATGTTAATGTTGAAGTTTTTAAAGAACAATCCCACTATCAAACTTTTAATGACTTTATTAAGACTGCCAATCTGATGCTGTGTGACAACAGGGTTGTATGCCCCACTGAGTCACATGCGTATCTGGTTCTCACAATTCTACATCATTCAGTGTTAACTTTTTCATGAGTGATGCCTTGTCGAATAAGGTGGAGTAATCCTAGGTGTTATCCTAGATAGAGTTATAAATATCTAAGATCACCTACCACTGGTGCTACACCTTTCTGACTGCCTACCGGTTTAAAAAGTGACTGTGATAGGCAATGCTCGTAAAACATAGGCAGAAATGGTTGAGATAGGATAAAGCTGACCTTATCTCATACTATCATGCTACAAATGTGTATCTATCTGATATCAGTTACCTTAATATGTGCACAAACTGTGCAGTGGGTTGCACCTGTGAATGTGGTAATGATATAAATGCGTTCAATACAAAATAGTTTAGGAATTGTGTTGGGCTGCACACAAGCACTGCCTCCTGACTTCTGCTCTTTACTCTAAACATTACTGGGATGATCAACTCACTGATCTCAAGCACAAAGTCTATAGCAGTCCATGATGAAACAGTTGGTAGGCCCAGGCAAAGACCAATATATGAAGCCAAAAGATATGCAAAGGCTCAATATAGGTTGCTAGGAGAAACACGCAAGCAGCAGAGGATAAGCACATCTCCAATGACTTGCAAAATTATCTTCTACTGCATTCTGAAAAACACAGGAAAGCAAGTTTAAAATAAACACAAACTTTCTCTGTTGGTGGTGGTGGCTTTACTGAATCCAGTAAACTTGCCAATGCCTTTGCCATCAGTTTTAAAAATGCAAGCTCAACCAATAATGAAAATTAAAACCAAGAACTCAAAATTAATATAAATGGTATAAGATAAACATTGAACAATTTAGTATTATCAATGTTCTTTGAGACCCAGGAATTCTCTAATTCAGTGCATTATATAAAAAGAGAGCTTGCAAATTGTTAACTGCACAGCCAAAAAGTTGATACACTAAATAGATATAAGTGTGTAGCAATGGGAATAATTTCAAGTTTATTCTAGCATACTGCTTCATAAAATTTATATAGGTCGGGCTTACAACGGCCATCTACCTATATCAGGTCTGGGTAATAACAGTCATAAACCTAAAAGTCTGGACTACCCATTGACCCATCCTAAACAGCCTGTATATACAATTATATGTGTAAGAAGTATACTTGTTGCACTAGGAATTTCTATTAAGTCACAATTGGTCACTTCCTTTCTGATCCTAGACTTAGTCAAATTCAAGGAATTGTCAGTAACTAACATGAATATCTTTATCTTTGACTTGTGTTGAGAAAAGACTACAAAAAATTAAATATCGCTTTAAGTTTCTCTCAGTATTGCATGTGTCGAGTTTTTATCCCGTAGTACTTTCAGAATTTTTATGTACATAATTTATAACACACCTTTACATGATGCTGTAAGCAACATGAGCTCAAGCAATACCACTGGACATTTTTCAGAACATTAGACAAGCTCTTAAGTGTCTCTCAGTATTGCATGTGTCCAGTTTTTATCCAGTAGTCCTTTCAGAATTTTTATGTACATAATTTATAGCACACCTTTACATGATGCTATAAGCAACATGAGCTCAAGCAATACCACTGGACATTTTTCAGAACATTAGACAAGCTCTTAAGTTTCTCTCAGTATTGCATGTGTCCAGTTTTTATCCAGTAGTCCTTTCAGAATTTTCATGTACATAATTTATAGCACACCTTTACATGATGCTATAAGCAACATGAGCTCAAGCAATACCACTGGACATTTTTCAGAACATTAGACAAGCTCTTAAGTTTCTCTCAGTATTGCATGTGTCGAGTTTTTATCCAGTAGTACTTTCAGAATTTTTATGTACATAATTTATAACACACCTTTACATGATGCTGTAAGCAACATGAGCTCAAGCAATACCACTGGACATTTTTCAGAACATTAGACAAGCTCTTAAGTGTATCTCAGTATTGCATGTGTCCAGTTTTTATCCAGTAGTCCTTTCAGAATTTTTATGTACATAATTTATAGCACACCTTTACATGATGCTATAAGCAACATGAGCTCAAGCAATACCACTGGACATTTTTCAGAACATTAGACAAGCTCTTAAGTTTCTCTCAGTATTGCATGTGTCCAGTTTTTATCCAGTAGTCCTTTCAGAATTTTTATGTACATAATTTATAGCACACCTTTACATGATGCTATAAGCAACATGAGCTCAAGCAATACCACTGGACATTTTTCAGAACATTAGACAAGCTCTTAAGTTTCTCTCAGTATTGCATGTGTCGAGTTTTTATCCCGTAGTACTTTCAGAATTTTTATGTACATAATTTATAACACACCTTTACATGATGCTGTAAGCAACATGAGCTCAAGCAATACCACTGGACATTTTTCAGAACATTAGACAAGCTCTTAACCCTTTCGTGTCCCTTGTTTCCATATGGCAACACACCTAATTAAAGTTATTTTTTTTCTTAAGCTAAAATTTTAAAAAGAATTTGAAGCAGTATCTGTTACATCTATGTTGGCTATATGTAATTATTGCCTTTGTAAGTATTATTGTGACCATTTTGTTCTACTGTATGACTTTGAAGTGAATGTAGTTACAGTTTTTCAAAGTTAAGTTTTGTTGGGTTAATAATTTTTTACTGATGACTGCTAGGAAAGAAAAAAAAATATTTATGAGAAGGCATAGATCAGTATTCAACTCTGATATACCATCAAGTTACTGTTTTGTGTAAATTTGCTACTTCAGTTAGTTTTATACCGGTTGCCATTTGGCAACAATGGGAAGTCATGGATGCGTAGAAACCAAAACGTTGGGGCTTCAAGGTCTTTGCGAGTTGCTGTGCTCACATCGGATATACCCACGACTTATATCAGGGCTGTGAACCACAGTTATAGCATTGTCAGATAGTGTGGGATTTCAGCCGGCTGACTTTATCATCCTATTGTGCAAGACACCCCCAAAGAATGTGAACCACATCGTGTATTTGACAACTGGTTCAATTTTCCAGAGCTCCAGCTGAGGCTGCAGCAATTGGGATTCCACTCTGAAGGACTCTTTTGTGCAAATAGACTTCGAGGTTGCAAGTCAGCCATGGATCCTATGACAGCACAGATGACACAGACTCTGGAGTTTGTGTCACCTGGTGGTATGACAATCATGCAGTGCAAATCGCAGTGACACACATTGGCATTCGTCCTGTATCAAGATCATGAAGTGCTGGGACAAGAAGATCACGAAGTATGTCTAGGTTCAGTGATCAGCTGCAGTCACAGAGTTCAGTGCCGACATGGGAGTGTTTACCCTTTGGATATGATCTCTGTAATGTACCGCATCGACCATAAAAGTGTAAAGACCATGGTACCTTAGGATCTTCTTCTGGGTTTTGAATGTTGCCTGCATCAATGCCTTGATCCTTTACAAACGTCACTGCTCACAATTTGCAGTTGCTGAAAACGGGAGACTGAATCTTCTTGGGTTTGTTTCCCAAGTTTCCCAGTGTCTTATTGTAACAAAAAAAGCCCTCTTCTGTGTTTCGAAAACGAGACCGGCAATCAATCAACTTAGCATTTATATAGCACCCTTCTAGGCAAGTATTCAGAGGTCCTCATAGCCCAATCCATGCGAAAGAGAACAGTCTTTAGAGTAGAGAAGAAAGCAGTGGACGAGTCTCGAGGAACAGACCCCAGCTCAGAAGAAAGCCCATTCCAAATTGTGGGTCCAACGACACAGAAAGCGTGCAGCTGCATAGTAGCGGTGCAGCTGAGTGGCAACCAGTTGGAGCAGAATCACGCGAACAGACATTGCACAGATAGGAGGGAGCACAGCCAAGCTGACATTGCCAGACAATAGAGGCGACCCTGTAACAATGCGTTGTGAGAGTGGTAACCAGTGGAGGAGATCACACATCTATTCAGGAATGAGCCCGACCAAACGCGCAGCGGAACGCAGCACACGTTCAAGGCAATTGAGTCCAGTGAGGGGAAGCCAAATATAGAGGGAGCAGCAGTAATCAAGCCAACAGGTATCGAACGCATGGACGAGAGTAGCAGCAGATTGGGGGAAGACAGCAGAGCTGCCTGGCATCAAGCACATGGCCTAATACTCAGGAAAAAGAAGGCGAGACAATCGAAAGCCCGAGGAAGAGGAAAGTGATAAGTGCATCATTACCTGAAATACATGTGGACATCATTGGGCACCTGCCTGTTCAAGGACCAGACAAGGGGCGTTGTAGGAACTGCAAGAAATCCATCACCCGCATCATGTGTACTAAGTGTGATGTCTACCTGTGACTGACTTCCCAAAAGAATTGCTACTTAGAGCACCACACCAAGCCATACATTTTCATATGGAACATTAGGCATGCAAGATGAAGTTGTTTTATGTTTCTTATGCTACTTGACATTTACTATATCACTGTTGCCATATGGAAACTTTTGCCATGCATTCCCACTGTTGCCAAATGGCAACATGGAAGCTTTTGCCATGCATTCCCACTGTTGCCAAATGGCAACACTAATTAACTTTAATTAGAAATTAGTTAATTACAAAATCATGTTATGTGGTACAACATATTGTACATATCTCTTCAAAAACACACTTCAAATATTTTTTGCTGTCCCAGAAATAATTCGGGCACGAAAGGGTTAAGTGTCTCTCAGTATTGCATGTGTCCAGTTTTTATCCAGTAGTCCTTTCAGAATTTTTATGTACATAATTTATAACACACCTTTACATGATGCTGTAAGCAACTTGAGCTCAAGCAATACCACTGGACATTTTTCAGAACATTAGACAAGCTCTTAAGTGTCTCTCAGTATTGCATGTGTCCAGTTTTTATCCAGTAGTCCTTTCAGAATTTTTATGTACATAATTTATAACACACCTTTACATGATGCTGTAAGCAACATGAGCTCAAGCAATACCACTGGACATTTTTCAGAACATTAGACAAGCTCTTAAGTGTCTCTCAGTATTGCATGTGTCCAGTTTTTATCCAGTAGTCCTTTCAGAATTTTTATGTACATAATTTATAACACACCTTTACATGATGCTATAAGCAACATGAGCTCAAGCAATACCACTGGACATTTTTCAGAACATTAGACAAGCTCTTAAGTGTCTCTCAGTATTGCATGTGTCCAGTTTTTATCCAGTAGTCCTTTCAGAATTTTTATGTACATAATTTATAACACACCTTTACATGATGCTATAAGCAACATGAGCTCAAGTAATACCAATGGATATTTTTCAGAATATTAGACAAGCTCAAAGAATTTCATGTCATCAATTTGCTTCGAGTTGAAAACAATTAAGATTTTTACACAATACTAAATTAGAGCAAAATCACTGCTTTACAGCCTTGCGAATGCTACTCCAAAAAGAAATATGCTGTTCAGTTAGAGTTTGTCACACAGCATGTCCTTATACAATCGGCCAATTGTAACTTAATAGAACTCTCTTGAGTCACATTATAAATGCATGTACAATTGTTAGGCATGGCCATAGTATTTGTAGCAGTGCATACAATTATAATGTGCTACAGTAGCACATTATAATTGCATGCACAATTCATTGCCAACAATATTCCATGCCAAAGTAGGTCGAATTCTTCAGAATACTGATGAAACTGAATTGTCTTAGCTCGTCTAAAACTATTCATTTAGTTCTATATCCTTATAGTTTTATTATAGACTGAGAGTGTATAATTCTGCTGCTGCAGATTATACTATGTGTATTAAGACGCCCTTGTAACGGCATGTACTGTGTTATGGCGCCCTAGTAATGGTCGTTATTAGTATTATTAAGAATCATACAGCTGCGTAGCAGACATTTTTCTATGTGTTTGTCTATAGAAATAGAATTTGTTTCTGCCTTTACTGCTTGCATTGATGTCTCACACTAACTGGCAAGGTCAACTGTATATTCTGCCTCCTCTTTCATCCCTAACATTCTAGATTCATAAGTCTGGCTGAACCCATGCTTTTCTTGCAGGACAGCTTGATATTCAATCATTCAAAGCAGTTATATAGTATCCTTTTAAAATCTAAACTGTGACCATGCCCCAGCTACATATAATTATGGTGTGGCATAGGCCTAACACTGCAATATTCCGTTTTGATCTGGGATACCATCGTGTACCGATACAACATATTATATATATATATAAAGTAGTAGTAGTTGACTACGAGAGGCGCTCTAGAAATATCTGGAATAAAGTAAAAATAAATAAAATATTTATATATGCAGTTACATGTGCAGCATGGCATAAATTAATACTTTCGACTGCGATGTGTTTTAATTTATTATATTGCCGTGTTCAAAGTTTGAAATTTATTCCATATACTGGGAAAAAAATTTGTCTTTGTTTTGGAACCTTACTCTGTTACAATATTGGTGTAAAACGATTAATATAGTTCGAAGCGAGCGTGATCAAAATTCTTTCCGAATGTAAACAACGTATAATTAATGACGTAATGGGAATACCATCGCCATAAATAGAACAGAGCCGTAGGTCGTATCGCGTTTGCGGTTTTCTGCTTAAAAATCGCTAGAAATTCTTATGCAAAACAATCTATCCTGTTTAAAAAAATTAAACTAATTAATTATAATTAATTATAGAAGATATATTATCCGTATCGACGGCTTTTAGTTACCTTTCGAAGATATATCGTACGTCTTGATGAAACATGGAGTCAACAACTTCAGCCAATCAGAGAAGCGGAAATTTTGTCGCCAGATGGCTAAATATACAAAATTGTTGTAACGGAAAGGCCAGACCAGGGCAGAAATTGCGGTCGACGCGGCAGGTATTCCAATGCATTTGGAGCGGTCGGGGCTATTTAAGTGAGGGTCACACTCGACTGGTCTGGATTACCAAAAGTGTGTTTGCATACGTTTCAAGGCTTTTTAAGGCATTTGAGCCCTATTGGGTAACCCAGACCGAAACCGGTCTGGGTTACCCAAATCGGTCTGGTTCGCACGGGTGATATTCCCATCATGTCTGGCTTATCGGTCTGGTATGAGAGTATATATATATATATATATATATATATATATATATATATATATATATATATAATATTATATTTTAATACAATTTAGCTTAATACAATTTAGTATTATATTATAGCATATATTATATTATATGTAAATAAGTTGCGTTCCTGTCAGTTTATAACCTCCGAATAAACGAATATTGATTGATTATTAATACCACCCAGATTACATATTAAGTCACAGAAAAAACCGACCGTTTACTACGAGGTGATGAAACAAGCGGCATGTCTGGAAGGTCAATGCATCTGTACTGGTCCTCTGGCATCCACTGACTGAGGCGGAAGCAATCCACCAACCACTGGATACTCACAACTTGTGGCCTACAGGACAAGACAAAAACCAGAAGACATTAGCCAACTAAAGCGCTTCATCAAAACTTAACAACACTGAAAACTTATAACACTTCAACGTCACCCGCAACTGGTGACTCTGCTAGTTTTCTGTGCATGGCTTTGATAACTGATAAAATTCTAGTTCTTAATGAGGCTACACCTGAGCTTACCTGGATGAGGCTAGAACTGAGCTTACCTGAACGAGGCTTGCTGTAGACGTTGGACAGTTTCATCAACAATTTCACCCATAACTACATGCGACACACTTTCGTTAATTTGATTAAACCTGAAAACAAAGAAACTCCAAAGACTTCATTCACCTCTCAGTATATATCTAGACAGGGCACTGCACTGATGGTCTGAATGAACAAATGAATGAAGGAGCACAAAAGCTGAAAATTCCGTAGACAATACAAGAATTCCTTCAGAAAACTAAGCCTTGTTTAACAAGAATGAGACTACATGCAAGGTAAATGCACATTTTTTACATATAACCAAGCTCCCATTCCCTGTAACGATTAATTGACCCTTGAAGTGCAAACAGGGCAATGGGATAACAACAACCAAATTACAGTAGAGGGATTTGTGGCTCAACAACAAAGTATCAGTTGCAAAGCATACCATGTGGTTCAAACCCAAGCAACATTTCTGAAAGAGGCACCAATTTGTTAAAGCTTCATCAATGCATAGACCACCATCTGTAGTTCTACAATGCAACCAAAAAGAAAGGGACTTTGCAGTTCCTTCGGTAATCTTCCGAATACTGCTGATGACGAAGTATGTTATTCTATTGGACGGTGATACTGGCACATACAATGACATAATGCAAAATGGATTGTTTAGTACTTTGATGTGCAACACATCACAGTATAGCGAGCAACGTGGCCAACTCAGACCTCTATTCCTTCAAGGCTGACAAACGTGTATCAAAACAATATGGAAAGCTAAAAAGGTGACGTATTGCTAGACTGCCAAGGTCAGAAGGTCATACAAGGATCATGTTATTTTGTCCCATCTTACATTACAACAGTTTCTCACTCACCTCGTGCCTCCACCGAGGTTAATAATTCGTCTCACTCTTTCCAGATACGCTGAAGATATTCCACTTATATATATCTAAAGAAACAGAAAATAAAAAAGCATCAGTACAACTCTCCTGGCTTTAAACAAACTGCATCCTATGCCCGGGCATTCTCTAAAGTTATACACTTTTACAACAGAAGCAAAGCTTCTAAACATCCGATAGTAACACAAAGGCAGCTTTGAAATAAAATTCTTGCCAGGTTTAGGCAAGGAACAATAGACCATTGTATGAAATATGCTGTAGCAAAACATTTGCTTAGAGCCACTTAGAAACTTCTCTGTAAGAAACTTAACAATGGCATCACCCCCAATTACAAAACTCCTCTGTAAGAAACTTAACAATGGCATCCCTGGCTTAGATCTTATTCTTAAACCAGGAACAAATGATTCAACTGCTTTCAAACATAATTATAGATTTCAAAGATATAATCAACCGTTGTGTAATTGCATAAAGAAAGAAAATTCTAAAATAATAATGCCCATAAACGCACTTCATTTGTGATCTCCTTGCCAAAGTTTAACTACAAAACAATAGAAATGATCATTGAATGTTTTCTTTTCACCTTACAGCCATCCAGAAAGAAACCAGCCTTGGCACCAGTCAGGTCAATTGAATCCAGAATATCGGCAACAGAGTTCTTTGAAGTCTTTGACTGGCCCTGCAGTGAGGTGCCAGAGGATGAGTTGTGCCGTTTTGGCACAGAGCCCTGGGTTGCAAGGCTGGATGATGAGAACTGTCTCTGAAGTGCCGTGTCGTTTATGGTCGTCATGGAAACAGCACTCATGTTCGACAAAATGGAAGTGTGACCAACTGTAATAAATGGTACATTCTAGTTAAGGTAGGAATCATTCTAATTTTTTTATTCAACCTCTTTCTAATCGAACAGAATAAGCTATCTATTCTAATCAACTTCCTTTAAAGTAATTATTATAATTATTATATTTACAGACATTTTTAACATGAGCAAAAATCACACAGAAATGTGAACTCTGAGGTGCAGTTAGTAGGTCTAATGTAATCTAATGACTTGCATAGCAATTTAATCGTAATGCCCAAAACATCAGTCAGTGGTTGCTTAGAGGTCTACCACCTGTTCTACCACCAAGCCAAATGCCTGGTGGTAGGACACACTGGTGTTATCAAAATGACAACAGCTTCTGCTGTCCAAGTAATCAGCTATAGCCACAAAAAATATAATATGAAAACAGTCCTGGAAATGGAACATTAACCTGACCTTCAAGACTTTCACCAGATGGCGTCGAGGTTAAACCACTGCGAAGGTCATCGGCTTTCGTCGTTGGCTTATCGACGGCATACAGATGTTCCTGGAGACAGTAGCCGGAGCTGACGCAGTCATCGATCCACCTGGGACTGACGATGTTGATCTTCCACTTCCGTGCGAACTCGTACTTCTGTCCTGTCACAGAAAGATGTCACAGCAACTCATGTCACAACGATCTTCACATTCACTGGGTGGGAAATGTAGACGTGTTATGTAAATGTGCACATTCAATTACATTTGCTTACAATTAAGCATTACATTGCACTCTACAACAACTAGGCCTTTATCGAAAGCAAGATAAGAAAGACTTTATAATTCCCTGTACACACTGCATACCACTACTTCAAGGAAACTCCTTGACAGTGCTCAGGTAAGGTAAGACAAAGACTAATCCTTCACCTGTTCCTATCAAAAACAGATGAATATGATGAATGCATGTAACAGCTACAATATTCCATGACAAAACCAACCTCTTGCCATTGTTACAACAAGGTGAGTGCACTCGTTAATTTTCATCTCTCCTGAATAATGACCACCTAAAAAAGCAGAAATCTCTTCTCAATATTTAGTATTCATACATATTTCAAGCTAATCCAAAAACAGTGGAAAAATTTTACTCTTGTCTGGTGAATGTCGTAAATGTTTTCAAAACCCAACAACTTTTAACATATCAAAATGTCAGTATATTAATAAAATGTAGTGCAAAATAAGTGCATATCATTTACACAAAATTTGATAAAATTATAAACAGATTATTACAACTTTCAGCAAGTAGTCTAATTCCTTATGGATTGCGGCTAATTCTGGTGTGTGACAGTCAAGGATCTTGAGTGCTGGACTGTAAATTCAGAGGCCAGGGTTCCAAATCCTCATAGAGGCAGAAAGCTGTTTCAACAATTCCATTCTAAGTCTCTTCTTAAACTGAGCCATTCGGCCATCAGATTTTTGAAAACATCAACTGTTCACTGTTGGTGGTAAAATCAGAAATTGACAGAACAGTACTGGCCTTTCATACACTGAAGCTAAAAAACCAATGTAACAAACTGTGCACACCCATGGTTGCCCCATCCAGATTAGCACCTCTTCTCCTCCAGATTAGAAAGGAAAAGCAAAAACAATTACGCAGACGATATAGATCTGATAGGACATTATTAAGCTTCTAGGATTCGACATCACAAATCCATGGTAAGGTTACATTACAATATCACTAAGCGATAATAGCCGAACAATGGAAGCAAACCTGCTTGCTCGACCAGATTCTTGATTCGTGTTCTTTCTTCGTTATCAAAGCCCGATACGGAGACAACGAAGCCTTTGAATGGAGGACAACGTAGACTATCAAACTGAGAATCATCACCATGAACAAAGCTGCAGAAAATAAAAAGAAATGGTACTGAATGAATTGTTAACAAAACAGAAATAGAAAATTAATTATTGTTTGTTTACTATTTAGAAAACATATCTTGTTCCATAAACTGAACAACCATGATGATGCTGAGTAATCTGCCCTAAACACACGAGAACTGGAGTTAGTTTTCTTCACAGGGCCAGAATTTATGCAATATTGTTCAGGAAATATGCTGTGCACTGCAAAGAATGATGACCAGAAAGACACAAAAACAAGCAAAAAACGAAAAATTAAATTAAGAAAATAAAACAGACAAGACATTCACAACATAAACGAAATCTGCTAAATAATTTTTTAATTTTTTTTTACATACTAACACTATTTAAGGACAAGATATTAACCAGCAATTATGCAGGAGTTTACGTCTGTCAGCTCCCAATTCCAAAGCAAGCAGTTTTTGGAGTACACAAATATCCAACATAAATAAAACAGGTTCTCAATCCATGGAAAACTAGCTGATCATGCAAAAATGGCCAGAAAACTAAATCCTAAACTGGAAAACTGCCGACCTTGACTGACTGCGATCCCAAACGGTCGACACCCATTCTAGCGACATGATCTTCTTTTTCAGACTGACAGCCACGGTGTACTTCTTCGATCCAACTTCTCCCGCAATCAGGTGGGTCACCCGCTCGTGGAAGTCCTTGCTTGCCTCACCCATCATCCAGTTAACTTGCTTATGCAACTCATCCTAAACAACAATGAAGAGATAAGCTAACGTCAGACAAACCTTAGATACCATGTTGAAAGACAGCACACAACAGCAAGCTGCTACTGTGAATTTATTACGGAAACTAGTAGCCCTTGCAGCATCCAGAGATAGATTGGGAGTTACAAAATGAAATCCAGAATCTGGACACATACCCTGAGGTTACTAGGCAAATTGGTACAGCTGATGACTAGTCCTTCCATCGCTTTGCAGAAAACTGGATGAGGTAATCGAGGCAAAGTCTAAAAACAACCAAATTTCGTTTGAATTGTACTGCAATCACATGTAATCCACAAAAATATCTGTAAAATGCCAACAGAAACACAAGATTTCTCAAGTACTTTACTGATATAAAGGACTACATATGAGCTGAAACATGTCAAGATTTTGGCAGTACAAATTGCACATATCCTGCTTTCAGTAGTTGTCATGAGGATGTGGAGCAAGCACCGAGGGTCAGACAATCACTAAATTGACAAGAGAGGACCTCAATGACTAGCAAATATCTCACAATTATCACGCAACTTTATTTCACATAAGGTAGCCCCTAACTTCAAAATGACTTTCACATCATCAACATCAAAAATGCCACAACCTAAGTTCAATCATGAATACAAGGCAGTAATTTTAGTTCTTCAGTAATTAATAAAATGTACATTTTAACTGATGAGATGTAATATATTTTCTTTCAAAGTCATAGTTATTCAAATTTAGATTATAGTGAGATGACACTACCCATTGGGTTCTTTGGACAAACCATATCCAAATAGTGCAACACAGCATGTTGCAAATACTCAGCAAACAAAGTTTATTCATATCTACCTCTCCATTCTTCACACATTGTAAAATGCAGGATGGACCGTAAATTCTAAAACAGAAAAACAAGAATTGCTGTCATTTAAAAAAATCACAAAAATTTAAGAAAATGCCATTACTCTCACTTCAACCATACAAAACTGTATTTTTAGTAATTTAGTGCTTTATAAAAGATAAGAACATAAATGTCAAAGTGCTATATATTTTACTCTGACATTACTCTGGGCATTCAAATTTAGAGACAACAGAACTTTCTCAGTCCAACAGGAAAAACGTTTTCATGAATATTCAATCTGCATCTGCAAGAACTGGCACATGCTTTTAAAATCTAGAGCAATATGTGTAGTGTAATATACTTCAATGTAATTTAAGTAATTTTACTTTAAAAGTAATTTTAAAAATACTTTAAAATATTAAAGTTTCTCAGAATAACCCAAAAGCTACAAGCAAATGTCAGACTATTTTAAACCAACAATCAACTTACCGGTACCTACAAACGAACCAATTTATGACACAATTCCCAATATGTTGCTTAATGCCTTGTAACTGTTGTTGTCGCTGGGTGCGGTTTGTCATCCAGATTTGATTATAATAAACGAATATACGAATATACCCACCTTTTTTTTATTTTTCCTTCATAATTTCATAAAACTTGCTTAAATTACAGTCAATTTTTCTCTTCTTAATTCTCTTGTTGTACATACCAGGTTCATAAACATTTCTATATCCCTTCACTCATACCGTTCTCACTCTCTATTACTATACCTAACCTTCACACAATAGCTCTTATTCAATTCCTTTGTTGATCTAGACTCTCTTAGTTTGCAACTCAGTCAGGTAATCTCACAGACACTGGCAGCATTTTCATCCTGCTGGTCTTCCTTTTCTTTTGGTAACCAACGCATACACATTCTCAAAGTTTTACATCAGACTCAGGTTGTCGGCATCTCACCTGCTTCCAGTTGAGGCGACATGTTCGAAGGCACGTCCAGAGAACGAACTGAACACGTAGACGAGTTGCCTGTCTTTCTTTTTGACCTGAAGGCACTCCTCAACTGGAAACCAAACACTCTTACCACCCGTTTCGCAGACTGCCTGCAGAGCACAGAAACAAAAATATTTCTCAGCATGGTTCCAAAAAGCCTGCAGTTTGGACAATGTCACAGATGAATGGCAGTCTGGAAAAGATAATAGATGAATAAAACAAAGGCAATTCTAGTCAAAGGCAGCAGGTGTCGAGAATAAAACGCATAGGTTGTGTATGACTGCATCTGAAATGCATAAATTATCATCATCATATACAACTATGTCATCATTCCCTTCATCATTATTCCAACATTTGGCATGTCTCTCTTAGATGGCACAGTGGCAGACTAGAAAAGTATTTGCCTTTTGCCCCTGTTTCTTAGCTTCAAAACCTGGTGAATGCAAAACAGACATACAAAAGGAATCATCATTTCCTACATTATCATCTCAGTCCACACAAGCTCATCCATATCATTATCATGCTGAAGGTATCAAGCAATTACAATGCACAGATAAATTGTGTAGGACCACATCAGAAATTTAAAATCCATGCTCATCATCATAAACAAGGCCAACCCTTGTTTAAGAAGCGTATGATCAACGTAACCATCATTTTTAGCACTCTGTCATGATCATCGTCACCATTATCTTGAGACAACGAACGTACTTCGAACGCCTGTTGCATAAGATCCAGAGCGTCCTGCGTGACTTTTACGAATCGCACAACCACACTTGCTTCACGTTCAGCCATTCTCTAAGAAACAGAAATTTATTCAAGATACACTTCAGAAAGATTATCGTAGGCAAGACTATTATAATTCAGAATACCTGCAACAGCACACTGCATTGAGTTTTCTCTGTCATGATAACTGTCTACTAACATCTTCACATGCTACGTATAGTGGACCCTTTGCACAGCTTCACCGAGCTGTTCCGCAATCGCTTGAAAACAATTCTGCTCAATCCTTTTTATTCTCGTTATGTAAGAAGTGTCTCTGATGAGTCTCTGCTGAAGAGGTGCTACATAAGTCTGCGATTACAATTACAATTAGGTGTATTGTATTTCAAAACTTCTAAAGCGCCTCTACCAAGTGCCCACCAATCAGAGGCGCTACCAGTGCGAAATTCCCGTGCAATGGTACTTGATAATTCAACCGAGTCGATTCAGTTTTTCACGCTTTTGCTAAACAAATTTTCTAGCACTCTGACTTTCAGGTTCAATGCCACTTTAAAACACGATTAAAGTCCGATGTTGGTACAACAGCTTATGTGCAGCGATAGAGAAACCACTAGACTAGATAAGATCGAAAGATAGTGTTTGCCACCCAATACGAACCCACAATTTTGTCACAGCAGAGTACAATAAACACTAAAAGTAAAGAAGGGAATCGGAGAGTATAAGTTAATCCGTATATATTACAGCCGAATCACATCAAATTGATTTGATATGAAATCATAACTTTGTACGATTGGATAAAACATAAAACATCAAAACATTTTGTTCCCGCTACCGCTAATCGCGAGAAACCACGATACCTGCTTATCCAATTTCTTTAGCGCTATTTTACCTTACACAGCATAATAAAATTATGTCAACTGCAAAATCCCAGGCGTTACTATTTGGGTTCTAAATGTTAGCGTTTAATTTAAATAAAGCAAAAATTTTAATAAAATGTATGATATTCAAATATTAATCGTTAGCCTTGATTTTGTTTTCAATGAGACCACAGTATAAATAACACATGTATTTGTTTGTTTTTTTGCCCTAACGTCATCAGACTACAAATTTGAAAATGTACCCTATGTTATTGTCGAGCAGAATTTAATCATATCGATATAAAAGGAGTGTTATTATTACTACTGTGACAAAACTATCACAAAATTGAAAATATCTTGTCAAAATATCTTGAAACATTCTTGTCAACCACTAAACAGTCATTTCTTATGTTCTACACTTGAGCAAAAGCCAAGCACAGGCCCCAGCTTCTTTACGATGCAAGTCAAATAAGTGAGACCCTCCGTTAAGCAGTGTTTAATCTAGACACCTTTTGGGGGAATTTCCCCCCCCAGGGTTTATGTTTCCCCTCCCCACAGCCCAGCAATATTATAATGTAGAGATGTTTGGGAGGGAAATTCCCCCCAGGATACAAGTTTTTCCCCCCTGAGAGGTGAGTGATATTTTTGAGAGATGAATTCCTAAAAAAAGTCAACCTTTTTGTGAGAGTAATTTGTGTAGAAAAAGTTTGAAAAGTCGGACGAATATCTAAAAAAAGGCCATCAACTTTTTCGAAGATGAAATTTGAGTCTGAAACTCTGGCAAGATGGATGAAATTACAAACAAGTCATGTGTAAATTCGTTAGAGGGGGACTAGATTAAACACTGTCCGTTAAGTACCTTAGCAACAGAATCCGATCGACCAGTGAAAAAGGTAGAATCACAAAGTAGATTAACAGTTTAGAGACGACCAAGTTGGTTTAGGGGCGACTGTCCTAATCTTTCAAAATCCATCGTGGCAAAACAATCTTAACTTGAAGTACATTCTCAAGCAGTTTAAGCCACTATATCTGGGGAGGTTTCATTCAGATGTGTTTCACCAAGTGGTGCTCTGCTCTGCCAGCATTTCACCTGGGTGACAAATCTTCCACCAGGGCGACACACACACAGAGCCAAGAGACAAGTTTAGTATTGCATAATATTCACACACACACACGCACGCACGCACGCACACACAAACACACACAACCAAACCCACAACACACAAATACATACAAAAGCCAGTATGAAAAGTAAGTATTAAAGTATATCCTTTATTAAAACCAACTGATAACCGCACTTTGGTGTACGTTGTTACAAATAAATGGAAGTATTCCTGAATGCATACATGAAACCAGGAGACTTTATATAGAGCACCTATCAGGAACCTCTAAATAAGTCTTGGTTATTGAGCCCCAAACAAGCAGAGTTTGGCAATTTGTTGTAAAAGACATCGGCAATGACGACACAAGAATTCTTCTTCCTAGGAAGACAGTACAATTTAAAACCAGGAAACTACAGACACAGAATGAGGTCAACAAACTATTTATTTTCCAGACCTCCATGAGCGCAACGAGCACTTATAAGTACTTTACAGGATACTCGAATAATTTCAGACAAAAACTAAAGTAAGATGGGTAAACATTTTTAAATTGAAGGCATTACCAAAAACACATTTTAGTCTGATTCTCCATGTTTCTTAAAGTAATCATCAAAAGCGTATTTCTGAAGCTAAAACTAATACAGTAGCACAATCACAAACATCTCAAGTGACAGGACAATTTTTCTATTCAAGTTTTACAGGTTACAGTGTCATACATCAAAGTTTCAATTTCACGTTATGCTATATGGGATTCAACATTTTTCAAACCTAGGGTTTATAAATGAAAAAATTTGCACGTTACCAATATAATGTAACATAAAGATCACATATGCCAAAGTTCAATAGCAAGGCAGTCTCTATGGTGGCTATTTAAAAGTCATGAAAATCAAGGCACTCGTCTCTTACGATTTGCAAAACACGAGTCTCTGACTCTTGAAGTGAGCAATAAACACTGGACACTGGGCTGTGCTGCGAAGACTGTTTAAGGCCCTTGAACCTGCTACAACAAAGGCAAGATCGTCAACACTCACCCACGACACTAGGACAAAACATGTCCTTCACACAGGATGAATGCAAGAGCTGGCAAGGTATTAGGGTTTACCCATTAAGGGTATCTGCAAAAATGGGAGGCATGAGTCATCCAAATGCGAACAAGGAGAAGACAGTTATGTCCAACGCAAATGTCCAAACGTCTAGACATGGTGCATATAGATATCTCAATAATTATAGGCTGTGTTGTAACATCAACTTCAGTCAGCACAACACGTTCTGTACTATGTTGGAACATCAGTAGCATTCTTCTCCGTCAGCAGTTGAAGATCAGTCATCTGCAACAAGTCTTGTATATGAGTTGTCAGCACTGAGCTTTGGGACAAACATTGACTACGAAAGGGAGCGGTCCAAAGTAGGTCATTTTGTGCACATGTCCTTTATGTTCGACCCCTTATTTCAGCTAACCATCTACTACCATTTCCTAACACCACAAACGGATTACCTACTTTCAGGTTTAAGCCACATAAAACAGAAATTAATTAAGTCATTCCTAAATACATTGTCCTAATTCCGTTTCATATTCAAGATTAAGCAAAGGCATACCTAGCATGCACCTCAGTCAAACACAGCCATAAAAGTGCAACTGGATGTTTCAGAATCTTCTAGAACACTTCAGAATCAACATCCTATAACCAGACATATCTGTACACACAGCATGGCTAAACAACAAATTACTAATTTCAGAATGGCACACCGCGATATAATTCAAGTCAGAAACACCCATTTCAAGAGCAAAACCATAAACCAACCAAACATGAGAAGACATTTTGTAACACTTCTAATCTTAAATAGTTTATTTAAAATAGCAAGATCTGAAAATTTTATTATTTGCGATAACATGGGTATACGTATAATCTAAAGAATGTCCATGAGATAATTTAACTGCAATTGCATTAACTTACACTTTGTCACATTTTAACTGCAATCACCTTAACATATGCTTGTAATAATACAACATTACTACTAGGGCTGTACCGAATATTCGCTTCGTATTCGCTTCGGGGCCGAATAGTGAGCCAAATAGCTATTCGGTATTCGGCCGAATAGTAGCGGTCGGACCGAATACGAATAGTGGTCACGTGACATCGGTTTCTGCATATGCGGCTGTTATAACGAGTGGAGTGAAACTTAAGTAAGTGACAATTTCTAAGTTTAGTTAAATTATTTCCATTCCTAGTTTACACAGACTTGCAGAAGAATGCAAAAATTACAAGTAGTTAACTGTTTACTTTTAGTTTATATATTAAATTTACTGAACTGAAACTTTTCCTTACATTTGAAGTTTTGAATGTTGTCGGTGGCCCTATTTTGTACACTATTCGTATTAGTATTCGTATTCGGCCGAATAGTTGGTCCAATTATTCGTATTCTTGGCCCGAATAGTGATAATCACTATTCGGTACAGCCCTAATTACTACACAGTATAACATAAGTAATAAAATATAATTCAGTTGGATAACATGAATACTTGCTGTAGTATTACATAATAACACAGTTTCTTTCACTACAAGTAGCAGTAAGTCTGAAGATTTGTTTTGTGCTGGCAGCACTTCTCAAACCATAGATCCACCTACTTCAGTGGTTTTCAGTTTGTCTCATTCAATTTCCTAAATCTCAGTATTTCGGTTAATCTTACTCCAGCTTTTCAATATTCTCATTCATCAATATTCCAGACCCAATCACTTTGTGCTCACCTGAAACGTTGATTTTTTTGGTTGCAAAAAATCTGAACTGCCTCTTAGATGTTCTTCAGGCTACTTTACAATCAATGATGGAACCTCAAAGCGATAACAACAACCTAAATTGTTATCACATGTGCAAAGTAATTAATTGCAACCTACATCCAGCTGTTCATATACACCATCAGTACATTAAAAACACAGAAATTCCTCAAACAGTATCAATACTTTCCAGTCTATCCCAACATTTCTGTGGCCTTCCGAGTCAAAAAATGAACTGAACAAACACAAAAACCAATAATGACACAACATATTCAATAAATCTTACAGTAATTACATAAAAATATGATTAAACATAACCCAACATTAGTAGTCATTAAATTAAAAAGAATCAATTATTACATATAACAAATATTTCACTAATATTCATTAACAGCAGAAATCAACATGTTTAATCGCAACACATACAGGTCAAATAATGTACCGGTACTAATAATCACGAACCGGTTAATACAGTGTTAATGAACGATATGTATGAGATTAGGAGTCAAATAGGACCCTTTGTTAGATTTGCTAGCTTGAATTGGTCATTACAACCGTGGCTTTATTAGGATGCGTTCAGCTATTCTTCTGCTGTTCTTGAAGATAGAGAAACACGGAGGCGAAGTCCTTCTTGGTGTATCCAGAGTTGCACATCATTCGGTAGATCTGGTGGGCCAGCGATCCCATTGGATTTGGAGACAGAGTGGCCGTGGCAGAGTTCTGGGCAAGACCAAGATCCTGCAAGGGATATAATTTAACAAATGAGACAAAAACTGCTTTTAAAAACAGACATTAAACAAATGGTTAGGGTCTTGCATTAAATTTCCAGTATAAACACTTGGTTTTTCCACCAATCAGTAGTTTGTTCTGTAAGAGGAACTTTAAAAACAGCCAAATACAACACAGTACAGTGGCTAGGAAGCTCAAACATTGTCCTGCATGAAAACAACCAGTAGGACACAGAACCGGTCCACAGGTTAAGACGTACAACCAACTGCAGGCCAACAATGACAACTTTCCCATGCAGGTTATGTGGCTTAACCAATTCTCAATCTTCAAAACACATGGGGACTTGAACCTCAAATGCAGAGGAGAAAGGCAAATGCAAGAGCAATCTCCCACTTTCTGAGGCTGCTCTTTACAAGAAATCTGCAACATAAATGTCTGGTTTATCTATCTAATAGATCGTTTATATGCGTTCATCCATGCCACAAGTGGTGTCACCACCTGGTGAATTATAGTTGAACTAACTAGACACTAAGTCTTGTCCAACACTTTAAACGACGAGAGCGCACTAAAAGCGACTGAGAAACCAATGCAGTTCGTCGTTATAGTGTGAAATGCTGGCATTCTGGCAATTTATAAGACTTGTATCTATAGAGCAGGGATGGCGAACTTATGGCACGTGTGCCCATAGTGGCATGCGTTGAAATTTTTTGGGCATGCGAAATTCAGAGCGTCCCCCAAAATTTCAAACTTAGAAATACAAAATCCTGTAGGAATCCACATTTTTATTTGTTAAGGACTTTATTTTAACACCATTCAAAAACGATCTTTGAAATAATGTCTTTAATTCATTTTTTATGCTTTGTTAACTAAACCTATATGAGAAAACTAATTACATACTGTGCAAAATTCCGAGGAGCACGCGATGGTATTTTGTAAAATGATTTAGCTGCATTTTGGCACACACCTTAAAAAAGGTTCGCCATCCCTGCTATAGAGGGACATGAGGCAAGCTACGTTATATTGCAATTACGTTTATTCACTTTCATATTCATCTTAAGAACAATATGGAACATATAATTATACCTTTGCCATGAGAGCAGATCCAAAGCCTCCCTGATAATTGTTGCTCGCTGGAATGCCTTCCACAACCCCTGGGCACGGATTGTACACCTCGCTCGACCAGCAGCGACCTGAACTCATGTTTAGTATCTTGGCCAACATCTTTGGATCCAGGCCAAGCCTGTGATAACAGTGCAAAATGTTTTTGCAGTTGACAACAACAATTTCAAAGATTTCAAAGTCTAACTTTCAATAATTTCAGTGTTTTCAATACTGAAAAGAACATCTTTGTGCTGGAATATATGGCTATTGCAAATAATCAATGCATTCTGCAGGCCTTGAAATCTACTGGTTTCATGCTTCTGTACAACCACAGTATAAATAATTACACAGTACATCGACTCGTCGCCGCTGCTGCAGTCAGAATGTGTGACATTATAAATAACTAAGCCCTGCCCACTGTAACGACATTATAAATACCTAAGCCCCGCCCACTGTCGTCCACCATCTTGAAAGAGACCGTTTACCATGGCGAAAAACCGGAAACAATCACATCAAATATTTTTTAAACGTTAAAAACAACATTGAGGACTACACGCCGATACACCGCAATCCATCAAATAAAATATTTTTAAACGTTACAACAACATTTAGGACTTCATTAGAATTAGCAATATTATTTTTAACGTTAATTTCAGCTTAAATCTATAATTCAGAAGCTATTTTTCAAGGTGGCGTCGTAATCACGTGACGTAATCACGTGACCAGAAGAACTTGTCAACAGCCAGCAATGAGAGTCGACGTACTGTGTAATTATTTATACTGTGGTACAACTACAAGCACAAAGTGTCTTCTCCTGCAATTAAACTTCAGCAACATCTTCCTAATAAAATTTGTTCTCTCACAAACACCCAGAGACAATATCATCCACATTAAATAATACTTGTGAGAGGTTCTTTCAAGAGGACACATTAGAATCCAGACATATACCGGTACACATGACCAGAATGAAAAAAATTTAACACCCAAGTAACCAACTTACCAGTACTGCTAGATAAAAGTTTTAATTCCAGAATTAACCAATTTTACTCCTGAAAAGAGTCAAACCGAATCTGCCTAAAATAAATGCTTTAACGACAGACCAAATTGATTAATGTCTGAATAAATGATTTTAGTGCCATAAAGTAACAATTCTATTTCCACAGTCAGAGCCAAAGTGAGAAACAGATGCCCCAAAGAGAAAAAGCTAACAAACTGACTCTAAAAATGTGATGGTTCTCTGCGACCTTCAGATTTTAAAATGGCAACTTGTTCGTTTGTGTTTAAAGAAGTTTTAACTCACTTGATTCCAAGGTTCATTGTCTCTGCCGTTCCGATCATCGATATTCCAAGGAGCATATTGTTACAAATTTTTGCTGCCTACAGAAAATCGATAAAATCGAAATTAATTGGATAATTAAATGAGGCTGCACAGAACTGCTAATCTCAAATTAACACTAGTTATCAATCAATCAATCAATCAATGGATCTTTACTGATATTCACAACAACAATAGTAAGTTAGTAGCATCCGCTAACTGTGAAGTGCCTAGATTACAAGTAATGCAAATCAATTTGACAGCATTCAGCATTTGCTAGCATTCAGAATATTAATAAAAGATGCAGTTATAAGTTTACGTAATGTCAAATAATCAGTAAACAGTACTCTTAGTATCTATCTATCATTGGTAGTCGCGAATAACAAAGGGTAACCCTAAAGGGATGGAAGTCCCGCTATCCAGGGAAGCCCTTCTATTTCTGTTATATAATTCAAATGATGGCAACTGAAAGCATCAATATCAGATAGGCCCACATAGTTTAGTGTGCATGATTATAGGTAACTTGTGATCGAATGTCTTAACTAAGTTTAACTAACAACACCAAAAGTGAAAGTAATGTAACAGACTAAAGAAAATAATAAAAAAAACAGGAGGCCTAGGATAATTGGCCTCGACGAGCCCTAGCTTGGACTCTACATACTCATCGCTGTTATCAGCGGATTTAAGTTAAATTGATCTATAAGTTAAGTTAAGTTAAATTGATCTATACATTCAGATTCGTTTAAACTGGTCCTAACAGTTTAATAAATAGATCCGTTCGTTTCTGTGTGTAATTACAGTTGCACAGCCTTAGTGACCTGTGCGCACTTCTACTGTATTAGCCTTACTGACCATTGTCCAATGCTACTCGCCTGTCCAGTTCCACTGGGCCCACAGTGAACAACGTTCTTGCCCATTTTCTCAAGAATTGTCTTTCCCCTGGCAAAACCAGCTTCGTGCCCTCCAACCATGAATGTCAACAGCGCATCCCTAGCTGCTACCACACCTGTTCAAACAACATCATCACAGCATAAACAACACATATTTATGATCCTATTTACTACAAATAATTAGGTTCATAAATATAAAGAATATACTTACTTACTTACATATTGTAATTGTAAATGTAAATGTAAATTGTAAATTGTAAACGGTTTATATAGCACCATACAAGAGCAGCTCAATCAGGAACACTGTCTGTACCAGCCTATATGATGATAAAGTCATTAAGAACTGGAGTTTAATCAGTAAGCAAAACAATGACAGAAGACTAGAAGAGTCAGCCGTGGCGGGCCAGTGTAAACACGTACGGGCTAATGCACATGCGTGGGGGTCAGTGCACACACATGGGGGCCAGTGCGCACACAAGGGGCCAAAGCACACACGTGGGGCCAAAGCACACGTGGGGGCCAGTGCACACACATGGGGGCCAGTGCACACACAAGGGGGCCAAAGCACACACATGGGTGCCAATGCACACACATGGAGGCCAATGCACACATAGGCCCCAACCAATGGTCCACAGCATCATGTCCAGAGCCTCTGCACCAAGTTGCAGATATCAGATGAAGGTAAAATACTACCGCTTTTTCAGTAATGCCACAGTCAGAAAATGATTCCAAGGGAGCAAAACAATAATTACTCCTCACCGTAGATCAATTCGGAGCATTTCATAAAACGTTATACACTAACCAAACTCTACATATGCACAAAGATCAGCTCTCACTTCAACCATCACATGAAAATTGCACAGATCAATTCCAAATTTCTTCTACCATTGGGTGTGATACAGAAATTCAGTGAAGAAACCCACCTCCAGAAACAGGAGCGTCCATGTAAGTGGCTCCTTTGTCTGTTGCCAGCTTATCCATCTCCCTCGACATGGCTGGGTCGATAGTGCTGCTGTCTAAGAGAAGGCAACCACTCTGAACAGCACTAGAAAGAAAGAACAATTGATTTGCACTAGACAAAAAGAACAATAGATTTGCAGAACAAATCAACAGAAAGTTATTATACACCCTTTAACCCTCAGAACACCATAGGCACAACCTAATACCCAGAACACCAAAGGCACACCTTTAATACTCAGAACACCAAAGGCACACCTTTAATACTTACAACACCAAAGGCACACCTTTAATACTCACAACACCAAAGGCACACCTTTAATACTCACAACACCAAAGGCATAACAGTGCAATTTCAGTAAACTTTCTGTGCAGCCCCCACTCACACCTGTACAAAATTATGAATAACCTTACCAAAGCCGCAGGATAACTGAGAACAATAATCTATCCTACACAAGTAACTTTGTAGATAACAAGGTTCATAAATATGCCATGACAGTTTTTTAACAAGACTAGGGTTTTGGCAAGCCTCCAACAAAGGTTGGTTATAAATGTTACAAAAAGGGGGAAGCTTGCTTCTCCACACCAATGATTGATCAGCAATTGATCAACGATATATTTTTGCATTTATAACACAAGTCACTGATTCAGAATGTTGCTAAAATTAATCATTCTGGTAACATTCGCTGACCGACCGCAGTGCTTTAAGCGCTTGCCTAGCAAATGCACAGATGTTCAGGGGGGTGGAACATCGTGGATTTCTTGCATCACCGGTTTGACCTACGAAACTGTAAAAACACATAGCTCCTTTAAAGAACCTCCCACTGCTGCTAATGACATCTCACCTGAAGATCCCATCTTTTCCCGTGTAGACTTCTTGTACATGAGGACTTGAAGGCAGCATGGTAACAATCGTTCTTGTCTTGGAGGCAATCTCAGCAGGAGACTTTGCAACTGTTGCCCCTAAGAACACAGGAAAACACTGCACCAATAAGCCAGATCACAATGAAAACAAATGGAGTGTTGCTGAAATGAACATAAGAATTTCTGTAACAACTTATGCAGATCAAAGTGAGAATAAAAGGACAATGTATCAGAATAAAACAGTTCAATAATAATAACAACAATAATAACAATAATAATAACAATAATAATAATAATAATAATAATAATAATAATAATAATAATAATAATAATAATAATCCGCGAGGTCGGTTGGCGTCTTTTGGCCGCTTCTGGGGAGCCGCGAGAAGGCACCTTTCTTTTCCAGCGCCTTTCCATTTTATCCAACATTCCATCACATTCCGTGGCACATTCAGTGACTTAGCGGAGCATGAGGCCTGATTTCCAAGAAATAACATACCAACAAATTAATATCTATAATAATAATAATAAAAATAATAATAATAACAATAATAATAACGATCCACGCTGCTACTACCTCCAAGAAACTGCCAACTTTGCTAACCTGATTCGGAGACAGCAGCAACGGCTTCGGCCACGACATCATACACAATGACTGGATGGTTATTCTTCAATAGATTACGAGCCATGTGGGCTCCCATGTTGCCCAGGCCAATGAAACCAACTACATCCCCCTACAAAAAACAGGAAAACATTAAGACGTGCATATATGAAAATTCCTGGCAAAATATCAAAACTATCCAAAACTACCCATTACAAGAACATTCCCAAAATTTATCGAATCCCACTCTAGCCGCTGCGTATGGACCTTGGGCAAGTCCTTCACTCGAAATTGCTCGTGGCGCTTCGGCGTGAACATTCCGGCACAGCATCAAATGCTGTAGTCGGGAGCGCCTCTGAGTAGTAGTTGACTTAGAGAGGCGCTATAGAAATATCCGGGAAAAAAAATAACCATGCTACTCACTGTTTTCCCAGAGGATCCCAGTGTAGACGATACTAAAAATTAAACAACATGCATAATTAAGATTACAAGGATTATTACTAATAAAAATTAAATTAAGAAATAAATACATGCAATAATAAATAATTAACAACATTATGAATAACATATCTTGAATCCAGCATAAATCTACTATTAAGAACAATCTAGATCTGCAGAAGAAGTGGATTAAAAAATTAAGTGGCAGTAGAAATAGAAAATGGAATTTTTTACATTAGTATACATAAACTGTTGGTTGAAACTGTTAAAACTACCACAAAAGAACTGTTAGCTCTAGATATATTTTTGCCCCTGCTTGTTCCTGAGGGATTCGTGTATACCTAAACTGGTTTCTTCTTCAGTTAATTTGATGTAAATGTATGTTCTGTATATATAATTTGGTAGGCTAGGGCCGATTTATGGGAAGATGGGTCTCAAAAAAGAACATGGCATTCGGGCAAACTTTGTGTCAACATATAAAAACAAAGTGGTGCTATAATATAACTGATTGATTCAAGAGGATGTTTAGAAGTAACGTAAAATTTACAATCGAATCTAAAGCAATCGGAGTACGGGGCCTTGTTTAAGCACTTGGACTCGCCAGAGGGCAGTACTCGAACTATCTGCAGAGAGTTGCCCTACTTTGCAGACCCGAAATACTAGCATAGGCTACACGCCTTCGGAAATGTTGTTTTGGGTCGAAGATCGCAACATCGGTTTTGACATCACATACTAAAGAGATGTGATACCTGAAAAGCATCTTAGAAGTGCAGACTGATGCCGACATGACGCAAGACATCGTCGTGAAACCATAAACGAAGACATGATTTAAAACAATCTGGAACTACCTCCCAACCCTCCAATGTCAGTGACTATATACGCCATAGAGCTATGCAAAGCTCAAGAGGTGTCTCTGCCTTAGATTGGCGGAAACCAATTCAACCGGGAACGTGTAAAGTACCGGATTGTGTGGATTGTTTCAGTCACTCTTGATGGCGATTCCACTTATTGAAGCGAACATCGATGATATGTTGGGCATTAAAATAACGGCGCTGTAAAAATCAGAAGATTGGCATTAATTAGGATTATGCTTTCTTATTTTAACAGATTCACAGCGTATCGCTATAGGCCTACAAGGTTAAGTAAAAGGCATAGGCCTAGTGATGCTTCACGAAGAGAAGCAGCCCAGCAAACACACCCGCACGGGTCCCTTGTGGGTTTCATCCGGTTTGACGGTACGAGATTCTCGCGGTTTTTGACCACGGTTTGCGTAAGGGACCCTTACGGTCCAGCCCGCGTCGGTGGCGCCTCCTACCGGTATTCGTATTTCTACCGCCGGTCCGCCATTTTGTGTGCCTGCCGTTTCGAATGTACACATATTTGACAGATCGCGATGTGTTTCTGTGAAAAGTAAGATTACGTTATATTTATTATAGGCCTACTAATGAACCTATATCTGCGTATATTAACAGTTTATGTAAATGCTGTAGGCCTATTTAATTGTGATCGGGATAGACGAAACGGAGATTGCAGTGGGTTAGGGTCAGGGCTGTACAGGGCCGTTTTAGGGTCGTCGTAGGCCCTAGGCACTTTTGCATTTGTAGACCCCAACACAACTGCCAACTCTGCATTAAAGATAAACGCATTCACATTAGTTTAAACTTAAACTGTTTCAGTACAAAGTTATTAAATTTGAATTTTCTGCTATTTGCAATTTTCCTTTTTCTATTTTCCCGGTATATCATTCAATAAGCTTATCTCATTATTAGACTTCGTAGGCCCCTGAAAGTTTCGTAGGCCCTAGGCACAGTGCCTACTGTGCCTAGTGGATAAAACGGCCCTGGGGCTGTAGTGGTAAAATTAGAGGTGAGTACACGCTACGGGTTAGTTTTCCGAAACAAATTAGAGGTGAGTCTACGCTACAGTATTTTGTGAGTATACGCTACAGTATTTTAATATAAATAAATATAACTATTTGGGAGGTGAGTAGGCCTATACGGTCTCTAGAGGTGAGTACACACTGTATAGTGTATACCCGCGTATACCCTCGACTACAGCCCTGGTTAGGGTTATGGACTGTACGGTAAACTTGCGCTATGAGGGTCCTAATGTTATGGTCTGACCCAAATTCAAGGGGCTATGTATTACTGTGTGACAAGAGGTCGCACCTTAACACTAGTTAGCGCCCAGACACCAATAAGGCTATTTAAATGAAAGCACATCGACAAATATTCAGCAGCAATGACGCTAGTTTTCAAGTTTATCCGTGTTAGATGTTGACATCTCTCAGTTAAGTCGCATTAAAGTTTCATTTAAACATTTTGAACATTTATCCAATAAATGTAGCTTAAAGTTTCATAGATTATACTTGAACGTTTAGCTTAAACTTCCTATAAATTTAGCTTAAAGTTTCATTTGAACATAGTATCCTTTAAATTTAGCTTATACATTGTTGAACGTTTACAATAAACTTGAAAACTAGCGTAATTGCTGCTGAATTAAACATTGCAGCTGCCGTGACCATCAAAACTGGATAGTTGTCGAGATCAATAAGTACTGCACTCTGTGAAGATGAGAATGACGATATTGCAGGGCTTCATGCAACAAGAGTCGACAACGTTGAAGACTAGTCTGAGAAATTTTAAAGTACACAACCATTTAATTGTCTTTGTGATGTAGTTATAATATCTCTGCAATCCTTAATGAACTGATCGAAAACAAGGTGCAATTAGAATATTTTAAACGGGAGTACGTGTTGAACAAACATATTAAAAAGGCCATGATTCTGTAGAATGAAATGGTTTCTTAGTTACTTTTATATGAATGATTCACTCTTAAGCTTTGCATTCACTAGTTCTTAGTAGCTTGGTAACAGCCTGTGTGATTGACGGGTGTAATGATTACATTTTTTTTTTTATGTTACATTAGTCAACATTGTGCAGGCAGTGTCTCTAAATATTGTCATTTAATAACAGAAAGAGTTATTGGAATAATACCATTTTACAATACAAATCAGAGCACATCAAATTCTTAATTCTTGTTCTTTGTAACTTGTTATTTTTAATCTAAATGTTGCATGTTTGAAATTTCAGGTTCGGTAAAACATAATATTGCTACCAAGGACAGCACGAGGAAAATGGTTGAAGACGAGTTGGCCATTTGGTTTGGTAATGCTAGGGATCATGGCACTGGAGGCCGCCAACTATTGAAATCGGCGCCATTCAAAGAGACCGAGTCAGAGTCGATCAGCGTTGATCAGGAGTTCACCAATACTGCTGATGACATTATTGTTAAATGAAATTACAGAGCAGATCGACTGCATGATTACTTTACTTTATTAAATTGACTTTATTAAATTGATGTGTCATTTAACGCTTTTGTTGATTATTTATTGCTTTAACTATATAGCACAGTTTACAGTACAGTTTGCATACTATACTGTAAACTGTGCCACTGGCAGAGTTCTTGTTTGACAGGTGGGGGGCCACGTTTTTGAACTGATCAGGTCAAAAAAAGAGTTTTGAACTGATCTGCTCAAAAGAGGTATAAAAAAACTGTGGTGACTTTTTTGCTGTTTCCTAAAAATTTGGGGGTGGGGGGCAGATGCATGGTGTGTGCCCCTACTGTTCAAGGGGGTCTTGTCCCTTTTGAACTGATCTGGTCAAAAAGAGTTTTGAACTGATCTGCTCAAAAAGAGATTAAGAAACTGGGTTGACTTTTTTGGTGTTTCTTCAAAATTGGGGGGGGCAGATGTATGGTGTGTCCTCCCCACTGTTAAAAGGGGTCTTGTCCCCCTCGACCCCGGGATCGCCGCCCATTAACTGTGCTAAACTGGGTATCACTTTTTAGTCATCTGGGAATGAACTGGGATGCCCGGCGGGATATCCCGTATGGGTCCCGTACGGAAACCGCGGACAAAAACCGGCGGGATCCCGCCGGGTATCCCGTACGGGTCCCGTATGGCAACCCGTATGGGACCCGTCTGGGTCCCGTGTGGGTGTGTTTGCTGGGAGATTACTCGTGTACTAATTAAAACCCAAAGCAGCGATAGACCTAACTGCAAGGATTCTGTATTGCATAAAAGGTCCTTACTATTAACTGCTATTCTCAATTTAGAAGTTCCTTGCCATCAATTGAGTCTTAGTTTCTCTGGTTCAAGAGCAGGCCCGAATTAAGGGGGGATGCTAAGGGTGCAGCAGGCTAGCAGCACCCGGGCCCGCAGTTTTGAGGGGCCCGCATTTTCGGAAGTACATTTTAAAAATGTATTGTAGGTCTACTTGTAACTGGGCCCCGCGCTGGTGGCTATGTAGGTAACCACAGCACCCGGGCCTGCACTAGCCTTAATATGGCCCTGTTCAAGAGAGCTTTAGCCGTCGTTTAAATGTCGGACCAAGGCAGAGATTCGGTAGGCCCTAAGTGATGCGCTGTGGGTAGGAAAGCCAGTGGAGGACATCCCTCATATACGCAGACACTCTGCGAAACTTGGGGGTGCGGCCTACAAGGCGGGCAGCAGAACGCAGGATTCTATTTAGGGGCTCAATTCGGCAGGCTGGGATTCCGTCATATATGGCATTGCAGTAGTCCAATCGAGAAACAGCAAATGCATAGACAGGCGTGGAAGCTGCACCTGGAGATCACATTGAGTTGCCGGAGCTGGTAATAGCATTAGTTTATTAATTATTTATGTTAACCAGGGGTGTTGCGGCCAAGTGCCGTGGCCTGTTGCCCGTGTCGCACTCCAGCTGTGTCCGAACCCCGGTTCGCAACCCCTCTGGTTGACATAAATAAACTAATGCTAATTAGGCCTAATGCTATTAAATAAACATTAATTACATTAGTGTATAATAAAAGTGTAGGGCCTATAAATTACAGTAATAGATCGAGGCTTATTTAAAAATTGTCATTTGAACATAAAAAAAATTAATTTGGTCGTTATAGATTAAGTTAATCTTTGCGGCGCTATCTGATCATATCGCTTTGCAAGGGTGTGTGTGGGGGGGGGGGGGTTTGAACTAATTCCAATCGCTTTGAAAAATAAATGGAGCTGAACATATTACAAATAACACGATTTTTAAACACGATTTTTCTTGTAATAACTGTAGCATTGATCACAATGAGGAAATGCAAGAACATAAAATTAATTAGAAGTAAACGCACAAAGCTTAAAGAAACACCGTAGACAACCATATGCAACAATAGATATAGGCAACCATATGCAACAGTAGAAATAGACAACCGCCTGCAACAATAGAAATAGACAACCACCTGCAACAATAGAAATAGACAACCATGTGCAACAATAGACATAGACAACCGTCTTTATTCTATAGCGCTCTTCCAAGGTAGCGATCAACTAAATTTTTAGCTCAAGGGAGGTATGAACAGAAACCGCATTACGACTATAGCGTTGTCTGCTATCCAATTAATGCTAGAGGCCTAGGAGTGACTTGCGTCTCCCGATACATGGTACGCCATCGGTCGATACACTGATCATTAGACAAGTTAATTCTGGATTAATTAAATTAATTGATCGATCTGTTGGTTAATGAATTAACAGTTTATCAATCAATAAATCAATCAAATAATAATTATAATACCAACTTAGACCTGGACGAATAGAGCCCATTCAAGACAGCTGTTCGTTTTAAATAATGTTGAAGTCCAGGATCCTTTTAACCTCGGAGTATCTAAAAAAATAATAATGTTCAAGTTTTAAAGTAATGGCAGTTTCGAATTTTCGCGCGAGTTTTGCAAGGTCCTTATTATACAAGACACTGTGAGGAATCTTGGGTTTATAGTTAGGTTAGGAACAGATCCTTATGTGGCCAAAGTATTTCGTGTTGAGAGCTTTGATGGGGTCATATTCCGCGGTCCTTAATTTTTTCAAAGCTTCGTTTAGAAAGTGAATGATGCCATGGTCCCTGCCGAAGAAACCGTAGTAGAGCTGAGCTCCAGCAGTCAACGACTTTTTCGGACAGACGGTCGCCAGCTCAGATTCATGCTGAAACGAATCAAGACAATCAAAGTTTAAAGCCATCTTTGAATTTATGTTATTTTATATTTGTAAAGGCAGTTTAAAAATTATACGTTTTCCTGACAGAACTGAAGATAAGATAAGGCGAGAACGCCGCCGTCCATAGGCGTAATTTGTGGGGGGTACGAGGGGTACCCGAACCCCCACCATTTTGGACTGGGGGGTACCGTACCCCCCACTTTTTGACCAAGACCAATCAATATTTTATTATTGTGCCTTCCCAGAGATCGCAGTCTCCACCTTGCTTCGTGTATGCGAGAATTTGTACCCCCCACTTTTTAGACCAAAGTTACGCCCCTGCCGCCGTCAAAAATATTTGGAATAGGCTACTGGACCGATTTTCTGTTCTGAAGTGTACATATATGTAGGCTATTCATAATATGGACATGTATTCTTTTTGGAAGTTTTAAACATTCTATAAATTAACACACAGCTACCTCACAAATTTCCCACGAAGTATTTGCAATTTGCAGCACCCAATGTTAACAGCTGGTATGGCCGTTGAGTGGATATCGAAGTTGCTTTACATTACATACAAATTTACCAAGTAACAACCGAATATTGTATGAGGAAAGTTGTGTTACGGCTGTAACTCCCAACTAAAAACGGTGAAATGGGTCATGCCTTAAGCAATGCACCCTAACGCCAAAGTATAAGACAGAAAACTATATATAGCAACGAACTGGCCTATATCCATTGCAGAAAATCGGCGCGCTATAGTTCGGCCAAATGTCCCTTCCGCTAAAAACAAAATCTCAATCTCCCTCTCTTTTTGTCAGTGCCCCCGGAAGTAATTATTTACCTGTTCCTCGTGACGACGAGCAGCAACCGCGTCTTGGATGAAGAAGACGTTTTGATGCTGTCGGACGTAAGACAACGCTTCCTCATTAGTTTGCACAATCTTCAGATCTAACTGTCGATACTTTGGGCTTTTCTTCAGAAGTTGCTCCTGTGGGCTGCCACCTAGCGTCACAATAGTCGCTCTGAAATAGCAAGAAGTCATTAGCAGACCTGTACTGATATGAAGAATACCGACCCGATCTCCTCCCGTCGACCTGCAACACAGTAGAGTCTGTTTACGTTTTAAGTGTGTGTGTGTGTGTGTGTGTGTGTGTGTGTGTGTGTGTGTGTGTGTGTGTGTGTGTGTGTGTGTGTGTGTGTGTGTGTTGTGTGCGTATGTGTGAATCTGTGTCTCTTGATGTATGCCTCTGTGATCGGTATATCTTTCTGTCTATAAACTCAAAACTCCACGAATCAATAGGAAAACTGGCTTCCGTATCATTGTAGGTTGGTTGTCTAATGTCTATTGATGCAATTTTGTTACTGGTCATTATCATTACAAAGAAAGGAGTCATCATCATCATCATCATCATCACCGTCATCTATTGATGACGGTGATGATGCTGATGACCCCTCAGGTAAACATTTTCATCTTTAGCAGCAACATCATGCAGCACAACTGTGCACCTGGCAGCTCAATTGCACCTGGTAACTCAACTCCATGGTGACTGGTCCCTTAGCAACGTGAACACAATCAACCCTTGCAAAATATAAAACTTATTAAAAGAAATACTGAGAGAGTTAGCTATATAAGACAAAAACAGCAGAAGCAAAACTAAAAATTAAAAACTGCAAGAATTACTTATATCCAAGTTTCTACTTCTGTATTATTCCGAGAGCTGTCAATATCCGTTTTGATCAAATCTCATGAAAATACCAGAGTGTGGTCTACGTTTCTCACCCTTTCAAATCGATTCTGTTTCCCGCCTGGTAACTGCTCTCGAGCTGGGGCGACTGCGAAGTCGGACCACGTTTGCCCTTGGTAGTGGTATTGGTGGTAGTGGTGGTAGAGGTAGTTGCGGTGGTGGTGGGAGCGTGGATGTTGGTCGTCTTGGTGATGTTCTTCGAGGTGACCATCTTTAGTCCCGTTTGGACAGTTGCTATCGACGCCTGCATCGATTTCCATGGCTCCTCGTTTCTTAGCAACGACGATGCTATCAACCCATACGAAACTTGCTACAACAGAATTGCTATATATATATATACCAAAACGTGTGTGTGTGTGTGTGTGTGTGTTTGTGTGTATGTGTGTGTGTGTGTGTGTAGGTGTGTGTAGGTGTGTGTGTAGGTGTGTGTAGGTGTGTGTGTAGGTGTGTGTAGGTGTGTGTGTAGGTGTGTGTAGGTGTGTGTGTAGGTGTGTGTGTAGGTGTAGGTGTATGTGTGTGTGTGTGTGTGTTCGCGCGCGCGCGTGCGTGCGTGCGTGCGTGTGTGTGTGTAGGTGTGTGTGTAGGTGTGTAGGTGCGTGTGTGTGTGTAGAAAGGTTCACGATTCAAGGACTGTTAACGGCATTACAGAATGGCTGTAAATGAATAGAATCCTTTAAATAAATGACTTGTGGACAGCAACTTTTTATGAGGTAATTGAAGGAGCTATATCAATTGGCGTGATATAAAAAAAACAGGTAACTTAACGGATTTATATTCAGAGACACAAGAACCCATGAGACAGACACGCAGACACGCAGACACGCAGACACACACACACACACACACAGACCGACACACCGACGCCAAGACAGAGACACGCTGACGCAAAGATGGACAGAGATACAGACAGACAGAGATACATACAGAGATACAGACAGAGATACAGACAGACAGACAGACAGAGAAACAGACAGATAGACAGAGATGCAGACATACAGAGATACAGACAGAGAAACAGACAGATAGACAGAGATACAAAGAGACAGACACATTGACGCCGGGATAGACAGACAGAGACAGACAGAGAAACAGACAGATAGACAGAGATACAAAGAGACAGACACACTGACGCCGGGATAGACAGACAGAGACATACAGAGATACAGACAGATACAGAGATACAGACAGATACAGAGATACAGACAGACAGACACTGACGCCAAGGACACACACTGACGCCAGGACAGACAGACAGAGACATACAGAGATACAGACAGAAATACTGACGCCAAGACAGACAGACAGAGACAGACAGAGATACAGACAGAAATACTGACGCCAAGACAGACAGACAGAGACATACAGAGATACAGACAGAAATACTGACGCCAAGACAGACAGACAGAGACAGACAGAGATACAGACAGATAGACAAAAACACAGACAGACAGAGAGACGAAAGGTAACAAATACGCACCCAGTGTGCGGCCGATGCTTTCGTCAGCAGTTGAGTCCACGTGTTGACGGAAATGACGTCATAGGGGAAGATGTCTTTGTCGTCTTTCGTCACGGCGTACCAGTCGCCGATCAAGCGTAGCAGTTCCGGTACGTAGCCAGTACCATTGGCAAAGAGAAATGGCTCCTCCTGTCAATCACACGACATTTTAGCCAGACTTATTATAGCTCTAAATATAAATAACGATTATACCACACAATCATTTTATCATTTAGGCCCATGTATACAGGGATCCCGTCCTAAGCAAAAAAGAACCGGAACGCCGGCGTCAGAAACCATGTTAATGTAGGAATGTTTCTGTGAATTCTGTCTAAAAATACAGGTCGTCAAAAAAGAACCGGAACGCCGTTCCGGTGCGTTCCGGTCCCAACCGATCCCTGCATGTATACCATTACAGTACAGTGTATGAAGTTTGTGTCATTGACCCATTGTAATGTATAGCTTACCGTAAGCTTACACCGTTAGCTACATTCATTTTTTTAGATCATCTGTGGTTGGTCGGAAGATATGGAATACGCCACCTACTAGCACTACCTCTTCTCAGTTCCACTCGCTGTTTTATCAAGACTAATTTTCCGCTTGACCTGGGTAGGGAGCGCTTCTATGTATATTCGTTTATTATAAATCAACGAAGGATGAAACACCGCATCACTGCTTTAATAAAACAGTCTAAAGCGATAATAGTAATAACGATAATAAGTATATATTTCCAGTTTTATGACAAAGAAATGTAATGTGTTAGCGAGATTTTAGAATTAGTTATATGGATTGAAGCTGCTTCTATATACAAAAGGAGAGGGATTAAAGGGCTTCTGAGTAGAGACCTCGAAGGGGCGCTATAAAAATTTCGATTAATGTAGTGCTATTCATTTATTCATCCGAGTGATTTTCTTGTTTACCTGAAGTACTGCGATCTTGTACCTCGACTGGATGTGACGACCTGTAGATGCAAAAAGGAGCAGAAATTCAGTTCACGTGTAAATCCGAGTTGGAAATGAGCCAGAAGTCCAGAACAGATTACGTTTTACTCACTCTTTAACGAGTATGAAATGATTTGCAACTGGCCAAGTTAGCTACATCGGTTAGAGCATATTTTTCAAGAGACTCTTTCGATTTAGGGGAGTAACATGATTTGAACCGGCGCTTGATGTCGATATCGTAAAAAGAAACATCGACATTGTGAACAACAATATTAACATATGAACAATAACAACAATCCGGACACGTTTAGCATCATATAGGCCTAGAGGACTGACCATGCTAACGATACCGTTAATTTGTAACCACGAGGGCAATAATATACTTTTGGCTAAAATAATACTGATAGTGATAGTGGCGGTAGTAGTGAAAGTAGTGTCAGTGGTAGAAGTAGCAATAATTACTTTGCTAGTTGTATTTAGTACCTAATTAGATTTATTTACCAGTTCGTAGAGCCAACAAGTCCGGAAACAGGAAGCCCGTTGCTTCCCTACTGAATAGACTGACCATCAGCAAAATCTGTACAGCTATGACGACATACTTTCGGATCATTCCCTTCTCTGCCTGCAGGTCTTCGCGGGCTACGTCCCTTGAACAGCAGCCGGTGCCCGTCACCACCGAAGCGCTCTCGGCTCGGCAAGAGGCCGCCCCTTCTAGACGTTGTTCGCCAAACGTTCTCCGCCTCTCCCTCTGCGTCCGATCATCTGTCTGAAAACTACGCAGACCCGTCGTAGACTGACGCCTTTTATAGCTTCAGAACCGGTTCGAACCGGTTTGAAGACGCACCCGGAATCGTTATTTCAAAAACCGTTAAGAGTAAGCGCGAATATGTATATATATACAGCGGATTGACTGGACATCTCCTTGGTCGCCTATAGCTCTTATATATGACCACTTGATGGACACAGAGGTCTATATATAGCGGTCCGAACAAGGCTGTGTATAAATTATATACAGTGCCATGTGATACAAAGGCCGAGTTTAAACCCAAACACGTGAAATGCTTTAAAGTCTGTCTGTTAGTCTGGCTGTCTGTATGTTTGTACGTTTCTTTAAGCCCACATGCCTTGATGCAGCTTGACATAGGCCCCTAGGGCGTGATGTTAACAGGTGGCAATGGCTGTGCATGCGGTCCAACTGGACCATCGCATGCACATGCAGAACTGCAGCGGCAGAAACAAGATCAGTCCTTTGCACTTGAAAAACAAATCGTAAAACTGTTGACGAAATACTGTATGATTATGTAAGCGATTTATGATCTATCTGTATTTGTAGGTCACTTATTTCTTATGCCTCTTTGTATTTATTAGGACCTAAACAACCTATACGACGTACTGGAGTAGGGCCTAACGAGGTTCTTTTGGGTTGCCTGTAACATAAATGAAGATACCTATGGCCTAGCGATGTTTATTGGAGTTAAAGACTATAAACTCGGATAACGTATCACACGCTAACTGCCACCTGGATTTCGGAGTGCGATGAGCGTTGCCGATGTCACGTGGTGCACGCGGGTTTCGAACCCAAGCCATAGATGCTTAATTAAAGCTTCAGCCATACCTTCAGAGAGAGAGACAGACAGACAGACACAGATACAGAGATAGACAAACAGACAGAGACATAGAGAGAGAAACAGACAGAGAGGCAGGCAGACAGGGAGAGACATAGAAAGAGACAGAAAGAGACAGACAGACAGAGTGTCTCTCTCCCCCTCTCTCCCCCGAGAGAGGGAGAGAGACACACACACAGAAAGAAAGACAGACAGACAGGGAGAGAGACAGCCAGAGAGAAAGAGAGACAGACATAGAGCGAGAGAGAGAGAGAGAGAGAGAGAGAGAGAGAGAGAAAAAGAGAAAGAGAGAGAGATAGAGAGAGAGAGAGAGAGAGAGAGAGAGAGAGAGAGAGAGAGAGAGAGAGAGAGAGAGAGAGAGAGAGAGAGAGAGAGAGAGAGAGAGAGAGAGAGAGAGAGAGAGAGAGAGAGAGAGAGAGAGAGAGAGAGAGAGAAGGAAAGAGGAAGACAGAAAGAGAGAGGAAGAGAGAGGAAGAGAGAGAGAGAGAGAGAGAGAGAGAGAGAGAGAGTGAGAGAGAGCAAAAGTCGGCTTGCTGGGCTCCAGTAACTCAAGTAACTGAATGCGCTGAATGAATAAGACATTTGAATTCGTGCGACCTTTCCTAAGAGTATTGTTTAGCGCGTACGTCCCATACGTTCCTATGTGCGTGAGGTTACAGGTTCGCCTCGCGATAGGCTACTCGTTTATATCAGAGATCTAAATCTTGCGCAAGCACTGTCCGTACACGGGAACCATAATAGTTTGACGCCCATTCAAATTGGCAGCGGTGATGAAGGATCTCACCCGAACAGTTCTTTGAAAATGAACAATGTCGAGACCATAATGGTTGCTATAGAAAAACCAGTACAGATTTACCGTTTACCTCTTAGTGGAAGAGTATACACGATGGCGAGATTTGCATCAGATTACCGATTTCACTCGACGAGGCGCAGTTAAACAAACGAATGCATGTCTGTCTGTCTGTCTGTCTGTCTGTCTGTCTGTCTGTCTGTCTGTCTGTCTGTATGTACGTATGTATGCATATGGCTATTTATATAGCGCATCGTAGAAAACCTCCCTAAGCCATCTCACACATGCTGCAGTGCGCATGTCCGACCGGCAGCACGACACAGGTCTTTTAATGCAACCGCAAACTTGTGCAGAAGGGGAAAACGGGTGAGTTCAAACAGTTGAGAGTTCTTTTCCAACGAGTGCACGCATGTGTCCTTTGTCCGCTAACAAGGCCACGGGCGCCAAAGTACAATAATAAAACGGTTCCAAACAGCTGTGTTTATTTTTCCAGAATGAACCGAGGTCAGCCAGATAGTTCCGCTAGATGTCGCTCTGACCCGAGGTCGTGAATACGAGACACATGTCCTTCCCCTTTCCCACAAGTCTTCATACATCCACGTTACGATGCATCGTGACACCAAGTGCAGGTGACACTGGGTTAGCAGGGCTGTAGTCGAGGGTATACGCGGATATAGAGCGTGTACTCACCTCTAGAGACCGTATACTCACCTCATAAAATATTTGTATTCACCTCTAATTTATTTCGGAAACTAATCGGTACACGCTAATTTAACCGCTACACCCCTGTGGGTTAGCATGCCCTGTGCTTTAGGCTATTTAGCCTCGGGTTAGTAGCCAACCAGGGCCCTTTGCGATAACGCTGGCAACGAGATTAGTAATCAATCGTAATTATAATAACGACAATTCACACAGCATTGTCAGCAACAAGCAACTTCTACGATGCTTTAACTGTCGGCGCAAATGTTAAGAGTAACCAGAGGCGTAACTTTGGTTTAAAATGTGGGGGTACCAATTTCTTACATACAACGAGACAAGGCGGAGACTGTGATCACTGGGAACGAACAATAATAAAATATTGATTGGCATTGTTCAAGAAGTGGGGGTTACGGTACCCCCAGTCCAAAAAGTGGGGTACGGGTACCCCTCGTACCCCAACAAATAACGCCTATGCATCACGATGACCATGATGCTACGTCATTGTGTTGAGTCTTGAGGGCTCACATGAATTATGAAGGCCTTCTCCAAGAAAATGATACACCGTATTATTGGGCTCTGTTTAAATCTTCTGGATCCAAAAATTAGTAGTAGAAAATACCAGTGCATATATTTTAACAGATTTAGACTACTGGGACAAAGTTGGCCATGGGTCTGGCTGATGACCTTTTTTGGGAATTCATCTCCCCAAAACATTGGAGACCTTTTTTCTGGAATTCATCTCCCCAAAACATTGATGACCTTTTGGGAATTCATCTCCCCAAAACCTTTATGACCTTTTTTCGGGAATTCATCTCCCAAAATTTGATGACCTTTTTGGGGGAATTTCTTCTTAATTTGACGACCTTTTTCAGGATTTTGACCATGAGAAGCGACAATGCGTTTTTACTACTGGGACAAATATTAAAACTCCTGCAACATTTGTCCCACTAGTTATACAGTTTAAATATAGGCCTACATTGCCTGGGACAAATCACCCTAACTACTGGGACAAATCCTAAGACTACTGGGACATTTGTCCCACTAGTTATACTAGTTAATATGCCCTGAGAAATAGGCTACCCTTCGTTCTCCCCGAAAATTACGCCTATGGGAGACCGAAAATGATTGGACACAAACTGCACGTGATCAGCATCGGTTCCGTGATTGGATAATCTATGACGCCATCTTGTAAAACAATAATAAGGACTGATGACGTAAAAATCTATTGTTATGGTAACGATTAGTGTGGGCTTGTCTAAAGTTTCTTCTGAAATATTCACTCGAAAAGGTCGATTTTAATTCATTTTCGACGTATTTTTGGCCGAAATGACAAGCGTCATGTTCAGAAATAAGACGGTCAACAATAATTATTAGGTGATCGATAACACAAGGTATTAAATCACTTGTAATCGTAATATTCGATGGAAACGAGCCGGCAGGAGTCAGGACGGTGAGAAATGCTGATGACTGTTATATAAATGCAGTGGCGTAACTAGAGTCAAAATGGAACCCGGGCAGCTGCCCAACTCAACATTTAATCATAACTATGATAATTTTAAGTAGGATTGCCCGATTTGGATAGTTACTCTGAATTAGCACTAGCAGCTGTAGCCTGTAATGTAATGTAATGTCACAGAACATTTATACAGCGCCTCTAAGTATCTCACAGAAGCGCTAAACACGAGAGCATGCGTGATAATGTAACTAAGTTTCCAATTATATAAATACACCGTATCAATTAATACAGTTTAATGATAATTATCATTTGTTTATGTTCGTGTCTGAAACGATTATAAGAATCATAAGCTAAAGGTGAATCTAATTAGTTCTCGATAAAGTTACAGCAGCAGGCGCCGTGTCTGATCACTACTCTGTTTGAATTTATCAACAATACTGTCGAGACTATCAATCTGCAGCAAATCTCGCTCGATGGAAATTAAAGCGAGAGACGTGAGACGTTCGTGTCCCATGGTACTGCGCAAATAATTTTTCAAGCGCTTCAAGCACGAAAATGATCGCTCACAAGACGCTGTTGATACAGGAAGCGTCATACTTATTTGTAATAAGCTCATTAGCATTTTGAACGCGCCGTATTTTTGTATCTCCTCGTACACGTCAAGAATTGAAAGCAACTTCTTCTCCGCCGATGGCTGCTTTTTCATGATGTCATCCATTAAAAACTTTGCTGTCGTTATTTCGCCTCTTAAGCGTGACAAATTATTCTCTGGCGAATCAAAGACGATGGCTTTGTAGTGCATGGCAAATGGTTCAAGTACTGACACTTCGAGAAACGTTTCTGAAGTCGGCGATAACGCATCAACTCCACTGTAGACGAATGCATTGACTGGTGTAAAACGACGCTGAAGCTCCTGTAGCATTCTATCCACAATGGGGAAAAAGAAGTTGCGTCTTGTACTGATGTGACGTTGCGAGCAAATCCGTTTGCTGTTCGACGGGTGCCTCAACCACATATTCGCTCAGAGCTTCAGGTAATTTGCGCTGACGCCGTGGCCTAATACCTTCCCTTGGCAAAACTTCGTATTCTACGGGAATTGCGTGAGCTTCGCAAACTGTCACAGACGCAGCCCAAATGCCATCCCACAGCTCAGATTTGTCTATGAAATCTTGCAGTTGAATGCAAACAACAGAAACTAGTTTCTGTGCCGTGCCTATCAAAACCGACGAATTTTGAAGTGTTTCTGCAAGCGTGGTAGTTAGTTGAAATAACGAGTGAAACAGTTCCAATGATAAAATG
>OY744614.1:37275468-37310468 GCA_963556255.1 Allolobophora icterica | reverse complement strand
ATCCCACTGACTAACGGAATTGGACATTCTACGTCAAGTTCACAGTCAAGCGGATTTGAAGAAATGTCGCCTTCATCCTTGGAAGAATCTAAGAAACCCACTTTTCTCTTTGCTGGATCTCTCGATAAATCAGATTCAGCAGCATTGAATATGAATGGAGGGGTAAGAGAAGGGAGGAGGAGAATGCATGTCTTCTGCTGTGGTTAATTCTGGTTCAACTGTTCAGTTTGATATTGGTCTTTACAAAAGACAGGAAAACAAAGAGGAGGGAGATCACCATCTCCACCAGGTCTGTGGCTGGCTTTTTTATTGCACTTATCGTTCAATGTCTTTTTCTGTGATGTAATATCCGAGTTGATTCTGTCCTGAATATCATGAGTGTTTTCTCAGTTACTCAGTCATAAAATGAATATGAATGTCTTTTCCATTCTGATTTTGTGTTATGAATTTATTTTAATATATGTGCATTTTACTGATATTTAATTCAGTATTTATGCATTCTGAATTATTAAATGCCCTAGAAAGCTGCTAAAGTTGTTTTGAGGCTACATCCCAATGGTACAGCAACATATGTTGAATTTAGAGTGAGCATATGACATTACATGCATTTCTATATGGGGCTCATATGTCCTACATAGGTTTTGATGTCCCATCGGTTGATCCCTTGTGCATTAGATACCCGGTGCGATAGAAGTTACTAATTAATAATAATAATAATAATAATAATAATAATAATAATAATAATAATAATAATAATAATAATTTGGTTGCATTTAAAGGCACTTTTCCCACACTTTCCCCCAAAGACGAGGCCCGACCCTCCAGACACAGCTCTGCTCCTAAATAACAATAATTTTTTCCAAATCCTGAGGGATCCTTGATACCTCGTGTAAAAAAAAATAATAATAATATAGGCCCTTATGAAACGATGCTATATAAATTTGCAATTATAATTATATCAGTACTTAATAACAGAATTGCTTGTATATATGTATGTGTGTATTTATGTATGTTTGTTTGTTTTCTTGTATCAAGCCACTTAATATAGCACCTTTTAAGTCAGCTACTTCACAAAGGCGCTGCATGCATGACTATCTAACTCATCTAGATATTTAAGTGCATTTTAAGACATTTTGAAAATGTTTGCTGAACAGAGCTAAACGTAACAGCACATTATGTAAAGCTGAAGACTGTTCCTAGAGGAAGATACGAGTCATGATAAGATACAATGGGCTTGAGTTTATATACGGATGCGAGGCGCCTGCATATATCCCCATGTAGATGAGCGCAACGATCGCAGACCTCATCAACTTAAGACTGGAACATAAAACTTCTTGATGTATGTCAGTGTGACGTGGACCAACAGGGCTCGCCCCAGAAAAAGACTTGAATTTTGAATTTTTCTTTCATTTCATGTTACTAATTTGTCATAATGTGTAATAATAATAACCTTCATTATTTTACTGTGTTTCGATAGGTGCCTTTGGATTTTCTGGCCTAAGTTTCCTGCTTGAGGAGGATGGGCGATGGGTTCTGTGGCTCCGTATTGTCGGGTGTGTGTGTAGGGTGTTGTGTTCGGTTTGTGTTTAGTTTTTTGTATTTGTCTTTAGTTTTTTGTAGTGTATTTGTATTTTTTTATAAGTATTTAGATTTTTGTATTTGTGTTTAGTTTAGCGACAAAACAAGCAACAAAGCAAACAACAAACGACAAAGTAAACAACAAAGTAAATAACAAAACAGACCCGAAAGCAAACAACAAACGACAAAGTAACAAAATAGACAACAAAACAATCAAGACAAAATAATCAAAAACTACACCCCTGCCGAGCCTCTGGCGTGGCTTAATCTCCCGTAAGCTCATTAAGGCAGGGGGGCCCCTGGCGTGGCTTTATCTCCCGTAAGCCCTTTGTGTAGTTTTTGTGTTTTTGTCTTGTTTGTTTTGTTTTTTGTTTTGTTTATTTTGTCGTTTGTTGTTTACTTTCGCGTTTGTTTTGTTGTTTATTTTCTTGTTTATTTTGTCGTTTGTTGTTTGCTTTGTTGTTTGTTTTGTCGTTAAACTAAATACAAATGCAAAATCTAAATGCTTTGTAGTGTTAGTTTGTCTTTATTTTGTCGTGTGTTTGGTTTTTTGTGTCATGTGCTGTTTATTTTGTCGTGTTGTCTTTTTGTTTATTTTGTCGTTTGTTATTTGTTTGTTGTTTATTTTGTCGTGTGCTGTTATTTTGTCGTGGGTTGTTTGTTTTGTTGGGTTTTTTGTCGTTTGTTGTAACGAGCCGAGGGATTAGAAGGAGGCTCATAGAAGAGTATATCAGAAGGGAAGAGTTACAGTGTGGAATCATATCCCAAATCATCAACGAACAGGCAGCCGCTACTGTGCAATCGCTACTCAGAAACGAAATGAGACAAAGATGCTGACACAGAAGTTCTTACAGTTATGAAAATGCAGACTGAATATTCTACTTCTTTGTCGAGACGTTGTGATGGAGGCTTTTAGTGCTGATGAAAACAGAGCTAATGACTTGTATTCTTCTTACAAAGATTCTGGTTGAAATTTAGCAAATGTGTTCATTTATTGCTGTACAACAAACAGAAACGAAAAGCAGTTATTCATTTATTTAAGCACTTATTTCCTCTATCCATCCAGTCATTCATCTATGATCTATCTATCTATTCATCCTTCACGACATTCGTTCATTCCTTTAACAGTCTTTCCTTTCTTCCGTCCGTTCATTAACTCGCTCATTCATTCAGTCAATTCAGTCATTCAGGTACTTAGTCGGTTATTCATTAATTCATCTATCCATCCATCCATCCAATCCTATCCTAATTCATGCATTCGGCGAATTCATGTAGCTACTCTACAAATACGTTTGGCTCTTAGTATATATTCATTCTGAGAATTTGTATAGCGCCTCCGAGAGACCTATTCAGAGGCGCTCCCAGCCCAACCACAGCTATAGAAATGTGATTTGAGGGACTTACAGAAAGCAGCCAAGAAGGCATACATGATTAGCCATCGTATCGTATCGTATTTGGAGATTTGTATAGCGCCGCTCAAAGCTTATGCCACTCAGCAGCGCTCCCAGTGCGAAGAGTAGGATTCAGAGGCGTAACTTTGGTCTAAAAAGTGGGGATACCAATTTCTCCACTTTCGCTTTTCGCATGGATGATGGATACCATTTTGGACATATTAGGCTACCAGTAATCGTAATAGTATTAGTAGGCTAGTGAATTAGTAATAGTAAAAGTAGTAGCAGTAGTAGTAGCAGCAGCAACATAATAGCAATGAGGACCTAGTGCTCTGTAATTTGTTTTCAGTTTTGAGGGATCAAATGTTCCTTGGGAGGAACATGCGGCTGAAGCAGCTAATTGTAGACAAGATGATCCACACCAGATCACAACAACGTCAGATCATGTGGATTGTGTCAATGAAAACAAGCCATATCTTTTTAATTGAAGTATTAGCTTAACAGTGGCATAGGCCTACATCATGTTTGTCGTGCTTCTTAGCAACTCAGAAACGCTCTAAATTTAATAATTTCTCATTTATATCCAGTTGTAATGACAATTCGGTCGCCATCGAGGCAGACATTTCAAACCTTATTAACCCAAAATACTTATGCTTTTTCTTTTAACTCTCCAAATGGAATGGAACTTTAGTCAACTTCAGGAAAATTTACTCCCCGGAGTTGACCATGGAACAACTAAATGGCTGTTAGTCTCAGCTCATTGCACTTGAAGCATAAGATTATGAAACGTTGATGAGCTTATACCTCCATAACGGCAATTTTATCGTCTATAATTGTATCTACTCGTTTTCGTTTAGAACAAATTTATCCATTTTCCCTATCAGCGAAATCGGAACTCGACGTGTATAAGACAAAATTAGCGACGTCTTAAATGATTATATATTTACAAAGGACCAGTGCTTTTTCAGCCGGAACGGCATTCCGGCACCTTTTTCAGGTACTAACAGATAATTTATTTATTTTAATAATAAAAACAATAATTTAGTTAGCCTAATTTAATTTAATTTGTGTTTTGAACTGTTTTCAGTGTTTATTGAGACCCCTCCCAACCCCGATTTTCTCGGGATTTTAGCCTGCCCATAATTATTCCGTTCCGGAACCTATTGTTCCGTTCCGGAACCTTTTTTTTCCAGAAAAAAGCACTGCAAAGGACAGTTATTGTCCTGAGAGTGAAGGGACAGAGGTGAGCAGGGGCGTCTATCCCCCCTAAGTCATTGGAGCAACGTCTCTTTTCCCCCTCTTCTTCCCCCCTTCCCGTTCCTTCCCCCCTAAAATGGTGGCGCACACACGGACAGATCTTTCCCCCCCTATTTCTTGGATGGAGCATTTGCTCCAAGGTTTCTATGGTGTAGACGCCCCTGGAGGTGAGGAGTCATAGTAAGCCGGCGATAAGAGTGAGGGTCCATATACGGATTTGTAAATGATGAGGGATTATAGGGTGATGTCAGATCTTTCCAAGAAGAGCATAGCCGTGGCCCAGATCTGTGACGCCTGCGGACCGGTCAGGCGGTCAAGGCGCCAGTCTGTCGGTGAAATTTGTGGCTGAAAGTCTTCCTGCCCGACTCTCTGTGACTCAGTTCGTCTGGCTCTTGCTTTACCTGTATATCTAGGCCTAAGTACTTTTGTTGTATATAGGCCCCTACTCCTCACTCTGTCTAGATACACGAAGCAAGGCGGAGACTGCGATCTCTTGGAAGGCACAATAATAAAATTTTGATAGGCATTGTTTAAAAAGTGGGGGGTACGGTACCCCAGTGCAAAAAGTCGGGGTGGGGTACGCGTACCCCTCGTACCCCCACAAATTACGCCTATGAGAGTAACTACATAGGAAGTATGGCTACATTTTTGAAGGAATTAAATATGGCCCGTATACTTAGGTCGGCCTGGTTCAGAACTAGCCTGCCAGTGCATGTCTGTAAATGGTTCCAATGTGTCTTAGAAAGGATAATATCTAGGCTACATGTACGGTAAACGGAGTCCGCGCGAATTCCGTAACTCAATTAATGTAATTAAGTGCTTAATTATTTATTAAGCTTTTTTATTCGTTGTAGTCCTCAGACGCTGTGACCTGCTGACCCTATAGGTTTGATCAAAGGCGAAAACACGATGCAACCAGACAACACGATGCAACCAGACAACACGATGCAACCAGACAACACGTCTTGATAGCTTGCGACAACAAAGTTAGACTCCGAATAAACGACTCAACGGTCGGAGGCAAAAACAGCGGTTACGTCATCGGTGATCAATTATAACATAACATAACATAACATAATTCTTTATTGTATCTCATCATAAATTGAACAAGACAGAGAATAGCAAATATACACAAAACACAAATGATGATTGAATTTAACCAAGAAAAATTATAAAAAAGGAACAAATGCGTGTGGCAACTAGATGGGATACAATAGGGAGCTCCAGAAGGGACTATTGTCCCGCTTAGGAGGAACCCCCAGGTAATAGCATCAGTGTCAATACATGACGATCCAGGCAGGTTAGCAACATCATTAAAGAGCCTTAGCATAAGTGGTCACAAGACCATTACAAACATCATTAACGTAATATAAACGAAAGTATGCAGACTTAACTAGAGTTGACAAAAATATAACAAGAGAATAACAAAAAATGCAAGAGGAAAACAGCAAGAGAAACAAAGCTAGGAGAGCCCGGTGCATTATCATTAGTGATTCATTATATGCATTCTTAGTGATCTTTTGAAGGAATTACTAGTTGACAAATTACGAATTTCCCATGGCAAGTTGTTCCATATAATAGGACCCATGTACTTTATAGACTGCTTCCTATAGTTAGTACGAAAGCTTATCGGACGGAGGGTGTCCTTAGACCTAGTATTATGACTGTGAATATCCTTAGTGACAGTAAAGTATCTAGCAAAGCAAGATGGAAGGGAATTATGGGTGAATTGAAACATAAATACCCCTATCTGTAATTGTTTTATCTGATCAATTGTCAGTATTTTCGTTAGTCTGAAAAGATGGAAAGTATGGTCATTAAACTTGCTTTTAGTAATTATGCGTATCGCCCTCTTTTGTAACTTCCTCAGTCTGTCCAGTCTAGTTGGATAGGTTGAGGCCCAAGTCAAATTGCAATATTCCAGATATGGATGAATTAAAGTGTGATACAGGTTGGTTAGTACATGAGATGGGAGTAAATAAGAAATTTTAGATATGATCCCCACGTTTTTAGCAACTTTTGCTCCAATTTGGTTAATGTGGACATTCCAGGACAGGTGTTCGTCAATAAAAACACCCAAAAATTTCGCCGATTTCACTTGCAGTATGATCGAATTATCAATATTCAGTGAATAATTCGAGTGAGGTAATAACTTCCTGGAAGATCTAAATAGTACATAGTTTGTTTTAAGTAAATTCAAGGAGAGTCGATTAGCCTTGAACCAATCAGCTATGTATATTAGTTCATGATTGGCAACTTTAAATAGTTCCTCAAGTGACCTGTCAGAAAGGAAGATGTTAGTATCGTCAGCAAATAGTATGAGACTCAATCTTGATGAGGCTTTAGGGAGGTCATTAATATAAATTAAAAAGAGCAGAGGCCCTAGGTTTGAGCCCTGTGGAACACCAAATTTTATCGTTTTAAATTTTGAGGTGGCACCATTACAGCTTACGCACTGGAGTCTTTTATCAAGGTAGTCCTTGAACCATGCCAGTTGCATACCTCTTACCCCATAATTTTCTAATTTATTGAGAAGTATAGTATGGTCCACCGTATCAAAAGCCTTTGCCAAATCGATAAAGATTCCTAGTGAGAATTCGTTATTATCAATGGCCGTTGAAATTTTGTCCTGCAGATTAATCAGTGACATGGCAGTAGAGTGACCAGATTGGAAGCCGTGTTGGAAGGGATAAAGAAAGTTGTTTTGATTAATGTAATTATAGAGCCTGGTATACATTAATTTTTCCATGAGTTTGGCAAAGTATGGTAGAATAGATATGGGGCGATAATTAGAGGCTTCAGCACGATTACCCTGCTTGAAAATTGGTATGATCTTAGCCATTTTTAGTGCTGAGGGTACTATTCCAGTTGCAAAAGATGTATTAAAAATTTCTGCTAGAGGTAAGGCCAACAGATTAAGATATGGGTTGACAATACAGGGGTCAATATCATCCGGCCCTGAACTATGAGTAATACGCATAACTGCCCCAAGTTGAGTAATTTCCTCAGGCGTAGTGGGAATGAGTGCAAATGAATTACCAGAGCCCCTATCCAAGTAGTGACCAAATGTCTTAGAGCTTGGAGGAATTTTATCAGCTAATGATTGTCCTACATTCACAAAAAAGTCATTAAATTTGTTGGCAATTGAAACAGGGTCAGTGACCATTACTTCATTAATAAGCAGTCCATCAATCCTCCTTTCCTCCATACCAGATTTGATTATTGACCTTATTATGCTCCATGTCTTTTTTAGGTTGTGACTATGTTTGGCAAACTCGTTTTCATAGTAGAGTTTTTCAGCTTTTATTCTTATTGTTTTAAATTTATTGCGATATTTTATAAATTTGGTTTTATTATCCTTAGAAGGCTTTTTTATGTAATTACGATACAGTTTAGTTTTCTTTTTACAGGATCTGAGTAAGCCAGCCGTCATCCATGGTTGCCTGAAGTTAGAGCCCTTCCTTCCACTCTGCCTAGTCATTGGAAATGCCTTTTCATAAGACAACTTAAATTGATCAAAGAACTCGGCATAGGCAGCATTAGGATCACCTAATTTACAAGCATCAGATGCTCTGGACCAGTTCGTTTGTTTTAACATTTGTTGAAATAAGTTACTGTTTGCCTCGTTAATTTTACGTGACATGATAACAGGTTTATTTAAGACCTGAGTTTCTGAATTGATCCAGGCTATAACTGGCAAGTGATCAGATATATCACTTATAACTATTGATGAGTCTAGAGTCCTTTGCCAGCTATTCGTGAAAATGTTGTCTATAAGAGTTGCAGTATCAGCTGTGATCCTGGTAGGACGATATATGAGTGGTAAGTAATGGTGAGAAAGCAGTAAATTAATGAACTCATTAGTCAATACATGATCATCAAATTTAAGTAGGTCAATGTTGAAGTCACCAGCTAAGTAGACTTGTTTGAAATGACTAGATAAGTAAGTTAACAGTTGGCCATATTCATCGTTAAAGTCCCTCATAGATAGACCCGGAGATCTATACACCGCCCCAACCGTAGCATTAGAGTCATGAGTCAGGGAAATATTCACAAATAGACTCTCATATGTTAGATGCTGAATTGAATTCAAGTGGGTGTCAATTAGTTGGAAACTTATATCATTTTTTATAAACATACCAACCCCACCTCCCCTCCCCAGTCGTGGTTTATCTAATACTGTAGACGTTCCGAATAACAGCACCGATCGGGTCTTGTACAGTGCCACGTTTAAAGAATTTAGATACTCTGGCCAGATAACATAACACGATGATTCAGCGTAGAAAATTCTGCTTCGTGGCCATAGATCTCTGCCATAAAATCATCCTGTGTCAAAGATTCGTGTTTTGCCGCCGTTGTTTACAAATTGCGGTAACAATGGATTGCGTCATGGTTAAATAACACTCAAAAATATATAATCAACATAATATCTAAACGAAGAAAGTTTAACCATATAAAATAAATATAATATATTATGTGCACCTACGGATATATGTATTAATTTTGGGTAATTGGGGAATTTGATAAGTTTACTACATGGAAATCTCGTAAGTATGGAAGTTATGAGGCGGGAGGAATGAAATGGAAGTGGGAAGATCTCTGCCAAAAAGGTCATCCTATGTCAAAGGTTCGTGTTTTGTCGCCGTTGTTTACAATTTTCGATAACAATGGACTGCGTCATAGTTAAATAACACTCAACAATAATTAATATAGGCCTATCTCTTCTTCTGGTTCTCTGCCTTCAGGCAGGTTCAAACGTCCGACGTCGCCAATTCTCTCGATTTTGAGCCTCTTCTTTGAGTCTTTTGTATCCTTCCTTCATCATCCAATCCAGCCAGGGGCGGATCCAGGGGGGCCAATCCGGCCATGGCCCCCTCATTTGAAATTTTTATTTATTTACACAGGCGTTTTATGATGTTTACACAGGCGTGCCCCCCCCCCCCCGTAGGCGTGGATGCGTCAAATGTAGACAGGACGTGGGTCCCGTAGATGTAGACTGAAGACATTAAAGAGGTTAATGACTAAAAAAAGGTCATCAACTTTTTTGGGAGATGATAAAAAAGTTTTTCGGTGGTCGGTAGTTAAACTGATTCCTCTCCCACCAGAAGATGGTTGGTATAATTTCCCCCCCCCCACGATAGACCTTCTGGATCCGCCTCTGAATCCAGCATCATCTGTCTTGGTCTTCCCCTTGTCCTCATCCCCTCCATTCTTCCCTCGATGACATTTCTTAGGAGAGATTAATATATATATATATATATATATAAATATATATATATAATATATATATATAATTAATATATAATCAACATAAAGTATATCTATACGAAAAAGTTCAACCATATAAAATAAATAATTTTATGTACACCTACGGATGTATTATGTATTAATTTGGGTGAATGGGGAATTTGGATCTACATGGAAAGCTTGTGAGCAGGAAAGGTCTTAGGCGGGAGGAATGAACTGGAAGTGGGAAGATCACTAATAAAACGACATTAATGAGGAATGGCACGTATGTATTCTGTATACAAACACCTAAGACGCTCTAGTATCCAATCGTCTACATATACAGTCTTTGTCTACCTTTCATCTGGAATATAGGGGCGAGTATAGTAGTAGGCCTATATAGTAGTATTAGTTTAACGACAATGTGGATAACAAAGGTCATTAGCGTCGCCCTCCTCCTTTAGCCTATCCAGGCTTGGGACTGGCACTGCCTAGCACTTAGGCACGGACGCTCAGTGGCAGATATATGAGTTTGCCAGTGTCTTTTATTTACTCATTCACACAGAGTATTTAATTATATAGCGCTATGCAGTTGTTCGGCCTGCTCCTTTTTTAGACGGACTCTTGATTTATGTTGACATACCGTATACCTACTGAGACGCCGAGTGTCCCAAACGCTGTGCCTCCAGATCATTCTTCTCAGTGCCCACTACTGGTCACAAGCGGTCGGCTGGGAGATCTTTCGCGGTAGCCTAACGCCCCACCCAGCTTCCAGTAAACGTACCGTTTTGCAATGTACATTGTATATATATGCAAGATATACTTTGAAAAAAATTCGGACAAGGGTGCGATAGAGGATTTGTCTGTGCATGGGCCGAAGAACTGTTTGCCGCGAATGTCGTTGCACTTTGACCCGACCCAGTTCTGCAATACGTATTCGGTTTTCTGCGGTTTTGAGACCGGTGTAACTTACGTTTGACAGGCACAGTGCAGCAGTGAGGGTGTTCCAGCGGGTACCATGGTGCGCTCAAGAGGGGCCCAAATTTTGAGACGGAATGATTTAATTATTGAACTAAATACTTTATCTTGAAATATAATATCCATTTTAAAAGAATTAATGGGGTTGCTGGATGGTGTAGTGGTTAGCGTGCTGGACTCTCAAATCCCCGCCAGGGCAGAAATTTTGTTCGAGATTTCTGCTCCATCTGCACCCTAGTCAACTCAGTAGGCCTACACTTTCGGTGGGAAGATGAGACGGCGAGGGAGAGGACTGGCCCACCATTACCCCCATAAGCCGAGGCTAAGAAAATGAAGTCGCTAACACTTCATATAAATGGCTGCCTCAGTGCTAGTTTAATAAGGGACTGCTCTTCTATATATATATATATATATATATATATATACTTTCGGTATATATATATATAGCGCATTTTTTACCTGGCAAATGACCTCCTAGGTCTTTCTAATTTGTTACACTCAGCATGGCGGCGTGCAAGGCCTCGGACCAACTCCATAATCGTTCCAGCCTTCCGTCTGGCTTCGAGGACTTGCTCAACGACCTCGTTCGATCGGTTATCACCAGTCAACCTCTTGATCTCATGGACCACATCGCAGATTTCCTCGAAGCACTAGTTGATCGCCGCACTTTGTGGGACATGCAGCTGGAACGTGGTAAGTAGGCCTAATCTTTAAAGGGTATACGGCGAAAGGCACCATAGGGCCTACATGTACTTGTAGGCCTGCCTACTTTTCAATTTTCAACAACACAGATACATGTATTTGCAAGGGGTAAGACTACATTTGGCTGCATGTGGGGGCAATTCGCTTTGTGTCAAGCAGATTTCTGAACATAAAATTTTTTAGAACCCAAGCCCTTAGTGACTATAAACTTAGGGGTCACCCATAAAGGACGTTCGTAAAATATGACCTACTTTGGACCATCCCTCCCCATTTCCGCATTTAACCTTTGCGGACGTCCGCACGCCAAAGCCAATTTTTAATGTCGTCATCACCAATTTTTATTATTCCACAGTCCCACAGTTTCTGTGCACGTTTAAGTGACAGTTCGGATTTCCCATCAGGATGTGCAGTAATAAAAGCTTCTATAAAGTCACAGTAAAGTTTATACCGTTCATGAGGTTTTAGGCAATCACCTCACTGACCTTTTCGTCTTTTGGGGCACATTAAAACAAGGTGGTGTTAAAAACGATCAAATTTAAATATTTAAATGAGGACGTCTGCACTGGTCATAACCCCTCCCTCCCCTCATTGCGGACGTCCTCTGTGGATGACCCCTTAGATAAATCTGAAAATTCTTAAATGTTATTTAAAGCAAACCTAATCGCAGATAGAAGAGCCATGTACATGTATTTAAGCTGATTCAGAAACTCTGAATCTAGAAACTCACTTGCCAGCACGTATCACGGAGGCTTCAAAATATGGATAGGGGCCTATATGGCCCTAGACCATTTGCCTTCACTGCTAGGTCTACCTACACAGTAGTATACTTGAATCTAACCCACAATGTATCCGACTTCTACAGCACCATTATCATAATGTAAAAAGCATTAACTAGTGGTCATTCAAGCAACATATAGTCAAAATCAGTCTCTTAAAGAAAGCTTCGTCAAAATCCAGCATGTCCGAGGAAACAAGTGAAAGAATGACCGGAACGTTCTTAACTTCTTATTAAGTCAGATAGTTGCAAAGCATTTGTTTCAGAGGTGTAGTCCTAGTAAATTATATAGAGCTTCTTTGTGCGTTTGGCAGCCAAGCAGCGACCGACCAACAAAAATCAGAAATCAAACGTCATAAAAAGCGAAACAGACAAAACTGGAACACATGATACACAACCATGCACTGCAGCACCAAAACCTTGCCCTACTCCACCAAAACGATTCAACAACGCCACTCGAAATTTGCAAAATCCACAATCACCGAAGGCAGAAAGCGACTCCAACGAAGACAGCATCTCCGTAGAAGTCAAAGTCAAGCAAAGACCTGCATCGAGAAAACCTATTCGCAACGGTCTCGCGAAACCAAAGGACGCCTGGACAGACGAGGTCGTGCTTTCAAGTCATTTGGCGCAACACGAGGCTCTTCGGCAAGTGATCAAGGAAATTGGAGACACGAACGAGCAGATAATAGCCCTAGAAGAGACAGTTGGAAACACAGCACAGTGCGCCCAGAAAACTCGCAACACGACACAGGCGAGAGACTTGGCCGATAAGCATTCCAGCTTGAAAAGAGCTCTCGATAAGATGATGCTCATCTGTAGTTGGATAAAATCCAACGAGTTGAGCAACGGTACAGCGCCAGAAATCCACGAAAATCTGGTTAAGAAAACGGCTCAGCGCGAACAGCACGTCAACGATGTGAACCGTAACTTCCAGGGAACTTTGGAAAACCAACTCAACACGTTGAAAGACACAATGGAGCATATTCAGGCAGCACTTACCAACAAGCGCACAGGGGAAACAGCCAATCGCTCAGCGCAAGATAACGTTCGTTCTAACTTCTATGCATCAGAAACCAAAGATGACAACACGAATATCTTGGATGATATTAACAAGTTAAATCAGTGGCTTCAGCACACGCTCCAAATGCGGAGCGAGGCACAGCCACCTCAAGTTACTGCCAATCAGGACTCCACTTCCACACAAAATATCACAACAATGACAAACACAGCACAAGGTAAGAAACTATCACCCAAAAAACAGAAGAAAGTCGCTGTGGAGACAGACGCCTCAAGCTCATCAATTGTACAAAGCAGTGCAAACAGTTTGGATCCAGGAAAGCAGACCACAGCATCTACGGCAAAACGTCGCGAACCAACGCCGGCCGACCTTACAAATGCACCACAAAAAGAGACACATATTAAACTCCAGTACTATGTGAGTGAAACGGACAAAAAGAAAGACACTCGGTTGATGCTCGAGTCGACAAGCCGCGAATCCAACACGGTTCGCGAACTAACACCGATTAATTTCAAGTCCGCTGCAGTTTTTGAAAGCAACACTTCTGGTGTATCGGGCACGAAACAAGACACAATCAACTCAAAAAAATTTCAGGGGGAGGGTGCCGAGAAAGCACAACGTAAAGTCAAGTCTGTTTTGCCCCCACAGAGCAAAGACTCCAGACGTTGCAGCATACCTGTGCCGTTGAGAAAACCCCCAAAGACTGCCCCCGTTCACCTCAATTCCAGCGAGTCTGATTTGACCAGAATGCGACTCGCTGGCACGGACACGCCCAAGTCACAAACGACGACAAATGATGAGAGCAACGTAGCCAACATCGACTCGTATTCTGCTGTGCCAGAAATCTATTCAGACTCGACAAAAGTAAATCTTCGACTTTCCCACGAAAGTATGACCACATCAAGCTATGTCAACGTCTTCTGCACACAAAGTATATCATCAGTATCACAGACCTCCTGGTATCCAAACCAAACAGCAATGTCACAAGAAAAACACCAGGCTATTCCAAACATTGAGCCAAAAGCATGTGTGCGATTCCCAAGCAACTCTTCACAACCTACTGCAAAGAAAAAAGCTACTCAAGGACGCACTGATACCCAAAAGGTTGATAATATTTCCCCTCAACTTTCCGCATGTAATGCAGTTTCTAGTGGGTCTAGCCTATTACCAGATCAAGCACATACCAATAAGAACTCAGTAACATCCAATCAACCCACAGATGAAAGAGTTTTGTCAAATGAAATATTCTCTGCAAATTCCATAAAGTCAACAAGTTATGCAACTGCACAATGGAGTGTCCAGAAGGTCGACACCTCAATGCCTAAAAAAGAAAATGGTGAAAAGTCACCCCAAAATGTATCATTTCAGAGCTTTCCTAAATCATCAAGTCACTCGACTGCAAGATCAAGCCCCCAGAAGGGTGATACTACGAAACCAGCCACCGAAACCACACCCGATAATGTACCACCAAATTCCGACTCTACTGTTAACTTTTTGAAATTATCAAGTCACTCAACTACAACAAAATCAAGCCCCCAGAAAGGCGATACACCTAAAACAGAAAATGCAACGAACTCGACCACAGAAAGGGCTTCCGACGGCCAGTCCCTACATGTTTACTCTTCTGTAAGTTTTTTTAAAACATCAAGTCACACAACAAGTTACACAACTACAAACTCAAGCCCCCAAAAAGTCGATACTGCAAAGCCTACCACAGAAGCAGCACCAGAGAACCAACCACCAAACATTCACTCGGTCTCAAGTTTTGCAAAAGCATCAAGTCATTCTACCGCAAAAGCAGATCCAAAGAACGGTGATGGTGGCTCATCAAGCAAGGAAATCACTGTCATCACTGTCATCACTACACAGGCAAATGGTCCAACAACCTCCACCAGTTTGGTAAAAGTAGCAAGCAATTCAGCAGCAACGTTAAGTAACCAGAAAGGCGACGTCAGCACATCTAACAAAGATATCGTACTCAACAACGCGATGGGAACTCCATCAGCCAGCTTTGCAAAATCATCTGGTCAAACATTAGCTTCCCAAAAAGGGGAAACAGCCCCATCATCCAAAGAAGCAACATCCAATAATCTACAACCAGATGATACATCAGCCAGTTTAACAAAACCATCAGATCGCTCATCTGTAACATCGAGTTCTCACAAGGTCGATGCAACCACAAAAGCAGCCAACACAGAAAACTTACAGCCTAACGATGCCTCGTCTCCCAGCTCTACAAAACCCCCGTCTGGCCACTCGATAACAAAATCAGGCACACAGAAGGCTATAACTTCGAGCGTTCAGCCTTCAACTGACCAAACCAAAAGCCCTCGTTTTGTTGAATATATAAACATTTTCCCACAAATAGCGACCATGCAGATAACGCCCGAACAATCGACCACAATACTGTCAAAGCAGCATCTCTTATCAACCAGCAGGAGAAGCCTCGACGAGCCGTCTCAAATACACCACGAGAGTGGCATTCTAAGTGGTGCTGCGCCTAGCATTGAACGAGTTAAAACACAGAAGGCCCCCAGCAGCCCCCAGAAAACAGAAACCGGGCAGAAAACAGAAACGACAAAACTGGGCACGTCACGTGTGGAGGATCCTGTAGAGAAGGCATTCGGCAAAAGATCCAGTGAAGTAATCCCAAAACAGAGCTCGGCAGGCTCAAAGCAGACAGAAGCTGTGTCAACGGACAGCGCAAAGCTGGATAAAGCAAGCATACATTCCACCCCCAAGAGCATGGGAAGCACAAAGCAGGGAGAAGCTACGTCAACGGACAGCGCAAAGCTGAATAAAGCAAGCATACATTCTACCTCCAAGAGCATGGGAAGCACAAAGCAGACAGAAGCTACGTCAACAGACAGTGCAAAGCTGGATAAAGCAAGCATACATTCTACCTCCAAGAGCACAGGAAGCACAAAGCAGACAGAAGCTACATCATTGGACAGCGCAAAGTTAGATAAAGGAAGCATACATTCTACCTCCAAGGTCATGGGAAGCACAAAGCAGGGAGAAGCTACATCATTGGACAGTGCAAAGCTGGATAAAGCAAGCATACATTCTACCTCCAAGGGCATGGGAAGCACAAAGCAGGGAGAAGCTACATCATTGGACAGTGCAAAGCTGGATAAAGCAAGCATACATTCTACCCCCAAGAGCACGGGAAGCACAAAGCAGGAAGAAGCAACATCAAAGAACAGCATAAAACTGGAAAAAGCAAGCATACATTCTAGTTCCATGAGTGCTACTAATTCCAATAAACAATTACCAACTGCAAGCCACAATTCCAAATCTCTTATAGAAAACAAGGACAGTGGAAAACCGGTTCAACATAGTCGAACAGAAGTCAGTGAACTTCAAGTAACTGCCGAAAGCAACAACAATAACACAAAAACGCAACAGGACAAAGGGCAGCCTGGCAAAATCCCAACCGTGCATCGAAACGCAAGTGAAGTGTCTTTAAACAGCTTCAAAATGCCCGAGCAGACAATAAAGGAAGCAAATGAATCTGAAGCAACCGAGTAAAACACAGCAGAGGAAATCAACAGAAACAGACGCAAGAACAAATTCTAAGCATCCAGGTATAGCAAAATAAATAAACCAAAACCCAATTACATGTGGGGAGTGGAACATTTTGGCTGTAACATGACCAACGAATCTTTAAAAGCAGAGAAATCTTAAGAGTAAAATTCCACAGCAAAACTGCACAGCAATCATGAACTCCAGTTTCCCTAAAGCAATTTTCTTAGTGAATGAACATTTCAGTTAAATTCTAGGCAATTTTTCTGCAAACTTTACGCAAAGATGCAGCAGCCCAATAAACTCTAATGAACCTTGTTTATTTGGGAAAAAATTTTTAACGAGACTAGGTTGGTTTTCAGCCACACTGCGGTGCATTGTCCACTTAGCTCTGATTATTTATTTATTTGTCCAGAGTAAAGTATTGCCATCCTCTACCTTGTTTAAATGTTTGAATACTACAGTAAAGACCAGTTTACAATAAACATATTAGTACTAGAATATTGCAAGACTTCTTTTAATTCTCGACAGTTCAAGATGTTTGATAGAAGACTACTGCAGGTCCAGGAATAACATATATTTAATTCCTTTAGCATTACGTAAACAGCCAAAATTACAAGATTGTTTCATAGTACTTATATTTTATAGAAGTTTCATAGTACTTATATTTTATAGAAGCTAAAAAACTGCACAGCAAAATCCAGTTTAAAATTATAATTATAACCTTTTTAACACCATCAAATAAATATTTTGCAAACATCTGTTCATCATTACGCAATGCATTAACAACAATCAAACAGTTGCAGATTTTTAGTTAGTTTTAATCATTAAAGTACATATACAACACCTTACACTAGGCTTTTATATGAAAGGAACAAAGCACAATAAAGCAATCCTAGCTTTCTCTCGTCAATTAATTCAAGCATATAAACTAGTCGACTTTCGTAAAAAAAAAATAGTCAGTTGCATTTGTTTCTCGCTCCATGCCAAGCTGCTTCTGCAAACCGCTCTACGGTCCTTGTTGAACTGCTGACTAAAAGATATATCAAAGTTACAGGACTATTGATTTCTCAAATAGATAACGAATCTTGTGTCACGATTCAATTCCGTTTCCAGCGTGTTCCATTACTGCAATGACAACCAATCCATAATTATACAATTTAGCTTTCTTAAATTTTGTTTCATTCAGCTTCTATATTAAATTTATGGGTTTGTGAAGAATTTTAAAGATGCCGTATAGACATCAAAACCCAAAGACACGAGGGACACAATAAATAAATTTATCTGCCTCTTACACCCCATCAAGAATCCTGATAAGTTCTGCATTCCTTGTTATCAGTTGCACTCTTGTCGGCACGATTCTCAAGAATAAACAAAAATTTATCAGTTGACCGAGATACTTACAGCCCAGAAAAATGAAAATGTACAGAAACCTCTCACATAGTATAACAAATAATAGTAGTAACGAATAAACTCCCCAACCAGTGTCAATGACATTTTAGTTCCGTCAACATCAGCGGTTCAGACATTTAGGCAGAAATATGCATCAGACATAATATTATGATCAGCCTTCTGTTTTCTCATCATGTGTTGATCAAACCAAAATGTCATCAAATTAACCATTTTCAAATACATTCCTCTAGCATGTGGGATGCGGTGTTGTAGAGGTTTGCGCCTTATAACAGGAGGGTCGCAGGTTCAAATCTCCTTAAGCCACTGCGTAGCAACTTTGGACAAGTTGTTCACCTGCAATAGGCTGGTCCCCGAGCTTCGCCTTCGAGTGGTGCTTAGAAGTCTGGAGATTATGAATACATTCAGCAAAGATATTTACTTTAAACTATCACTTCATTTACATTATTCCATTTTGTGCTGAACTGAATTAAGTTATGAATACATTACAAACTATATAGTACTTGCTATACTGCTAAAAAATATATTACTCTTCTTTGCTTAGATTTAAATTAAACACACCTTTAGTTACGACCAAGCATGCAGATGATGTTGCGATTATGCAGAGTCTCCAGACTTCTGTAAAGGAAAACAGAATATCAAAATTTGAAACACTAGATTACTCTTATCATAGTTTTGTTACTGCAGACTTGTTGCACTGCAAATGTGCTATTTGAACGCAGTTGTGCTGCAGATTTCTGTTGGTAAATACTCAAAATAATTTGACGAAAACAAGTCAATATACTTGCTTAATCAGCACTTCCCTTCATTTAAAATCATAACATAAAATCATAACATAGGTTGTATACTTCAGAACAGTTCTACAAGATTTAGAGTTACATCAGTGAACCCTATCAAAATCAGCAGTTCAGACATTTTAACAGAAAATTTCAACAGCTTTACAATATGTTTTGTAATTTCATCACCTACTAATAGAATCACTACAACTTGATTTATAAACTCTAAAAATAAGCACGTTGTTAATTTGTAAAGCAGTGAAATGGTATTCCAATCTTATACATTGAAAGTCACAAACATTAATTCTTGAAACATAGTGGATATTAGAACTTAAATTATTCAGAAATTTACAGATACCCGACAGGTCACAAAATTATGCATTGAATGCATCACATAATTCACACACAAATTAGGAAGGAAAAAGTTGTCTGTTCAATAAAACACACAGGGACACTTTGGACAAGAAAGTAATTTATGACAGTGTGTCATCATTATATATGAAACAAGATATTAGAATTAAATTTTTTTAGTAAACTATTAGAATACGTACTAAGACTGCAAGAACAAAACATTTTTAATTTGACATGGTATAGCATTTAAAACCAAAAGATCCACTTTTTCACAAGATAGATACTTTTCACAAGATAGATACTTTTCACAAGATAGATACTTTTTTCTTTAGAGGATCATATGTCATGGGCTAAAAAAGAAATATAAAAACTTTCTTAAATAGCCTCAGATATAAAGCAGCCAATTGGTTTGGTTTCATTCTGAAATCAAATGGTAATTCCAATTTTTATCATCACTGGCCATTTTGATACTGTTGTCTAATAAAGCAGTAAAGGATACCTGAAATTACAATACAGTGCTTGTATTTGATGTTACCCTCTTTCCAAAGTTCAGAAGCCTAAGCACAACCTACGACAGAACACTGACGGCACCGAGCAATTGTGTGTGAATGATTTGCTCAAGGAACTTATACAGTGCTCACCTGCGTTGAGGCTCAAAGCCACTCTCCGCATTACAGGCCCAACATTCTATTCATTCAGCTGCGACACCCACATCGCACAATTCCATGCTAAACACAACAGATGACATAACATAACAAAAAATCTCATTACACATATGTAACATCAAAATGCAAAATTCTGCTTTAAAATGAACCCAATGAAATAAAAAATTTCAGTCATAGCTTATGTGAAGTTTCTTGATAAACAGTACATATTAAAATATGGTAGCAAATTATAAAAGCCTCAGAGATAAAGCAGCCAATTGGTTTGGTTTCATTCTGAAATCAAATGGTAATTCCAATTTTTATCATCACTGGCCATTTTGATACTGTTGTCTAATAAAACAGTAAAGGATGCCTGAAATTACAACAGAGTGCTTGTATTTGATGTTACCCTCTTTCCAAAGTTCAGAAGCCTAAACACAACCTACGACAGAACATTGATGGCATTGACCAATTATGCGTGAACGATTTGCTCAAGGAACTTAAACAGTGCTCACCTGTGTTGAGGCTCTAAGCCATCCTCTCTGCATTACAGGTCCAACATTCTATTCATTCGGCTGTCAAGCCCACATCGCACGATTCCATGCTAAACACAACAGATGACATAACATAGCAAAACAGCTCGTTACACATGTTAACGTAAAATGAAAATGCAAAATTCTGCTTTAAAATTAACCCAATGAAATATTAAATATTAAGTCATACTTTAGGTTAAGTTTCTTCATAAACTGTACATATTATAATAGCTATTTATAAAAGCCTCAGATATAAAGCAGCCAATTGGTTTGGTTTCATTCTGAAATCAAATGGTAATTCCAATTTTTATCATCATTGGCCATTGTAGAATTGTCAGTAAATTCTGCGGAAATCTGCATTTTCTGATGCCCAGTTTTAACAAATCTGCTACATGTAATTTATATTTAATCATTTGCATAATTTTAATCATGCATATGCATTAAAGACATAATGAAAATCTGAATTCTAATCAGATCATAGATTCCCAACATAAACAATTACGTATAAAGAAAATAAATTATATATATATGTATATATTTTACAAAATGACTTTGCAAAAAATGTGTTTCATGTACTACATGAAATCAAAAATGAAAAAGCATATATACTTTCCAATTTAGTTAAGTTTAGTTCAAGAATCTCATTTTATAGTCATTTTGCAACGGTTATTAAAATATTACTTTAACCAGTGGTGACTTTTCTGAAGATATGAAATTCGAATGCAATAGAGAGCCTCAGACATAAAAGCAGCCAATTGGTTTTGTTTCATTCCGCAGTCAAATGGTAATTCCAATTTTTATCATCACAGGCTCTCAAAACTTGCATAAATTTCATACAAATATAATTTAACAACTTGTATTAAAAATAATTAGGTTTTCTTGCAAGGGTACAATTAATAGAAACCTAAATCCTAACATTGGTTAGAAGTACTTAGTAACAGTGGGAGAAAATCATCACCACCATCAGTTCAACACTTTAAAGACAAGAGTACTAAAAGCGACTGGGAGAAGACCAATGCATCTTGTCGTGTAAAGACAAAATTGTAACAAGGATTAAAATATTAACATGTTAAGGCTGCTTAAATTATGACCACCTACAAGTCAAATAAGATTCCTTTAGACTAAAAGCAAAGGAAACTGCATGTAAAATATATTGTGGCTTAAAGAATATTATAGCATGTATTTCTAACAGCTTACATACAACTGTCACAAAATTTGAAAAATATGAATACCTCGCAACACCCAAATGGCATTTTGACTTCGCTGTGCATGGAGCATAGCCACTCGCTACAACAATCTCAATTAGTTCGGTATTTTCAGCTGCCCATTTGGCTAGTCGTACTGTCACGATCCCCACAAATGGAATGAAATCAGCAAATACAGAACTCTTTCATCAGTGGCAGACAGACGAACCTTCATTTCTACAGAACAGCAGAACACAGCATAGATAAGCAAGTACCTCAACGCATTTCCTTTCTTGTTAAAGTTGAAAAAAGTAATGTTTCATTATCTCAAACATTTACTTTCTTGGTAAGGTTGAAAAAAAGCAATGTTTCAGTAGCTCAAAACATTTACTTTCTTGCTTAGGTTGACAAAAGTAATAATGTTTCAGTATCTAAAAAATTTACATTCTTGGCAGTTTGACAAAAATACTTGTTTCACTGATTTCCAAAATTTTAAAGCAAGGTTCAGTGACTCTTCAGTGCTTTACTAATTCAGCATTCAAAACTTCAGAAAATTAAGCAACACTGAATAGGAAATATTCAAGAAAAAAACAGCCACAATAAAGACACTGAAAAGAACACATTAATGCAAATTTGGCTGTTGTCATTGCTTATCTCTACTGAAACCAAAAATTCTTAACATGGCATCAACCCAAGGGACACAGCTGGATCCTACATGTAAAAGAGAGTCCACCAGTGGCAATTTTTCCGAGCTGGGCTACATTTCTTACAGATGCTTAGGCTGGCGAGTGCACATTATAGAGGTACTCGGGAGGGAGTTATAAAAATTATCAGCTACACAGATCACACACATACAAACCTTAAAAGAAAACCAAGCCATAATTATTTAACAATCAGTGGGCAACGAATTACCAACAGTAATCACCACACAAAAACCGCATTGAAATAATAAAAAATAAATTCGGTTATAAATGAGAGCAAGCAAGTTAACAAGAAGTTGGCAAGAAACTAGTTAAGATTTAAGAACGGGTGAGCTGCTGACGTGTCTCAGAGGTAGTGAAGATTTCAATGGTTGATTTCACTTCAAAATCAAATTTTATTGTATGCATCATTGACAACACAACAGAAAACCGATAAATTAAAATGAATCAAAAGAACTAAAATACGTCACGCGCACAAAACCGCCCGTCTTTCTGCACATGGTCGGCATTTTCGGGTTTCGTTATCTTACCCAAATTATAATTTAGAAGGGTTACGCCAATAAATTCTGGTAGTGAACGATTTAACGTCGTTTTTTAATCTGCTGAAAGCAAAGGATTTCACACAATTAAGCATACCACTTTCTTGGTCACGAATTTGCTTCCATTCCAACCACGCACCAAACGCCCAAAGGCTGGAAAGAAAGGAAAAGGAAGTGAACCTAACACAGCACGTGACAAGGAGTATATATTATAGAGAGAGCCTGTGAGACGTGGGTGCTTTGTACGCCTGTGAGACGTGGGTGATAACCAAGGAAATTGAAAGACGAATAATGGCTTTTGAACGAACGTGCTATCGAAAACTGCTGAGAGTCGGATGGAGACGAAAGATGACAAATGAAGAACTGTACAGTCAAATTTACACATGATCTAAGTTGCAAGAGAGAAGTAACTCTGAGATTTGCCAAGGCTAAAGCTGCTCTCGCTGCTTTAGACAAGATCTGGAAAAGTAAAGAGATAGCGCTGAAGACCAAGCTGGCAGTCATGGATACTTGTGTGTTCAGTGGAGCTTTGTACGCCTGTGAGACGTGGGTGATAACCAAGGAAATTGAAAGACGAATAATGGCTTTTGAACGAACGTGCTATCGAAAACTGCTGAGAGTCGGATGGAGACGAAAGATGACAAATGAAGAACTGTACAGTCAAATTGGCCCAAGAGAAACTCTCTTACAAAAAGTAATTTGCAGGAAATTACAACTTTTTGGACATATATGTAGAATGAATGACTCCAGGAAACTCAAGACGCTAGTTTTTGGCATGATGGAGGGGAAGAACAAAAGAGGACGCCCTAACAGAGAATGGACAGACGATATCATGACATGGTGCAGAAACGATTCTTTACAGCATCTGAGCCACATAGCAAGAGAAAGAGACACATGGAAGGAAGTGATAAAGAGCGCATCAAGCACCTACGGGCGATGAACCCATGGTTAATGATGATGATGATGATGATGATGATGATGATGATGATGATGATGATGATGATGATGGGGAGCATAGAGAGATGCTACAGAATGATTGCATCCGAAAGATTAAGTTAAGAAGTAAGTAAATGAGACAAAGGAGTACCAGGTGCCCGCTGCTACTTGTTCCATCTGTGCATTTTCAGAAATTCAGAGCCAGTCGCGGAGAAAAAATAAAATGCGTTCTATTAAGACTCACCTAGCTATAGCTTCCAGATGTCTTATTTTTCTCTGACACACCCTCTTTTTAGTTTGATGGTGACGTACAGCCCTTAGGTAGCGGTTCACAAATCTCTGCCTAGCACCGTCCGTACACAGCTACACAAAAGACCTTAAAAAGTGTGCTACGCATTCAAACGGGAATCGATGGCGAAGGATCTCACCCGATCAATTAACTCCCCCTTCTTGGGAAGATAATCTAGCTGTCATGTCTCCAGGTTTACTTAATCCTTACTTGGCTTACTAAATTATAGAGCTGCAGTATGATCAATTGACGAAAACAAATTTAAATGGATAACGATCGATTGTTTTTAACGCCAGCAATGAATAATGCAGGTCCCACCGCCTTAGAAGACTGGCGCAAAATAAATGCACAGCTTAAGTCTAACCAGGTTGAACGAGAGCGTGAGAACGCCGAGAATAAAGCAGGCCTGGTGGGCAACCCTTTGTGGCATTTACAAAGGCGGTGCCGTGCACCAGCCGCTATAACAATAACAATAATTTACATCCACACTATGCCCAGGGAGAATAAAATGTACGTCTTGCAGACCTAAATTTCGGTTACAACGGTAGGGGTCTACGGCACAAAACAGCAGGAAGCCTAGCAGCGTAAAACTCAGCGTCTAATCTTGAAACCGTTACGTGTTGCCTCTGTTTCGATAATGACCGTGACGACCTTTCCATTCCATACGTCATCGATCAAGCGGTTTCCATGGCGACAGTGACGCCAGCGTAGGCACCGCCCACCAGGCCTATAATTAGGCCGGTCGCCGCTGCCCTGTAGCCTGATGCCTAGACCGCTGGCCTGGAGCAGATCCGTCATTATAATGACCCAATCTATTGAGTCTTCCGCTGTAAGGACCTCATTCAGTTCGTTACTGAGTGTGTATATATCAAATGACGACTGCGCGCCGTCAATCATTCTTTATAATCATCTCGATCCATCGAGCGTGTTTTCCTCCATCCTCTATTCACACAGAAGTCCTGTTTCCGATTCGTATTCTCTCGCATGGTTCCCGCCTGAAAACGTCGGCTGTCATTTAAGCCTAAAAGCCGTCAATCGTCGAGCCGTCAAACGAAATCTAGTCGACAATTCAATTAAGACATAAACCCAAATGCATAATATGTTGAATCTAATACCTGTTTTTTTCTACACATCCATCAGAAACCCGTCAAAATAAATCGCTGGCCATTGGATGCAAACAGATTTTATTTTAGGTGCTCTATATAAATACCGGGGAAGCAACCGGATCCCGCTGGATCTGAGATCCGGCACCTTTGGTTTGAGATCCGCCACCTAAAAGTGGAGACCCATCACCTAAAGTGTCTTAAAACTACTATTTGAACGTCCTGGTGTCGGGAGCGTCTCTGAGTATATAGTTCCCTTGAAGGGGCGCTATACAAATCCTCGAATGAATGATTGAGTGAATGAAAGTGGGAATCCGTCACAAAAATATATCTTTGGTTGCAGTAACCGATAATGCGCATCATGTTTCATGCATTTTTAGTTATATGATCAGAATAGCGAAAGCGAATATCAGTTACAGATTAGCCAGAAAGACTTACGTTTGTGCTTTACAAAAATTTGGAGATCCGTCCATAGGCGTAATTTATGGGGAGTACGAGGGGTTCCCGTACCCCCACTTTTTGGACTGGGGGTACCGTAACCACACTTTTTGAACAATGCCAATCAATATTTTATTATTGTGCCTTCCCAGATATCGCAGTCTCCGCCTTGCTTCGTGTAGGCTATGTACAAAATTGGTACCCCCACTTTTAGACCAAAGTTACGCGCCTGGATCCGTCACCTGTGCATGACCAAGTTAACCACTAGTTGGAAGTATAGACACTTATTAGGACGATAGGCATGACTTTGTATTACAATGATGGTATCTGCTCACCGCCACATTTAAAAGCGGTGGTGAAATCACCACCCCTTTTTGACCCTTGGCTGATAGATAATGTGCGACATGACTGCTGCATTACTTTGGTTCAAGTTCAACAACGATTAACGGTGGTGTGTACTCTTGCATACGGTACTTTACTATCGAAATGCTGATAAGCATAGGCGTAATTTGTGGGGGGTACGAGGGGTACCGGTATCCCCACTTTTTGGACTGGGGTACCGTACCTCCCACTTTTTGGACAATGCCAATTCATATTTTATTGTTGTGCCTTCCCAGTCTCCGCCTTGCTTCGTGTATGTAGGAAATTGGTACCCCTCACTTTTTGGACCAAATTTACGCCTCTGCTGATAAGTGCTTTCATGTTAACCTACTTACTTATTGTTTTATGTTGCATAGATTCGTGACGTCATCCAACTTGTCGGAGGAAGAAGGGAAGGGTAGAGCAAAGTGAGGAGAGGAGGGCATTGGTCATAACAGCTTTGTTGATCAAAGTTACGCCCTTCAGTATTCCTATGCTTATATAGTAGGCCAATATCACTTTAACAGACCAACAGTAAAATTAATAATATGTCTGTACACTAAAGTGCGATTAGCAATTGGTTAATACAGAATATAATTGACCCATATTCCAATATATAAATGGGTCTCCTGTAATGTCTAGGCCTACGGCAGTGGTGCTCAAAGTCCGGCCCGCGACGAGTCGTGATGTGGCCCGTCATGTCCAACACGAAAAGCAACCATTTGAAGAGCAGGCATTGTCATTAATGTGGTCATTGGAAAAAAACTACCAGTATTGTAGTAATATAAAAGTACTACTACTGTGAGTCCTGTTTCTCTATAACTCTTTATGTTTACTTTATATGTGTTTTACTGCATGCACACGTCATCTTCATAAAATTTGGAGTGCATTCATCTGAACTAAGCTGAGTCGTCACACTTGTATGGTCCCCGAAGGGTTTAAGAAATCGTTCAGTGGCCTTCGGACCTTGGCCGAAAATGGTTGCGCACCATTGGTCCATGGAAACGTCGCCTGGGAGGTATGTAATGTAAATCTCTGAAATTTCTCGGCGCCACAAGCCACGTCGGGAGACCAGCTTATTCACCGGCGAAAAATCAAGTCCGCGATAGCCAGTCTGCCTTGTCCGTTCCGGTGCCAGGCAGGGCTGTAGTGGTAAAATTAGAGGTGAGTACACGCTACCGGTTAGTTTTCCGAAACAACTTAGAGGTGAGTATACGCTACAGTATTTTGTGAGTATACTCTACAGTATTTTAATATAAATAAATATAAATATTTTGTGAGGTCAGTATACGGTGTCTAGAGGTGAGTACACGCTGTATACCCGCGTATACCCTCGACTACAGCCCTGGTGCCAGGTCAGAGTCCGGGGAGGTCAAGCCGAAGAGACAGCTGGGTGCTACGCTATACCAAGACCTTGACGCTATACGGTGGTAATCGGAGATGATGGTGGTTGTGTGACGGCGCAGGATCAGAATGAGGGTGGGGTAGCTTGAAGAGTTTGGTTTTCAGTCGTGAGTGGAAAGCAGCGGAGGAGAGTGCAAGCGGAGGAGAGGTAAAATTAGCAGACGAGATAGGATCATAGGAGGATGAGCAAACTGGCGGAGATCTTTTGGAAGAGTGTTATATTTGTTACGAGGGAACCTGGCGTAACAGCTATAGAAGGCCTGTTGAGTAATGGCATGAGGTCCGGACAGAGTTAGCCAGCCTAAACTCCCTTCTCTTAATTGCAAAAGGGCCACCAGGATTAACCAGAGTCAACCCCTTGATTAATGGCACAAGGACAAAAGGGTTAACCATGGTGACCTCGCTTGGTTAATGGCATAAGGGCCGCCAGGGTTAACCACAGGCAACCCCTAATTGTTTATTGGCACAAAAGTAAAAAGGGTTAAACAGGATAACATCCCTTGTTTAATGGCATAAGGGCCGCCAGAGTTATTGGAGGCAGCTGTTGTTGTTTCATGTCGAGCACAAGGCACAACATCGCCAAAGTATTAAACAGAGTTGAAACAACCAATATTATTGGCTTGAAGATATGCCTGTCAACACCAGCAGTTATATGCACTGTGAATATTATGCTCACGTGCGTTGGATATTTATAGCCTATGCTTACATACATACATACATACATACATACATACATACATGCATACATACATAGTATACATACATCATAGGCCTACATACATACATATATATTATATACATAGTTACATATATACATGCTTGATGTTATACATACAAGCATACATACATACATACATACATACATACATACATACATACATACATACATACATACATACATACATACATACATACATACATATACACACATACATACATACATACATACATACATACATACATACATACATACATACATACATACATACATACATACATACATACATACATACATACATACATACATACATACATACATACATACATACATACATATGTACATACATACATACATGCATATATAGTTATATACATACATACATACATACGTACATGCATGCATACATACATACACACACACATATATACATACATCATACATACATATATACATAGTTACATATATTTACATACAAGCATGGGGGTCCATAGAGTAGTGGTAACATCCCTGGCGTGAAGAGCAGTAGGTAGCGGGATCGCTTCCCACAATCCTCCCAAAAGGTCCACTCAGCCTATCATTCGCGAGATGGCGCGTTGTTAAAATGAGATGTAGGACGTGATGGGCGACTTACATGGCTGCCGTATACAATTAAATTTGACTCCTGTAATAACTTGTAATCATCCGTTCATACTGACTTGTAATCATACTGCGTAATTGTCAGTTTGAAAATATCAACGAAGATTATTATTATTACATACATACATGATACATGCATAGTTGCATACATACACATGCACATACATACATATACACATGTACACACATACATACATTTATACATGCATACATATATACACTCATAGATGCATTTGTACAAACATAAGCCCCTACACGCACACATTATATTGGATTAATCCGCTATAATATGTAATATACGTTTGGAGGATGGTCGGCCTATATTGTATTGACATGGATGTAAGCCTGCTAGCGAAGAGTATTTATTGACGCGATACTAAGCATCTAATGACGTAGAAACTGTACCGGAACCGCGTCGTCTTATCAATCAATACCTCTGGTGTGACGCGGTGCTTTCGTAAAGAGTCTGACACCACAGTGACAGAGAGGGACACAGCCAGGGACACAGAGACATGCAAAGAAATACAGAGGTACAAATATAGAAAATTTTACAGCGACATAGAGAGGAGATACAGAGTGTGACACAGGCACATTCACGTAGGCCTACAGAGGGCCTGAAGCGGTCAAAGGGAGGCTAATTACATCATTTGAATAGGCCGATGGACGCTTTATTGCATCTGACTTTAACACCGTACCCACTGAACCCGATTGAACAGCAAGCGCTATTAGAGACCATACTTCAATATAAATGCATATAAGTGTATATATATATAATATGTGTATATATATATAAATATATATATGTATATAGAAAATGTGTGCATATGCAAGAGTGTATGTGTGTGTATCAAATGAGTCCTTAGCGTATATATAAAGCAAACAAAACAAAATCACAAATCAATACGGGTCTCGTGTGACAGAATGCTGTAGTGACGCGAGAGGTTTTGAACTGACACAATTAATCAACCATTATGATGTGACCTCACTTGACCCCATTCCGTCTTATCTCCAGGGTGCAATTTGCGGTTGGAAGCACCCGGGAACAGTCGATCTCTATACGGTCAATCGTTTATAACGATTGGAGCACCCCCTATATATACGGAAGGGAATGATCTGAACCACTGCGAGGGCAGGTTCTGTCTCCCCCTAAATGTTCGCTGCCTATATCATCTCACAATTATACCTATACATACCTTGTTATTATCTCAGTATCTAGCCATATAAATATCTATGCTATATATGTGTACTATAGGCCCTGGATAAAATTATATCAAAAGGTAGCTATAGATATATCTAGGCCATGTTAAATATCATAAGGCTATTTATTTTTCTATTGTCGTCCATTCTACATTATAGGCCAAATGGGCTTAGCTTTCTCTTCATTTCTGTTTGCATTAGATCTTTCTTTATATTCAGTCTTCTTCGAACCTCCAAATTCGTCACCTTCCAATTCAGGTGTAGTATCCTCCTATAACCGTAACCTACATTTCGAATGCCAATATTTAATCCTGGTCTGTCTGTTTAATTGTCCATGATTCACAGACATAGGTCTACAGAACTGTGCTAAACACGCATGCTTTTCAGATTGTTCATTTGGTCTTGTAACTGATTTTTGTTTGGTCTTCCATAATAGTATTTAGTCCTGCCATGCATAGGCGTAGACTCTGGGGGGTCAGCCGGGGCACGTGCCCCCCCAATAATTGAGGAGCCGGGGCAATGCCCCCCCAATAATCGAGAGGAGTATTTCTTCAAATATTAAAATATTATGTTTCGATATAGACAAATTTCTTCAGAAACAGAAAAACAGAGACAAAGAACTGAAATACTATCAGAAATTCATAATGAAAACAAAGATTTTTTTCTTCAATATCTTCAATTTAGAACAATTTACATGTACACAAAAAGCACTCATTTCATATGCATTACGTAACACCGGAAGCCTCTGAGGCTCGCTGATTGTCCAGACCAAAGGTGAAAAGAGCTTTTTTCGGTTTTTGGTTTAAAAAACACAAGACAAGGAAAACCACAAAACTTTTTTTGTTTAAAAATTTTTGTTCTTATTCTTGTAGAAGTTATTTTAATAGCCTAACGTTGATTTAACGATTTTAATTTTCGAAAATCGCAACTGAATTAAACTGAGTTGGAGCTCCTGTTCATACCAATTTCATGATTTTTGTGATCCAAAACCGAAAATCTTAAAAACAAATAAGCAAAACAACAAAAACCATAAAAACGAATGAAAACGAAAAAACCACAAAAAACAAAACAATTTTTCATCTTGAAAAACTTGGTTTTTTGCACCTCTGGTCCAGACCCCATGCCCCACCAATATTTTGGACAAGTTTACGCCAGTGCTGCCATGACTCCCTTCGCCTTTGTTATTCTTGCCTTTATGTCCTTTGTGCAATCATTATTCCATGTTAGCAGAATGCCAACGTACACAAATTCCGTGTATACATTTTCAATCACCTCCTCTTGCACTGTTATTTCCTTTTCTATTGTCTCTTTGCCAAATACCATTGTTTTGTTTTATCCACATTTATTTTGAATCCAGCACGTTTGGCAGATGTGTGTAAACCACAAACATGTTTTGGAAAACTTCTATGTAATAGGTTAACCATATTCCATATGGATTATATAATTACAACAATTGCGACTGGTCGTCATCATGACTCGGCATTTCGGGATTAACATAGCTATGGATGGCTCTTCTCCTCCTCTTCCTTGTACTATTCCTCCTCCTTGTCCTATCCTTCCTCCACCTCGTCCTATTCCTACTCCTTGTCCTATTTTTCCTCCACCTCCTTGTACTATTCCTCCTCATCCTCCTTCATGTCCTATTCCTTTGCCTCCTCCTTTTCTTATCCCTCCTCCACCTTGTCCTATTCCTCCTCCTTGTCCTATTCCTCCTCCACCTTGTTCTATTCCTCATCCTTCGTGCCCTATTCCACCTCCTCCTCCTTGTTTTATTCATCCTCATCCTACTTCGTGTCCTATTCCTCCCCCTTCGTGTCCTATTCGTCCGCCGCCTCCTTTTCTATTCCTCCTCATCCTTGTCCTATTCTCCTCTTCCTTGGCCTATTCCTCCTCCTCCTCCTTGTCCTAATCCTCCTCGTTCGTGTCCTATTCCTCCTTCTTCGTGTCCTATTCCTCCTCCTTCGTGTCCTATTCCTCCTCCGCCGCCTCCTTGTCCTATTCCTCATCCTTCATGTCCTCCTCCTCCTCCTCGCCCTCCACCTCTTATTTCTCGTCACCCGACACGCCATCTGCCTGTGGACGTCCGTCGTGGCGCCCTCTACTGGTCACCATCGTCCCCTTTCCCCTTTCCCTGTCTCGACCCTCCCCTCAGCCTTCCTATCGCTCCGTGCGAAGCCTGTCATCACCACCATCATCATTGTCGTTGTAGTAGTAGGAGCGTATGGCGTACGACGTGCGTAGGCCGACGTTTATGCGCCTGCGCGCGCTCATGTATTCCGCTCCTAGAAGAGACAATCGCACGTGGTGTAGTACGATTTGATATATACGGCGACGAGTGCCAGGCCTGGATTCGCCAATCCTAAAGAGATCGTTCGAACTGAACTTCCACCGGACGACCCTGTTCTTATTCGACGCGGTGCAAGTGTCTTTTCGCCGTCGGCCGATCCATAATGAAAGCGACGTTGCCAAGTAAACACGGCGTCCAGGGTAGGCGCTCTCTTACTCCCTCCCCCACGGTCTCCCTCCCTCTCCCTCTCCCTCCACACACCTCTCCCTCCCTCTGCCTATCAATCAATGAAGTACTACGCACGTACGCACGTACGCACGTACGCACGTACGCACGTACACACGTGAACGCTTGCGTCGACGATCCGTGCGCTGTGGCTAAGGGCGCGCGGCGCGTGTGGGGGCCCGGCCTACGATTCCTCATCGTGCGCGGCATGCTCGCACGGCAGCCGCAGGAGCCGTAGGTTACCGGCGGCGATGATGCCGACATGTCTGATGCGGCAGCAGCAGCAGCAGCCTCAGCAGCCTCAGCCTCCTCTTGCGAATGGCTGACATCTGCACAACGCTCAATCGTCACATCTCGAAGGATAACGAACGACGTCAACGGATTTTACCCTCACACAAGGTAGGTTTATATAACTCATGCGATATACATATATATGTGTGTATATATGTGTATATATATATGTACACATACATACATATATACATACATACATACATACATACATGCATCCATACATACATACATACATACATACATACATACATACATACATACATACATACATACAATACATACATACATACATACATCCATACATACATACATACATACAAACATACATACATACTACATACATACATACATACATACATACATACATACATACATACATACATCCATACATACATACATACAAACATACATACATACTACATACATACATACATACATACATACATCCATACATACATACATACAAACATACATACATACTACATACATACATAACTACATGCATACATACATACATATATACACACACATACATAGTTACATGCATACATACATGCTCTCAGTTGGTTGAGATGTGGTATATCTCTCGAGATCGATGTACCATCTATTGTATACCGTAGGCCTATTATACTGCGAAGAAATCAGTTTACCTGCAGCAGACGTACGACATAAAACCTATTGTCGCCTCTGAGACTCAAACAAGGCGATATAAAAAAATTTCCTCGCGTATTGCAGTTACAGTTACGCTGTACAAGAATCTTTTCCTTTTAATTACCGTTTAATTACCGTTGTCGTGTTCGCCACTGAGTCCAAGGTTTCTTCATCTTCAGCAAAACTAAATATATACTCCTCTTGGGAATCATGTAGTCAATGTGCATTACCTTCATTACCTTAATTAGTAATTACAAGGTCTGTAATTGTAAATGTTTATTTACATGGCGCCTCAAATAGAAACCTCATCAGAGGTGGTCCTGACTTGGCTCCACACGACCAGGATCGAAGAGATTGGATCTTCAACCGCTTGCGAACTAGAGACATGGAAATTTGAAGAAGCACATGTCGCCTAATGTTCCAGGGCCGACCACTGCAATGCTTCCTTCTTGCACTGTGGAAGAAGTAAGCGACGGGCGGGGGGGAACAACCAAAAGATTGTACACGCGCATATATATATATATATATATAATATATATATATATATAATATATATATATATTATATATATATGCGTGTACAATACACATACAATTAAAAAAGCTCCTAAGAAATTCAGAATTTGTAGGCCCCACTGTTCGGGATTGTGAGGCCATACGCTGTAGCTGTTTAGCTTATGGCTAAATCAGTCCTAAGCCATTGTATATGCATGAGATAAAGCGTCGCGTTATTTGATTTCATTATACGTTTCAAACTTGTATAAGTGAAACGATTCGACTTTTTAGATTGTAACAGTCTTTCGATGTAGTCAATAAAAAAATTGAAAACAAAATCATGTCGCGGACCATGTGGGTTGCGAACCCGGGTTCGAAGCACAGCTGGTGAGCGACGCGGGCCACCCGGCCACGGCCCTAAGGCCTACAAGTAATGTATTCAAAGCGCTTTTATTCTAGAGATGTTGCTGAGCGCCTCCGTCATTGTGACGTTTTAATGTTAAGCTGGCATCTGGTAGGCGGGACTGCATAGTTTACAAGATTTCAAACAAGAAATTCGATTGTCTGCACTTTATAATTATTTAATTGATTTTTAAATTTTGATTTTCATGAACGTAGCGAGCTATATATAATCACGCTCTGTGTCAAGCGTAAATAAATCAACCCTCCAAAAAATATAGCGCCCCAAAGATTAACTTAGGGCCTAACCTATAACGACCAAATTTGTTATCTCGAATATAATATTTGTCATAAATAGCCTATGTTCAAACGACAATTTTTAAATAAGCCTCCTATTTATTACTGTAATATATAGGCCCTAAACTTGCATTATACACTAATGTAATTAATGTTTATTTACCAGCTCCGGCAACCCAAGGTGATCTCCCGGTGCAGCTTCCACTTTTGTCCATGCATTTGTTATTTCTCGATTGGACTGCTGCATGCCATATATGACGGATTCCCATCCTGCCGGATTGAGCCCCTGAATAGAATCCTGCGTTCTGCTGCCCGCCTTGTAGGCCGCATCCCCAAGTTTGGGAGAGTGTCTGCGTATATATGAGGGATGTTCTCCCCTTGCTCCCCTACCCACAGCGCATCACTTACCGAAGCACTGCCTTAACTTGGTCATGGGTGCAGCCTGCAGGTGGAGCAGAAATCTCGAACCAAATTGTACAGTTGCAGTCGTCAGGGCGAGAGATAAGGAGGGCTTGAAAATGAATACGGAGACGAGTTTCATTTAGACAACGTTCCACTTGCCGAATTCGGCGAAGGTGGAAACAGCATGCTCTGGCAATGGAAGAAATGTATTGAGTCGTGTTTAGACTGCAGTCTAACAATACACCGAGGTTGCTTAGGGCCTCGCCAAGTCTAAAT
>OY744614.1:37267968-37272968 GCA_963556255.1 Allolobophora icterica | reverse complement strand
CATCTGCATCCCGGATGAAGCAATCCGGTGCATTTCTCTAGCGCCTGTACAAACACAACAGCGCCACCTGTGGACAAACTGATCAAAGAGTTCTAACGCGACGTCTGTTAGATGTCTTACATCGGCAGAGGGCGTTGCCATGGGAACTGAAAAGAACTGTCCGACGAATTGACTGATGAACCGTTTGTTCGTTCATTGGTTCGTTCGTTCATTGGTTCGTTCGTTCATTGGTTTGTTCATTGGTTCATTCGTTCATTGGTTCGTTCATTGGTTCGTTCGTTTATTCGTTCGTTCATTCTTTCATTCGTTCGTTCGTTCGTTCGTTCATACGTTCGTTCGTTCATTGGTTCGTTCGTTCGTTCATTGGTTCGTTCGTTCATTCGTCGCTCATTCATTGGTTCGTTCGTTCGTTCGTTCATTCGTCGTTCGTTCATTGGTTCGTTCGTTGGTTCATTGGTTCGTTCGTTCATTGGTTCGTTCGTTCGTTCGTTCATTGGTTCGTTCGTTCAGTCGTTCGTTCGTTCATTGGTTCGTTCGTTCAGTCGTTCGTTCGTTCATTGGTTCGTTCATTCAATGGTTCGTTCGTTCATTCGTCGTTCGTTCATTGGTTCGTTCGTTCGTTCATTGGTTCGTCGTTCGTTCTTAGTGCGTTCGTTCATTCGTTCGTTCGTTCTTCCGTTCGTTCAATTGTTCATTCATTCGTTCGTTCGCTCGTTCGTTCATTCGTTTGTTTGTTTATTTGTTCGTTCATTGGTTCGTTTGTTCATTCGTTCGTTCATTCATTCGTTCGTTCATTTCTTCGTTCATTCATTCGTTCATTCATTCGATCATTCATTCGATCATTCTTAAGTTCGTTTCATCACATGAAGGTTCTAGGTGTGGCCTATTACCAGCCATTAATATCTATTATCTGTGTATACGCTGTGGTTGGCCAATGCGCTGAAAGGTGTACGCCAACGTAATGGACGGTGAGCGCACGAAGGCTAAATTGGGGCGACCATTTGGAGCTCGGTTTTTATGGCTATGTTGAACCTGATGAGATGTAATCGTTAAAGGCAAATATGCGCGCTGCACATGCTTCAAACATCGATAATATTGAAGTTTATATAGGCCTATTTTGGGTTAAGTTAAGGTCGGTGAGCGACGGTCTAGTGGTAAGCGTGATGGACTGTCAATCGAGAGGTCGGGATTCAAATCCCCGCCAGGGCAAAAATTGGTTTTGAGATTTCTGATCCTACCCAAATTCAGCCGTAATGAGTACACTGACTGTACGCTGTCGGTAGGAAGATGATACGGCGATGGAGTGGACTGGCCACCACCCCTCGTATGCCGAGGCTAAGAAAATGAAGCCGCTAACACTTCATACCCACTGCTGCCTTACGTAGTAGTAAAGGTAGGACTACGAAGGGGCGTGGCTTGCGTTCAAGTAGTAGCAGCAGCAGCAGCAGTAGTAGCAGCAGCAGCAGCAGTAGTAGCAGCAGCAGCAGTAGCAGTAGCAATAGTAGTTGTAGTAGTAGTAATAGCAGCAGTAGTAGTAGTAGAAGTTTTGGCTGTCGATCAATGATTGTGAGTTGAATTTCTGTTGTAGAATCAAATATACGAAACTCGCGGTTTCTTCATCACGTGACAGAGAGACCGGAACACTATGTGTCTAGTCAGGAGAGTCGATCAGGCTCTGCTGAACCATCTCTGATCGACCTTTGTTCTAATTCTGATCCACCTCTGTTTGTTCCACCGTCCGATTCACTCTTAGTCCACATCCGATCAGGTTCAGCCTCGCCGCTCAAAGAGACGTTCGCGACCACCTCGACAAAGACATGACTCAGAGATGTGGAAACGGCTGAAGACGAAGGTCCTGCTGAAGCCACCAGGCTCTGCAACCAGAGCCAGTGTCTTCCACCATCTCTCGTCGTGCAGCGACACGACCGAGGAGCACTCGCTCAACGACTACGACCAATCGGAACCGGATGACCCGGACCTGATCAGGGACAGCCGGAAGATGTCGTTTCCCTACCTGGACAAGTGTTCCTGCGGCTCTCCGGGTCTGAAGGCGAAGGACGGGGGTGTCCGACGGACGGGGTCCCTGCGGCGCAAGAACACCCTCATCACGGAGATCAATCGCAAGAATGACGGAGGACGCAAGGAGTCGTGCGAGACAGCCAAGAACGATTACACGAAACCGGAGAGTCTCTTCGAGGAGAGGCGCAAGGGAAGTACAACATCAACGCCAGTCATGATGACGACGACGACGACAACGACGACTACGGCGGCGATGATGATGACGACTGCGACAACAGCAGCAACGACGACTACGGCGACAACAACTAGCGCGGGCTACACGCCGACGGGACTTGTTCGCGGCGATGAAGAGCGAGCGAGGAACACCCAACAAAGAGTAATTGGACGGAAACCGGGTTCGGTTCAGAGGTCCTCGACGGGACTGGACGATTCGGAGGAGGACTCCGACGACGAGGACCCGCAGTCTTCGTCGGAAGGTGGATCCACGCGACAGCAGAAGGAGTCTGCCGGTTCCTCGGATTACACGTCCCTGGCCTTCGACGTCAACTACGTCAGGGTGTCCCCGCCGAAGATGACCCGGCGACAAAAACCGGTTGAGGCGTCGACGAAGAAGAAACCGAGTCGAGGGTCTCTGCTGTCCGGACTCAGGACGACAGAAGTCCCACCTGCTGCTAGTTCTGCTGGTGATGGCGAATTGGAGATACGCAGTAGCAAGCAGCCACCTCGAGACGTCGATGGTCCAGGCAAAGCGGAGGAGGGTGTTGCCGACGTAATGAAGAGTCAGTTGGTTTTGCCAGATAGAAAAGGAAAGGTGGAGCAGACTTTAAAGGAGACTGACGTACCCAGTGGAAACCAGAAACCGGTTTCGATAGGAATCGTTTCTCGTTCAGTCGAGAAGGCTCCGTCGTTGATCAGTCGAGTCAAGGAGACGGAATATATATCGCTACAGGATCTCCAGTTGCAGATACAGAAACCGGTCGAAGATGCTGAACCTGCCCCAGGAATCGACGCCAAGAGCAAACCCTCGATCAGTGACTCCGGATCTAAGACCCCGAAGACTTCTCCAGATGCCTCCTCGGTCGTCGATCTGATGGGACCGCTGGTGGACGACCCAGCGGGAGACAGCGTCACCCTCTTCCAGGATGGCGATAGCTCCGTCCTGGAATTCACGTTCACCGTGCGCCTGGAGAATGACGTCATCCGACGAATCAGACCGGAAGACGCTGCAAACCCGGAATCGAACACCGGAAGTCCCGTCGTCTCCGGAAGCGTGAACATCATGAAGACAGACAACTCGACTCTGAGCGTCTTGAAACCGGTCATAACTGTTGGACTGCGCAACGTCACGGTCGACGGTGTCGGTACAAAAGCGACGGACCATGACGGGTGCAGCGGAGCGAGAAGAAAGCTTCCGGAAGCGGAGACGTTGTCTTCGAAACATCTAGCTGACCGTCATCAACTTCAGCATCAGCAATTGTCACGTGACTGCGCCGAAGGTGTGTCGCAAATCGCCAACAATGCCAAGTCTCCGCTGCACACGAGCGAGGGAGGCAGAACAAGAAAGGGTAACGACGCGGCGACCCTTGGTCGGTCGGCAAGCGAGAGTAGAGGGTCCTTAGCGGACGGGGTCAAGACAGTCACCTGGGCCTTTGACAGATCGAGCACTTCACACACCGCGGCCACCCAGCCACCGGTGGGACCTTCCTACAGGGTTGAAGCCAGTCCATCGCTGGACTCTTCTGAGAGAAGTCCTTTCACGCGGAAGCAACAGACTCTAGCTGACTTCTTGTCCAGTCACCAGACGAAAATCACGACAGTCGCAATCGTACACAAGTCGGCGGACTTCGACGAGACTGCCGATCTAAGCGGTGAGAACGTCGACTCCATCTCGCGCCCGCCGGACCGGAAGCAAGCTACCGGAAGTGGATCGCCTGCCGCGTCAGCGCAAAGCAATAAGAGCACTCCGACGGAAGGAAATCGCATTCGAGCTTCTACGCAGGTCGTGAAGGAGCCTGAGCTGACACATATGAGCTGGGAGGAAGTGATGAAGGAGGCGAAGGCGCTTGGAATTCCTCTGGCCCGCCCTGGTTCTGCCACAAGGCAACAGCAGCAACAACTACAACATCATCATCAGCAGCAGCAACAACAACAGCGGAGGTCTTCGGTATCGTCAACAACGACTGACAGTGCCCAGATGAGCGCTGTGGTCGACGCGAAGATGACGTCATCGTGGGTCTGTCCCACGTGTTGCCCGGAAGCAGCGATGACGACGACTTCCCGGCGTGCAACGCGCGAGGCGGAGAAGACGAAGAAGGGAAGTCCGTTCAAGGAGAAGTTCAAGCTGCAGAACCTCTTCTGCCGGAAGCAGAAGGAGACGGACGACACGAAAACAACCACGACCAACCGCAACAACTGCAAAGCCCAGCATCCGCATCATCCACTTCACCATCAGCAACAGCAGCATCTCTTTCAAACCATGCCACCACCGACGAGCTGCACCGGAAGGGCGACGTCGAGCATCGAGGACAGTTGTTGTCTGAGATGCGTTTCAGCTTCAAAGGGTGGAGGAGGCGGAGGAGGAGTAGGAGGAGCTGGACATCACCCTAGCAAGACCCCGATGTCCCCCAGTCGACTCCAGTCGCCGCTGAGGATGTCCTTCTTCTCAGGAACAACAAACGCCAAGAAGACCCTCACCGGAAGTGACTGCTCGGCAACGGTGCACCGAAACGGATGTCAATGGAACAGTCCTCCAGGCAAGAGTAACAACAAAGGCGCAGGCACATTCGATATCCAGAGGGACAATGCCAACTCAAATTCAGGTAATGATAATAATGATAATGATAATGATATGATAATGATAATAATAATAACAACAACAACCACATACCACTACTACTACTGATGCTACTACTACTACTGCTACTGTTACTACTACTACTACTACTGCTGCTGCTGCTGCAACTGCTACTACTACAACTACT
>OY744614.1:37215468-37265468 GCA_963556255.1 Allolobophora icterica | reverse complement strand
CAATTTTCAGACAGCTAGGAAAAATTCCTATGAGCAGTTTATTTTAACCGTTATTAAATTAGCAATTTCCTTTTAACCATTTCATATATATGATTTAATTCCTATAAGCAATATCTTATTAACCAGTTTATTCGAAGAGCAGTTTCCTATAAGCTCATTCCTAAGAGCAAATTCCTATTAGCCAATTTCTATGAACGATTTCAGAGGAGTTAATTCCCGCAAGCAATTTCCCATGAGCAAGCAATTTCCCATGAGCTTATTCCTACGAACAACTTCCTATTAAACAATTTCTATTAGCAGTTTCCTAAGAGCTAATTCAAATTTCAACTCCTGCTCATTTTCGTTTTTGTATCGACAAAGCCAGTTCTAGATGCCGCCCAGAGAAGAGAAATTCACGAGCGTAAAACCTAGCAGCCTCATTTTCTCAGCCTCGGCATACGAGGGCAAGCGATCAGTGCTGATCCTCCCGTCGATGGTATACAGTCGATGCACCCATTTTGCATCTGCGTTCGTTAGAGGGGGTGCAAGTGGAGCAGAAATCGAGATATCGGTTTGGCTTGTGGGGGATTTGAACCCGTGGCCTGTGAATTGACAGTACAGCCTTCTGATCAATAGACTATTATTGAGCTACTGGTAAATTCGCCTTCTGGCTCGGTTGCTTTCCGTCCTCTAAGCCGGATTTCCAGTCGATTGGTTTCGTGGATTTCACGCGAACCTAATGGACGCTGAAGAATAAGTAAATTGGGGGGGGATAAGGTTGCCGATTGGTTAGAGCGCTCGCCTTGTAACGCAGAGAGTACGGGTTCGAATCTCCTCTGAGATGGTTACTGTGTAGGGACCATGAGCAAGTCCTTCACTCACAATTGCTCAGCGCCATCGATTGATGCTTGGTCGTTAGGTAGTGGCGCTTAATAAATGCGTAATAATAGATCAGGGTGGTGTGAAATGGTTTGCTTTAGTGTAATATTCTGATATGGTTGATGCAGTGTTCTGATATGGTTGATGTAGTGTTCTGATGTGGTTGATGTCGTGTTCTGATATGGTTGATGTAGTGTAGTGATGTAGTATTTGGTGTAGTGTTCTGGTATGGTTTAGTTTAGTATTCTGATATGGTTGGTGTGTTCTGATATGGTTTGGGTTAGCGTTCTGATATGGTCTGGTGTAGTGTTCTAGTATGGTTTAGTTTAGTATTCTGATATGGTTGGATATAGTCTTCTGATTGTGTAGTGTTCTTTTATTAGCCCTCTTACATACTAATTTAACTACCTGATTGCGTAATTTGTGACAAAGACTGACATCGCAGTTATGTAACACAACTTTTGGCTGTCGGTGCTGCATCTATTAATATGAGCGCCTCTAAGTAGCTTGTTGGAATCAAATGGTGCGTGACGGGATTTGGTGCTCCATGTACTAGACACCGCGGAACAGATTAAAAGCAGGGCAGTCGGGTAAATGGACGATAAGTGTCGGTCTTCAAGGACGACGTCCAGGTACGCTGGTTGGAGATGGAGAGGGAATAACGGAAGGAAGGAAGGAAGGAGGATGGAAGGAAGGAAGAAGCGGAGGCTTCTTTGCTTTTCTGAGCATTCGTGAGGAACGGATTCAAATCTCAAAACACACGCCATCGATCGCAGGAATCGATCTTTCTTTGGTGCGTACGTATGCGCGCGCGTGTGGGGCGGGGATGGGGGTTTATGTGATCGATGGAATGGAGCGAGGGTGGGGGGGCATTGCCGGTGAATCATCGATCGTTCGATGAAGGCCCAGTGCATGGGAACGTGTCATCGGCGGCGAGTGAGAGAGATCTCGACCGAAGGCGCATCCGTCTAAGACAAGGCACGGCTTTCGCCATGGTAGCACATAGATCTGCGCATAAGGTAGATTCCACACCTTAGGCAGCACAGATAATGTCTACGCGACGACGACGTCGATTGGCATGATGGGACAGAGGAACGACGTGTGTCGTTCAATCAATGGTTAGGGCGGGGGTTGCCTACTACCCTAGATTTCTGGGTTGGCAGTCCACTAAGATAACCACTATGCTATCACGTACCGTATGTGCATGAAATAGGGATACCGAGAATAGACGGATAGACAGACATACAGACAGACAGACAGACAGACAGACAGACAGACAGACAGACAGACAGACAGACAGACAGACAGACAGACAGACAGACAGACAGACAGACAGGCAGACAGGCAGATAGACAGACAGACAGATAGACAGACAGGCAGGCAGGCACACATACAGACAGATAGACAGACAGACAGACAGACAGATAGACAGACAGGCAGACAGACAGACAGATAGACAGACAGACAGACAGGCAGGCAGGCACACAGACAGAGAAACGTAAACGTTGTCGTCTATAATTTGTCTGTTTACTTACTGCACTGTACTCGACGTCCCGGTCTTTACCTCTGTCTCCCTATGTGTATCAATCTTATTTAATCCAATCTATCTAATCTAATCTAATCTAACGTGTATTAATCAATTTAAATCAATCTACATGCTTAAAATCGCATGTAAAATAAAGTTTATACAAACATCTGCACGTGACCCTATTTATTTTTCCATGGATCTCCCTCTGCTGCAGATCGCATTCGCTTGCATTTCAGCTAAAATTCGCACTTCGCTAAATCCCAGTTAAAACGTATTAGACCTCATTTTTTTAACCTGTCTTGAATTATGTGGGAAGGACTTCCTTCACCTTGCCATTCCCCGAAAAGCTTGCCAAAGATCTTGACAACGATACAGACTGGTACTGAAACCGGTACTCAGTTTGGTACTTAGAGTGGTACTTTGAATGGTACCAATGAAAGTGGTACTGTGAATTGTAATGAGAATGGTAGTGAGTGTGTGGTACTGAGAGTGGTAATGAATTTTTAATGGTACTGGTGAAAGTGGTAATTGAATTATACTGAGAATGGTAGCGAGAGTGGCACTAAGAGTGGTAATGACAGTGGTATATTTTGAGTTGTACTAATGAAAGTGGTACTTGAATGGTACTTAGAATGGTAAGAGTGGTGCTAAGAGTGGTATTGGCAGTGGTAGAATCTACCACTAATGAAAGCATTGCTTTGAACCGCACTGAGCCTGGCAGAGAGAGGCCTGTTTTTTAGGTTGTTTAACACCAGCGAAGAATTAGCTACTGGTAGTACCATCCGGGCGTTCAGAGCGATGCCCCGCAGTGCGGCTCATTAGCCGGTCCATAGCCGCCTACTCCCCGTGTAAACAATTACGGGATATGGCGTGGACCCCACGCGTCAAGGGTCCGGGCGGCCGCCCTGCCCCGAAGCTGCACTCTGGAAATGTTGTTCCAGTGCAGGTCTAAAACGCTGCGTGGCCATGGGCTATGTTCCATGTCTAGCATAGGACTTGGCTCGCAGTCGTGTCTGGTTCGGAACACAAGCAGGAGTGGTCTTTCCCTGCTGGTTGGTCTCTAGGCAGAGTTGTCTTTAGATACCAGACAACTGATGCCTTAGCCGACCTACAGAAGTGGCTGCGTTTGGCAGACATTCGCATTGTATATATCCGTAGTTGATGCAGATGTGGCGTCTGCAGCTCCTGCCGCAGCAACTGGTGATGCTACTGTTGTTGTTGTTGTTGCTGCATCTGTTCTTCTTTTGCATTCGGGAATCTTAGCGTAAATATGTTCAAGGGCGACCAGGTCTCGATGCCCGGTCGACCAGACCGGCTGCGTTCCGAGTGACGCCGGGAGGAGAATGCAGGGACCTTCTTCATGGCGTCGTAAATGCGTCCAGGAGTTATGGCGCTGTGGCTTGCGGTGGGACAAACTCCATCCAGGCATCATCATCCTCTGCGTCACCCTCACAGAGATCTTCCTCTGTTTATCTTCATCATCTTCTTACTTTTATGTATCTTCATCCAGGCATCTTCATCCTCTGCGTCATTCTTACATCTTCCTCTATTTCTCTTCATATTCTTACTCTTCATGTATCTCCATCCAGGCATCTTCATCCTCTGCGTCACCCTCACAGTGATCTTCCTCTGTTTATCTTCATCATCTTCTTACTTTTATTTATCTCCATCCAGGCATCTTCATCCTCTGCGTCACTCTCACAGTGATCTTCACCTGTTTTTCTTCATCATCTTATTCCTCTTCCTGCATCTCCATCCAAGCGTCTTCGTTCTCTGCGTCACTCTTACATCTTCCTCTATTTCTCTTCATCGTCTTCTTTATCTTCATGTATCTTCATCCAGGCATCTTCTTCCTCTGCGTCACCGTCACGGTGACCTTCCTCTATTTCTTTTCATCATCTTATTCCTCTTCCTGTATCTCCATCCAGGCATCTTCTTCCTCACGGTGATCTTCCTCTGTTTTTCTTCATCATCATCTTATTCCTCTTTCTATATCTTCATCCAGGCATCTTCGTACTCTGCGTCACTCTCAAAATGATCTCCTTCTATTTATCTTCATCATCTTCTTCCTATTATTCAGCCTATTAAATGAGATTAGATAAGATTGGAATGACTAGGACCTGATTAGATTATATAGGATCAGATAAGATTAAATTAGGATGAGATTAGATATTAGATAAGAGAGTATTAGATATGATTAGAAACCTGTCTTATTCTGTCTCTTTCATTATCTTTCTATAGTTTCCTCTGTGTATTTCTCCTTGTCGCTGTCTCTTCCTCTGCCTATTCCTCTTTTAATTTTCCCTTATTGTGCCTGATGTTATTTCGCGTATACCCCGGGGTAAGGGGTGAATTGCCTACGTGCGGAAGCCAGGGCAAATATGACGAGGGCTGACAACAACGACAGTAATGAGAGATGGAGAAAGGGAAAGAGGGAGAAGGGGGAGGAGATGGAAGAAGGGAGAGAAGGAAGGAATGAAAAAGAGACGGAAGATTGGATTAAAATGGAGGAAGGAGGAGTGAAAGGGAGACGGAGGAATGGAAGGAAATGGAGGCAGGAGGACGGAGGACCGGTTGGAAATGGAGGAATGAAGGAGAGACGGAGAATTGGATGGAAATGGAGGAAGGAGGAATGGAAAGAGATGGAGGATTGGATGGAAATGGAGGAAGGAGGAATGAAGGGAGAGGCGGAGTATTGGAAGGAAATGGAGACGGAGGATTGGAGGGAAATGGAGGAAGGAGGAATGGAAGAGAGACGGAAGATTGGAAGGAAATGGAGGAAGGAGGAATGCTGCGGACGGAATTGCCAAGTCGTCTCTCGTTCTTCGGTGCAATCGTCTGCTCTATTTGCGCGCCAAATATTGTCGTCTGCTCGACAACAACGTCATCGTCATCGAGTGGCTGTGAGTGGGGCAAAGGGTCGGCCAAAGGGTGGGATAAACGGTGGGGCAAAGGGTGGGATAAACGTTGGGGAAAAGGGTTGGAAAAACGGTGGGGTCAACGGTGGGATAAACAGTGGGACAAAGGGTGGTATTAAGGGTGAGATAAACGATATGCCAAAGGATGGAATAAACGGTGGAACATAAGATGGGATAATCAGTGAAGCAAAAAGATGGGCAAGAGATATTTCCGGGATCATGCAAAGGATGCTGGTGAATCAGATGATGCATTGAATCAGGTGATTGCAGGTGAATCAGGTGATTGCAGGTGAATCAGATGATTGCAGGTGAATCAGATGATTACAGGTGAATCAGGTAATTGCAAGTGAATCAGGTGATTGCAGATTAACCTGATGATTGCAGGTGAATCACGTGATTGCAGGTGAATCAGGTGATTCCAGGTGAAACAAATGATTCCAGATGAACTTGATGATAGCAGGTGATTTACTTGATTGCAGGTGAATCAGGTGATTGCAGGTGAATCAAATGATTACAGGTGAATCAGGCGATTGCAGGTAATCCAGGTTACGCAGGTAAATCAGGTGATGCGGTGCTCCGAGGCGTATTTGCTAAAGGCACGCTAAATCGCTGATTAATTTATGTATCTTAAAAAAATGAAGAAATCTTGATTGCACTAAATCACGCGAAACCGCATGTCCACACAACTCCTACATGTCAACCGAAAACCTTTGCTCTAACCTTACATTAATTAAATTTAATTAAACTAATTTCTAACTTCCATCGCGCCGGCGTCTAATGCAAAAGGCATCAACCGTTGGCGCACCAAAAATAATAATGTTTAATTAATTACATTTTTAATTAGGTAACTAATTGATATTACATGGTACATAACGTCCCTCCCTCCCTTCCCTCACTCCCTCCCACAGTCCATCCATCTGTTCCGTGCCTAATGGTCCCGTCGCTCCAGAAAAACAATCCACCGCGTCATCAAAAATTGAACACAACCAATTGGCCAACATGCTACGCAGTATATTTATAGAACCGTGTAATATATTTAGGTGCATATGCAATCCATCACGATATATATATATAATACATTTATATATAACACCAAGTTCTTTATATATATATATATATATATATATATATATATATATATATATAAGATACATTAGTGTTTCGCTTGGAACAGCGTGTTACATCCCTGGAAATGTGTCTGGTAGCGGTGACCGTTGGCAGGTTGAGCGGCCAGTGTGGCGCCTGCGTCGTCATTTATTCGGCGACCAGGTACCATTGCTGCGTGTGAAATTAGCATCTAAGAAAGTCACTGAGGTTGCGGAGGTGCGGGAGGATGACTGGTTGGTCAGAGTCCCTAGGCCAGAGGATTGTCTTCTCCTCAGGTGTAACTGCTGTAGAAAGCAATGATACGGAGTAAGGAGAGAGATTTCAGGTAAGCGGAAACGTAGAGGGAGGACAGGAGGAGGAAGAGGAGAAATGGAGGTGTTGCAAGAAGAGGAATTGAAAGAGGAATAAGATTAGGAGAAGGAGGAGGAATCGGAAGGTGAGGGACAGGAGGAGGAATAGGAGAGGAAGGAATGGGAGGGAAGGAGAAGTTGGTGGACGAACAGAAGGAAGGGTAGGAAGACGAAGAAGGGGAGGAGGAAGAATTGGAGTGAGAGGATGAGAAGGAAGAGGATTAGTGCAAAGAGGATTAGCAGGAGGAGGAGTTGAATGGAGAGGGGAAGATATGAGGAAAGAGGAGGATAATCCGGAAGAACAAGAGAGGAGATCATGTTGCGCTATATAGAATTGAACGATTTTCTTGTGTGTTATTCAGGCGCAGATGATTGGATGGATGGATGGATGGATGGATGGATGGATGGATGGATGGATGGATGGATGGATGGATGGATGGATGGATGGATGGATGGATGGATGGATGGATGGATGGATGGATGGATGGATGGATGGATGGATGGATGGATGGATGGATGGATGGATGGATGGATGGATGGATGGATGGATGGATGGATGGATGGATGGATGGATGGATGGATGGATGGATGGATGGATGGATGGATGGATGGATGGATGTACGGACGGACGGACGGACGGACGGACGGACGGACGGATGGATGGATGGATGGATGGATGGATGGATGGATGGATGGAAGGATGGACAGACGAACTGATGAAGAAAGGATGGATTGGTGGATAAATGAGCGAAATGCTGAAATCCAGGTGTCAGTAATTAGACATGCTACGATAGGACCAACATCCGGCGCAATATGAAATGTCGTCGACGAGATGTCAAAACACGTCCCCGACCCATTTGAAGCGGACGCCATTTCCCGGCCTGTCAATCAATCACCTGCCATGAATTAAAAATAGATTCGCGTCGTATGACGCAATCTGCAATCAGTGTCTGGTTCTGGGCTGATGAGCTCATAAGCGCCGTCAGTGCATTGTCTGCATGCTTACTAATTAAGTCTTTGTTCCTAATTAGCTTCAACGTCATTCATGATAGCGTAGAGACCACTTCTTTGCTTGTTTACTTGTTAACGTTGCTGTAGTGTAATGTAAGAACTCCGAAATTTCTCAGCGCCACACAAAAGCCATGTCAGGGAGACCAGCTTAATTAAATACCGGCGCTATATCAAATCAAGTCCGCAATAGCTTTGGTCAGTTACGGTGCCAGGTCAGACTCTGGGAGGTCAAGCCGAGACATATGGGTAGACGTACCAAGCTTTGGACTAGCAGTACCAGAGAAGGGGCAGTGGCGGATTAGTTGATGAGTTCTATTAAAGATGATCAATGTTTACAATTACAGTTACAATTATAATTACAGATACAACTGTAATTACATTAGGCTGGATGGATTATATTTACAATAAGGAAGATGAACTGATGCGTGCAGATCAGAGAATATCAGCCGGACTGGGAGATTTCTGCTCCACCTGCATCCCCTAGCCAACTCAGCTACAATGAGTAAACTGACCGTACGGTGGGAAGATGAGACGACGAGGGAGAGGACCGGTTACCCGCCCTCATATGCCGAGGCTAAGAAAATTAAGTCGCTAACACTTCATACCTACGGCTAGCTCAAGGGGGTGCTCTTCTTCTTCTTCTTCTTCTCTTCTTGTGTTTGATTACATTATCACCAGTGTAGCAAGTCCCTCACTCACAGTAGCTCAGCGCAATCGATATTCTTTCGCATGGTCGTGAGTTCACATCGGAACCTTTGCGAGAAGGGAGTTATAAAAAGGTAGTTTTTTTTTATTGTATTGTATAAGAGATCGCATTAATTGTCTACAGGCGATACAGGTTACATTGACTTTTACTTACAACTAGACACTTGACGTCATTGCCTCCGGTGACCACGTAAGTGTCTGATAATTCTTGACATTAGTCACATTACTTTCAGTAGTATAAAGAGTGCTTTGGCCTTTCTTTGTTACCGGATACATGGACAGTCCCTGCGTGGCCTGCAGCCAGACAGCAGCTGTAGCTGTTAAAGTAATGAAGAAACTGTGCCGTGCTATCACAGAAATAAATCTATTTCAAGATTTCAACTGCGGTGTAATGGAGTTTAATGCAACTCTCAGAGATGCCTCGCAGGCGGAGAGGATCTCCAACAGGAAGACTGATTTAATCCCCGCTACTCAACCAGATTGAATTCGCAAGAGCCAGGCTTTCGCCTCAGTTCCAGGGCCAGATCGAAATACGGAACGGGAAGAAGCTGATGAGTTTTTTTCGTGAAGTGGCGCTTTATAAATGTCAGATTAAAATACAGTGTGATAGCCGGAGTGCATTCAGGGATCGGAGTTTTTGTATAGTGCCTTATAAGAAACCTTTCGAAGGAGCTGTTGCGATGATTGGGCGGAAATTTAGCCTTCTCCGATGGCTGTAGGCCTATATCGAAAGACAAAGCCAACTTTCTATAAAAATCTAACCTAATCCAACGTTAATCCAAGCAGACCTAACTTAATTTGGTCCAAGCCAAGCCAACCTGATTTAATCCATGCCAAACCAAGCAAATCTAACGTATACATTAATCTAATCCAACCCAAGCTAACCTAATGTAACCTGACCTAACCAGATCTAATCCAACCCAATTCAAGCATACCTAACCTAATATAATCCAATCCAAGCCAAGCCAAACTAACCTAATATAACTTGACCTAACCTTAATCTAGTCCAATCCAAGCCAAGCTAACCTAATATAACCTGACCTAACCTTAATCTAACCCAATCCACTGCAACCTAATCACTTCTATAGCGCCTTTATTCTAACAGACAAAGCATCGTTCTGCCTCTTCACGTGAGACCGTGGTAAAAAATTCCTAATCCTGTGGAGAAGAAGCCTCTGGTCGGATAGATAAGAGAAAATATTTGTTGGTGCCCAGGAAACTCTTATCAGGAGAATTCTCTCTTAACATTGCGTCGTCACTGTGTAAACAGAGGAAAACCGAAACCAAATTTATACGTCCTCCAAGAAAACAAACAGGAACAAAGGCCCCGTTTTTATGCGGCGCTATTGTACATTCCGAGAAATTCGATGCGCGCATGCGCGTGCTAGGCTGCAGCCTACGATCCATCGGATTCTATAACCCTGGGCCTGTGGAGATTTTTATTGCGCCCGGTAGAGAGAAAGAGAATTGCGCACACAGGTCAAGAAGGTCTGCGATAAAAGATTCATATGACACAAATTGCTTGACCAGTAATTGTCTGCACGCAGGACACATTAATGCACGCACACAAGCGGACAGGCCACATTAACTCGCGCGCGCGCGCACACACACACACACACCTAGACATACACACCTAGACACACACACCTAGACACACACAAACACACACGCGCACACACACACACACTGGACATGCCGATCTAGGCTGTTTATATGTCTAGGCAGTGAGACAGCGGCGGTCTGTACGTCTAGGATGTCCAGCGTTAATCTTCCGTCCAGCACGAGCGACCGGCTGGAGTGGGGAAGAGGGAGAGACACCCAGGGCAGCAGTCCGTTGGGTGATGATGCTGTGGTTGCTGACGCGGAGGATGATGGCGATGACCGGATATACGATACGGAACAGACGATATAGGATGTCGGCTGGGCTGCTGCTGGTGAAACTAAATGCCGCATCATTTGCTCCTAATGATGCTGCATCGGAGGCCTTAGTGGCGAAATGAATTTCCGCCTTTGGTCCGGAGATGGAAAGAGAAGCATTCAGTCCATGGCCAGACAGACAGACAGACAGACACACAGACAGACAGACAGACAGACAGACACACACACACACACACAGCCAGACAGACAGACAGACAGACTGGCAGACATACAGACAGACAGACACAGACAGATGTAGACAGGTACACAGACACACAGTCGGCGTCTATAGCTGGTTAATTATAGAGCTGTGGACAGATAAACGCAATTAAGACAGACAGACAGACAGGCAGACAGACAGACAGACACATAGCCAGACATACAGACTGACAAACACAGACAGATGTAGACAGGTACACAGACACACAGTCGGCGTCTATAGCTGGTTAATTATAGAGCTGTGGACAGACAAACCAAATTAAGACAGACAGATAGAATCACAGACACAGACAGACACAGACACATACAGACAGACATAGACAGACAGATATAGACAGGCACACAGACACACAGAAGGATTGACTAAGCGAAAAATTTGAAAGCGAAAAGTAGGAAACGAAGAAAATAAAAGAGAAAGCGAAACTGAATAGCAGGAAAAGAAGAGAGAATGACAAAGGCGTCCATTGTGGATGGTTGTTAAAGTTAACAATAGAAGGACCATGGAAAAGAAAAGGAGTGAATAAGAGAAGGAAGGAAGGAAGAAAGAAAAGAAGAATGAATAAATGGATAGGTGAATGGATGGTTGGGTGAATGGATGGAAGGATGAATGTATGAATGGATGGATGAATGTATTGAAAGATAGACAATAAGAAGGACAGAAAGATTGAAAGACAGAGAAGAGGATGGATGCAGGGAACGATAGAGAGAGAGAGAGACAGACAGACAGACAGACAGACAGACAGACAGACAGACAGACAGACAGACAGACAGACAGACAGACAGATACAGTGAGAGACAGAGAGATAGCGAGATGGAAAGAATGAAGGAATGAGACAGAAATCGAGGAAACAGGAGATGAAGCCGACTGCAGTAACTAAAGAAGAGAAAATAATAACCGTTAAGGATTTCAGCATCAGATGTCGGGTTGAAAATATTTCTCGAAGATGACACGAAGTCTGATCATATGGTAAGATGAGTCAATCGACGGATGACCGGATGGACGGACGGATCTATATGAAGTCTGTGGTTGTGCATCAGTTTCTGTCCGTTCGTTCGTTGGAACTCGACCGTCCGTCCGTCCGTCCGTCCGTCCGTCCGTCCGTCCGTCCGTCCGTCCGTCCGTCCGTCCGTCCGTCCGTCCGTCCGTCCGTCCGTCCGTCCGTCCGTCCGTCCGTCCGTCCGTCCGTCCGTCCGTCCGTCCGTCCGTCCGTCCGTCCGTCCGTCCGTCCGTCCGTCCGTCCGTCCGTCCGTCCGTCCGTCCGTCCGTCCGTCCGTCCGTCCGTCCGTCCGTCCGTCCGTCCGTCCGTCCGTCCGTCCGTCCGTCCGTCCGTCCGTCCGTCCGTCCGTCATCCATCTACTCCTCCATGCATTGGTCTTGTGTCCACACCCTGGGACTCGTCCATTGCCAGTTCAAGGGCCGAGTTAAGGGAATGAGCGCCTCCCTAAGTTCCACATGGGACACAGCAGCGTTACTTTACTATGTAATCGTGCGCACTCCTTCTTAAGTGATGTAATTAGTGCCAGTTGCCCTATTCATATCTGACGACGTGTTTCTGCAGTTGTAATTCCGTAAGCTGTTAGTAGGCCTACTTATGACACTTCTGTAGCACAGTTTAATTACGATATGACACAGTAATTAAGTAAATTAGTGAGTAGATAAGTAGGTAAGTTAGTTAATAAGTAATTAACTGAGTAAGTAAGTAGGTAAGTAAGTAAGTAATTAATTTACTGAGTAGGTAAGTAAGTTAGTAAGTAGGTCAGTAAGTAAGTAGGTAAGTAAAATAGTAAGTAATTAACTGAGTAGCCAAGTAAGTTAGGAAGTAGGTGAGTAGTTAAGTAAGTTAGTAAGTAATTAACTGAGTTAGTAAGTAGGTAAGTTAGTTCGTTTGTTTAGTTGAGTTAGTTTTGTTTGTACCAGTTTGGGTGCGTTCATGATATGCCTTCAGCTGATGTTGAATATTCCGTGGGTGCGTTTTTACGTCGTCCTCGTCTGTTTTGGTCTCCTGTGGTTCCAGCCGTTTTCGGTTATAAACATCAGCATAACATTGCACAGCGTACGCACGCACGACCTCCACTTTGACGCGTGCCTCCCCGTCCGTACCCCTCCCTCACAAGCCCCCTCTCTCCGACAGACATCCCTCTCCATCGGTAGACCCTAATGACCGGCCGAGAGCCAGCGCCGATTGTGTATACTACACTTCACGAAGGCTCTCTCTCTTCCCAGGGAACAATTTCTGCACAATGCAATCCACCGCGTATACAAACACACACACGCACACACAAACAAACTCACACAAACATGCACACACAGACAGAGAGAGAGTAAGAGAGAGAGAGACAGAGAGAAAGAGAGAGAGAGACAGAGAGAGAGACAGAGAGAGACAGAGACAGAGAGAGACAGAGAGAGACAGACAGACAGACAGACAGACAGACAGACAGACAGACAGACGGAGAGGGACAGGGACAGGGACAGAGACAGAGACAGAGAGACAGAGAGACAGAGAGACAGAGAGAGAGAGCCAGAGAGACAGAGAGAGAGAGAGAGAGAGAGAACGAGAGAGAGAGAGTGAGAGAGAGAGAGAGAGAGAGAGAGAGAGAGAGAGAGGAGAGAGAGAGAGAGAGAGAGAGAGAGAGAGAGAGAGAGAGAGAGAGAGAGAGAGAGAGAGAGAGAGAGAGAGAGAGGGAGGGAGGGAGGGAGAGACAGACAGACAGAGAGAGAGACAGACAGAGAGAGACAGACAGAGAGAGAGACAGACAGAGAGAGAAACAGAGAGAGACAGAGAGAGAGGGGGGGGGAGAGAGAGGCGCATCTTCCTACTGTCTAGGCTACAGAACCACTCTACTTATAACAGCCAGTCTAATCTTATCCGAACCAATCTAAACTTTTCTTATCTAATCTGATCCAAGCTAATCCATACTCATACATCCTAGTCCTAGTCACAGCGCAGTTTAGTCTATTATAGCCCAACTTGGTCTAGTTTTAGTCCTATTCAAAATTGCACAATAATTACAATCGCGTCCCTAATCAAATGTACTCTCGAGTTGAGTCCAAATCGATCGGTTATTATTATTATTCAGCAACTGTTCAGCGTTGCTGTAAGCGCAAGCGGTTGGCAAGCCAGAATCCAGGTTGAGATCCAGCGGAAGGGATCATTCTGTAATCAAACGCTGTAGACCAAATACGAGTCTCCGACTACCCTAACATTGTTATTGAAACATCTACTCGCTTCTATTAATCGAGGAAGGCCGTCTGCTGTTTAAACAAACTCTTACAACCATAACAGTGTTAGAGTACATGGACGTCTGCAGAGAGGGCGCGATGGAGCACTTGCCCCTCCTGGCATTCATATCCAAACAATTTTGGGCCCTCGCCAGATCGTGAAGACGTGCCCCCGTTTCCCCCTTTTAAGCCCCATCTTTGCATTAATTTCTGAGGGAAGGAGGAGAAAGAGAAGGAGACTTTGAGAGAGTGAAGTGAAGAACAAGGGAGGGAGAAGGGAGGTAAGAAGGTAGAGGGGCAGTGGGAAAAGCGAGAGGAGACTTAGGAGAAGGAGAAGGATGCGAAGAAGAAGGGAAGGGAAGGAAGAATTGAAGGAAAGAAGGAAGGAAGGAAGGATGGAAGGAAGGAAGGAAGGAAGGATGGAAGGAAGGAAGGAAGGAAGGAAGGAAGGAAGGAAGGAAGGAAGGAAGGAAGGAAGGAAGGAAGGAAGGAAGGAAGGAAGGAAGGAAGGAAGGAAGGAAGGAAGGAAGGAAGGAAGGAAGGAAGGAAGGAAGGAAGGACTGAAGGAAGGAAGGAAGGAAGGAAGGAAGGAAGGATTGACTGATGTATGGATGATGATGGATAGATGGATGGATGATGAATGGATGGATGGGTTGATGGATAGGGAAGCAGGGAATGAGGCAGGGAGACAGAGAGGCAGGAAGGGAAGATAGAAGGAAGATACGAATGAACGAAAGAAGGAAGGCAAGAAGGAATTAAGGAAGAGGAGCATGTTTAAACAAATAAATGGAAGAAATGAGAAAGGAAGATTAACGGAGATGGAAGGAGGGAGGGAGGGTGAGCTAGATGGAAACGAGGGAGGAGATGCAGGATGAAAGGGTGGAGTATGGAACATGTATATAAAGAGGGTTGGATGATGGAGAAGAATAAGGCGGAGGGGACGAAGGCGAAGTAAAGTAAACTGTGTATAGATTGGCGTTTCAAGTTGTTTTATGGATCGCCGATCACAGTGGTGCGAGCTGCCGTTCTGTGTGGCTACGTCACTCGTCGTATATACAAAAACGGACGTGAGGAGGGACATGCGTGTGGTTTTAAGAGCAGATTTAATCCTTCTTTCGTAACCTCCTCCCCCTTCCTCTTCTTCCTCCTCCTCTATCTCCTCTTCTTCCTCCTCCTCTTTCTCTTCTTCCTATTCCTCCTCCTCTTACTCCTCTTCCTGTACCTCCTCTTGTTCTTCCTCTTCCTCCTAGATCCTGTTCATCCTCCTATATTCCTTCTCCTCTTACTCCTCATACTCCTTTTCCTCCTGCTGTTCATGCTGCTCCTGCTGCTCATCCTCATCCTCCTATTCCTCCGCCTCTTGCTCCTCTTCTTCCTTTGCCTCTTCTTCCTCTAACTCCTCCTCTTCCTCTTCCTCCCCCTGTTTCTCTTCTCCTCCTCTTCCTCTTCTTCCTCCTCCTCTACCTCCTGCTCTTTTATCTCCTGCTCCGCTTCCTCCTCCTATTCCTCTTCCTCTTATTCCTCTCCCTCCTGTCCCTCCTCCTGCTTCTCCTCCTATTCCTTCTCTTTTTGCTCCTCTTCTTCCTTTACCTCTTCTTCCCTTTCCTCCTCCTCTTCTTTCTCCTCCTCGTTATCTTCCTTCTCCTGCTTCTCCTCTTGCTCCTATTCATCCTCCTATTCCTCTTCCTTTTACTCCCCTCCCTCGTCTTCCTCTTCTTCTTCCTCTTCTTCTTCCTCTTCCTCCTCTTCCTCCTCCTCTTCCTCCTCCTCCTCCTCCTCCTCCTCCTACTCCTCCTCCTCATCCTCCTCGTCCCAGGAGCAGCCGCAGCAGCAGATGCTGCATCAGATTAAGTCATCACTGGAAGCCTTTAATGACCGACGTTACTGAATCTCGCAAAGCATGTTGGGTAATACATTGGCCCTCTGGTGACACATATCGACCTAAGAACCGTTTTTATAGCGCTGTGACATTAAAAAACCGAGGACGTCAGCCGACTTAACGGCTGCAGTTAAAACTTCCGTTCTGTGTTTCCTTCAACTGCGTGGATATATTAACGTTTCTTTGTTCTCCTGCAGTTGCTGTAAAGTAGATTATTTCTTCGACACTCATATAAACATAGGCTTTAGTCTTCCCATTGTATGATTCCAAATGTATGCATGTATGTATGTATGTATGTATGTATGTATGTATGTATGTATGTATGTATGTATGTATGTATGTATGTATGTATGTATGTATGTATGTATGTATGTATGTATGTATGTATGTATGTATGTATGACATGTATGTATGACTTTGCTTTTGTCTCTGGGTGCCTGGATTCTACCCCCTCCGTTCCCCTTCCCACTCTTCTTTGGTAGGTGAGTCTTAGCGGATTTTAGGAGGATGAAAATTGTTTTCTTGTCAAAGGTTACGAGGTTAGAAAAAGTACTGGAAATGGTGACGACGTTCCAGTGCTATTATTTATTTAAAAAATTATAAATAATAAATTATTTATTTACGTACGGGCTGTGACTGTAAGATCATGCAATGTTGGGTATTTGTGTTGCAGTTGTACGGTACTTCTCAAGTTGTCAGATTACTTAGTTGTTAAAAATGTGAACTTAAGGTCCGAATTCTTCTGGGCGCCAGGCACCCACTGAACTTTCTCTCTGGGTGCATTGGCACCCAAGGGTTACAAGAAGTCGGCGCCTATGAATACATGCAATATACACGCGTAGGAATACATATACAATGCTTTTTGCAGCCGGAACGGAATTCCGGCTGCTACTTAACAATAATTTATTTATTTTAATAATGAAAACAATTATTTAGTTATTTTAATTTAATTTCAATGTTGTGAACTGTTTTCAGTGTTTATTGAAACCCCTCCCAATCCCCAATCCCGTTTTTCTCGGTATTTTAGTTTTTTTTTAGCCCGTCCGTAATTGTTCGGATCCGGAACCTTTTTTTCTAGAAAAATAGCACTAGATAATGTGCATATGTGTGTATCTTGTATTCTTGTACATCTAATATATACATGTTTGTATGTCAGTATGTATGTCAGTATGTATGTCAGTACGTGTATATAATGCATACATGCTCAATATCTGTTATTTTGTAGGCGTGCAAGTTTAATGTATGTTTGCGTGCATGCATGTAGGCCTATAAGGTATTGATTTTTCTAAACACGTGTAGAGCGCCTTTGAATTTTAGCCTGCTTTGTGATGGATGGATGCTGGATCTTTCGCTGTTTGCAGAGATGCCACTTGAATATGAGAAAATATTTACTTATATACATAAATATATATATGTATATATATGAATGTATATATTTTTTGTTTTTTGTTTGTTTTTGATCAGATTCATCAACATTATCGCCGAGGCAAAAACCCGGAAACAACCAAGATTTCCTAAAAAGTTTAGAACAACTGAAAAACGTGAGTCGTTGACTTTGTTGTTTCTTGGGCCAATTGGTTGGGTCGCTCGGCTTGTAACACGGAGAGTACGGGTTCGAGCCTTCACTTTGGTGATCTCTGTGTTACTGTGATCTTGAGCTAGTAATTCAGGGACAGGTGCTCAGCGCCATTGATGTGCTGTCATATGGTCGTGTGTTAACTTCTGATTTTTCGAAGGAGGGCAATAATATTTCAAATACAGTTGTAGTCCCTATTAATTTACACGCTTTTCATATAGGCCTAACGAGATAAAGAGCTAATAGGCTAAGGCCTAGGCCTATTGCGCCTTGTAAGGATTTTTTCATTTTTACACAGAAGACGATATTTAGCCCGCCCTCCCTTGGTCTTCTCTCAACCGGACAGTGCCGGACTTAGGGGCATGCGAACCGTGCGGTCAAAATCTCTGACAAAAAACAAACGAAATCTCGGACACCTAGCATCGAAAACCAACCTACAAAACCAAATTCTTGGTGGAAATTTTGCTCGCAAATAGTCCTATATGGGTCAGAAATCTTGTAGATTTTCTAAAAAAAATAACGAAATCTCTGACATCCCGCATTGAAAATCCACCTACAAAACGAAATTCTGGGTGGAAATTTGCACGCATATAGTCTTACATGTGTCAGAATTCTTGCAGACGTTCTATAAAAAAACCAACACCCAGACATTGCGCATTGAAATTCCCGATTTGCATGGCTGGGTCCAGACATTCGCATTACGATGGCAGCCGAGCACGCCTAACGATCGAAACTCGTCAAGGTGAAACATCTTCGCGTGCCTTCGGCGCCTGGATGTATCGATCGTTTTAGAATAATAATAATAACTGAAATATTTCCATTTAGGCCAGGTCTCGTCGTTGTCGACTAATTCAATCGATTGTTGTCAACGCGTCATTGCGATTAGGCCTCTAAGTCGTCGTCGATAATCGCTGCAGTAGGCTAAGCGAAGGGCTAAGCCACCGCCGCCATTGCTCAGCAGACGTCCGTTGATATCTAATCATAGAAAAATTTTTATAGCGCCGATTACGCAGCGCGACAGAGCTATTTCGAAAATTGCTGTAGCTCACCTGCTCATGCATGTGATGCAGTCTGGCACGATTGTTTAGTGTTATAACGGTACGAGTGATCGCCGTTATTGTGTCCAGGTTCGCTCGAGCGCTATTGGAAAGAATACGTAGGCCTATATATGCGTAGGACTATACTATATAAAAGGAATAGCAGCAGTAGACTAAAGTGCTGTTAAAGTAGCTCTCAATTATTCGAGCAATAGGAAGTGTGAGGCTGATTGTTTTTTCTTATACTTCGCTCTATAGGTGTGAGGAGCTTTTCACAGACTGAAGATAATCCCACAGTCAACGTGGAACAAAACTTCATGCAATCCTCTGTTTTTATATTGAGCGATCCATGCCTTTCCTCTTTGTTTACATTCCCATTTCCCTGCCCTTTTCGCCTTCCTCTCTACATTCAATTCCTTCCTGTAACCTTCTTTTTGACCGTACGAGTCCCCTGCATAATTCCTGAAAGTGGTGGGGTCCGAATTCGTGCGGAGTCACTCGGTATCCGTCCTGGATGGCAACCCAGCTGTCAAAGGACAATTTATATTTTGCAATTTATATGTTAATCTGAGTTTCTTCAAATGAAAGACTATCTGCATCAGGACGCATTTTCCCAGCCATTTGGCCTAAGCCACTGTCTAGACTCTAGTCTAGAGGTTGATTTGCCCACTGCTTCCAAACACAGATGACATTCTGCTTTGGAAAACATCTCCGTGTAGGCCTATCTCCCACTCTCAGGGGCGTCTACACCATAGAAACCTTGGAGCAAATGCTCCATCCAAGAAATAGGGGGGAAAGATCTGTCAGTGTGTGTGCCACCATTTTAGGGGGAAGGAACGGGGAGGGGGGACGAAGAGGGGGAAAAGGGACGTTGCTCCAATGACTTAGGGGGGATAGACGCCTCTGCCCATTCTGCTGAGTCGCTTTTGTCACTTTCTTCTCAACGTAAAGCTTAAGCTATCTGTTTAAAATTGCTTATCTATCTTACATTGTTACAACGGACTGATCTTTTGGATATTGACCGGATCACGGCATGAGTTTGGTGCGCCATCAGTTGAAACCCTGTGCATTAGATTCCGGTGTTAAAAAACTTAGTAATTATTACTAATAACATCATGCGTATATTTTGTCCAACTATACTAACAAATAATGTATGCAATATTCATCATCCGGATTTGTGTTGACGTTACGCAGTGTGGTTGGTACTGGGGTCCACTTGGCTTCGAAGAGGCCGAGGTCCGCCTGACAGGCAGACCAGACGGAGCCTTTCTCGTCAGAGACAGCTCCGATGACCGCTACATCCTCAGCCTTAGCTTCCGATCCCAAGGAACCACTCATCACACGAGAATCGAACACTTCAGAGGTACGTTCACATCTGCCTGCCTGTCTGTCTGCCTGTCTGTCTGCTTGTCTGTCAGCTTGTCTCGGTCTGTCGACAACCTTTTGTTCTTTTTTTTACGTTTTCCCTTTCTTTCGATAATTATTTTTCCACATGCATACATACACGCGTGCATATACATACATACATACATACATACATTAATATATACATACATACATACATACATTAATATATACATATATAAACATATACATACCTCAATACTTATATCATTCATACATACATACACATACATAAATATATACTTACATTCACACATGCAGGCATAAATACATACACGCACTTACATTCATACATGCATACACACATACATGCATGCATTCATACATTCATATACACACATACATACATGCATACATACATACATACATGCATACATACACACATACATACATTCATACATATATACATGCATACATTCATGCATGCGTTCATGTATTCATATATACACATTACACACATATATGCATGTATACTTACATACATACATACATACATACATACATACATACATACATACATACATACATACATACATACATACATACATACATACATACATACATACATACATACATACATACATACATACATACATACATACATACATACATACATACATACATACATACATACATACATACATACATACATACATACATACATACATACATACATACATATATACACAAATACTTTCACCCATGTGAGGCGGTTTCCTTGAAAACACTGCATACGTGTAAAATTTCCATTCGATGACAATTCTCTTTTTCTTCAGGGATGTTCAGCTTCTTCTTTGTTTATTTTCAGGGATGTTCAGCTTCTATGCTCAACAGAACATCCACGAGGCGTCGACGATCGTCGACTTCATAGAGAACGCGATGCGTCGTTCGCAGGAGGGCAAATGCCTCTATTACCTGCGTCCCAGGTCGCCATCGGCCCCTCCGGCCCCCGTTCAGCTCCTCTACCCGGTGTCTCGCTTTCTCGGTGTCTTCTCTCTGAAACATCTCGCCCAGGCAGCAGTATTGTCTCACCTTCGTCGGCCGGATCTCATCGACCGTCTCCCCCTATCGACGGCCGAGAAAGAATCCCTGAAGCGCCATCAACACAGCCGACGCCAGAGGGCAGGGCCCTAAAGGTCGCCCCAACTAGGGCCGGGCCCTAAAGGTCGTCCCAACTAGACAGCAGTTCGCAGTTTGACGATGGGAGCATCACCGCTGGAGCAGTCGGTCTTAGATATCTCTGTAGAGGTCAGAAACGGTTAAACCGTCTTGGTAAAAAATCGTGTAGTACTGCGCTGTGAAATCTTGATTTTTTTATACAACCGAAAATGGAGGTATTTTTGGTCCGGAAGTGCTTCAGTTGTCCGTTTTTAAGCGAACGGTTTCATAAGCTTTCGAGAATACAGAAGGCTTTCCAAGCAGCTCGATCTCTTTCGGATTGAAACGGAGATTTTTGTTCAACAACTACAAGCAGTGTGTGTTGCGAACTTGCGATATATAACGGCACGATCGCTTTGCCAAACGTTTGGTTTCACAGATATTCCTTCCTTTGAGATTCAAAGGGAGTTGAGACACACGATGGATCTCTTCGATCTCCGATCAATCCTTGATCGATTCGATCAATCCTTAGGTTTTCCTTCTCGATCGTGAATTCGAATTGCGTGGAGAAGGAAAACAAACTGAGGAAAGCAAAATTCGTTTCAACTCAGCGATTGTGACTGTTTGGTTTTCCAAGTTGAAAACCACCGAACGGTGTATATATAAATATTTAGCTTTTACATGTTGGTCTATTTATAAGTCGATTGTATGTTACAATGTATATATATATATATATTAAATATATATACAGACCTGTATAATATATGAAAAATACAGGCCTGAAATACGTGCGCTATATTAGCGTGACATGGAGAATCCAATCACTGACAGTTTCAAATTGCAGCTTATTATTGTAAAAAGTCGGGGTTTGGCCCCCTATTTATAGTTGTGGAAAGGCTAACGTTGGGCTTTGAAAGTCTCAATTTTTATATAGTATGTGTGGTTGCTGCTCTACATTTTTTCCGCCAAGTATTAACAATCTATGTTAATTAATGACAGCTAATTAAAGGCCCAACATTTGAAAGTCAGGTCATTCAGTGTTTTTCCCTGTTAAAGTTAGGTATTAAATTGTTTGTCGGTTTTATTATTTATTATTGTTTTAAAAACGCTATTGTGTGATATGTTATTTAAATGTGACTCGGGCATATCTCGTTCAGGTGATCTGCAATTGAAAGTTGGTTTCAACGTATGATTATCGCATCAAAAGGAAACCCCGTTGAGGACTGCAGCAGACTTTAAACACCTATTATATGTAATTAATTATACGACAGATATTGAAACGTTTAGTTCTGTACCGTTTGCATGTTATCCTGTGGACTTTAAGTCCAAACTGCGTGGTTATCAGAGTATTATCGGAAGGTTTTTACAACAAAGGACGTCGTAGCTGATGCCTTCTGGAACCTTCCGTGGGCTGCCTTTCATAATGATCAACACCGTGATGGCCTATGACTACTGTAACAGTTGCTTACAATACCACGGCGCTTGTAAATACTTGATTTGCTTTATAAGCCAACACATTGACTTTGTATTGTCGTAGGCCTAGCCTAAGCACTGTGCGTGTTAACTATCAAGACTGCTATACTCGTTAGGGTGTTTTATAATGATATTTGTGTGGAGTCTTGTCTTTGCCTGTCCGTCAGTTACACCAAAAGGCAGATCTGTGTAACTGGCCTAGTGTAAACAATATACACACATATGCACCCATACAAGCACACACACACACACACACACACACGCACACACGCACACTCATGTAGTACTGTTCAATGTGGCGATCATACATGCTGTAACATTTATCAGGTCAAGCCAACTCTCGCTAACTGCCTATTATTACCATGCCATTCATTATGTTACCATGACATACGCTCTCTCACCATGACATTCATTTTGTTACCATGGCAATTTGTACCCGGTCTGCAAACATTCTAGGCACATTACACCTGCAGTGTCTTCCCACAAGACAATCAACCGATATTATTCTTTTAATAGTGGCACCAATTAGACACCTGCATGTCCTTGACTCAAATAATATCTGGAATCTTTGTATAGTTTGATGTATGATTATGTAAAAGATGCATGGCTCAACTCGTATAGTCCATGCCTTTCCTATGCTTCTGTTTTCGTCATGTGTTTCTTTTAGCTATTTCCATCTGGAGGAAGCCTTGACAATAACCTGTCTGGAAATTAAAAATGGAAATTAGCGCATCTCAGCAAGAGTCCCGCAATGGATTTATAATTATCGATAAATTGCTTCCGATTCAATCTTAACGTCTGCTGCGTTAATATCTTTGTTATCATTATCAATTTTAATATTATCTTACATCGAATCTTTTCAGGTGTCACGAGATCATCTGTAGATAGAATTCGTAATCCGATTATACGCTACACGCGGTGTTTGCCTTAATGCTTTAGAGGCAGCTTTCCGTATATATAGCCTTTGCAAAGTTTGCCTTTCTATGACGGTCAAATCTGATGCTTTCACCAGCGCATGTCAAATGCCTGCATCACTGCTTTTGTACAGAGTATGCGGCAAACAGGGTGACCTAAGTCATCCACAAACTTAGTTAGGGTTACCTTTATAATGTCAAATGAAATCATATCCTCCTTTGTGTATACAGAGGACGCACCTATATGTCATGTCTGTTGGAGTAGTGAGTATACTTTCGGTACTCACAATCAGAGAAATGTCTGATTGTATAGTTAGACATAGGGCTACAGATGTGTCATGTAAAGAATTTGTTGTGTTTTGTTTGTAAGATGAAATGCCATTACCTTTCTTCCTTACCTTGGCTGATCTTTCTTACCTTGATAGTCTTAAATTACCTTGGTAGTCTTAAATTACCTCGGTAGTCTTAAATTACATTGGTAGTCTTAAATTACATTGGTAGTCTTAAATTACCTTGGTAGTCTTAAATTACCTTAATAGTCTTAAATTACCTTGGTAGTCTTAAATTACCTTGGTAGTCTTAAATTACCTTGGTAGTCTTAAATTACCTTGGTAGTCTTAAATTACCTTGGTAATTGATCTTAACGTTAATCGGTTTCGTTTTGTTTTGACAGAAACGCCTCAGTCCTACCTTCATTCGGATTATTCGTTTTACTACTTATTTAATTTATTTATTTATTTATTACGTTTTTGTAAATGAAGGGAGAAATTGTTGCTCTCGCTTCGAGGCTGTATTATTACATCTCTGTCTACGAAAGCCGATGAAGCAACGGCTCAACTCAGGCCTTCCGTTACCCCAACAGAGGTTGCCAAATGGGCCCCAAATGGATTCCAAACGATGAGGAGTAATGTATTTATATAGCGCCCTTGTATAATGACCGAACATCAAGCGATGGCGCTGAGTAGGAGTGAGTGAAGGACTTGCTCAAGGTCTCCACACGGTAACGTGTATAATAAGGGGAGTTTCGAACTCGTACTATCGGCGAATCAGTTCATGAGTGTGCTCCCTCTCTTGTTGATATGGACCCCGAGTCCTGCAGTTGCGGGCCTGGATGCCCAATCAGCCCATAGTTAGGCCACCGAAGGACAGACAGAGTCCTGCCTCAGAGTTCTAACGGTGGATCCGAGTCCCAGACTCTTGGAGAAGATCCGAGTCCTAGACTCGTGGAGAAGATCCGGTGATGATTACATGTCATGCTTTTGTGATGTCCTCTTTGTCAGTCATCTTTGTCGGCGTTTTTGCTTCTCTGAGTTGAACGGCAGCGTTTGGGGGTCGCCAGTGACCCTCTTTACATACACATACGTTGTTATTTTATGCCATTTTGTGTCGACAAAGTGTTTTCTGTAATTCGTTGCATGAAATTCAAAGAAACGATATCTGGATTTTGTTGCGTTGGCTTGTTGTAAAAGAAAGCTACCGACCACGTTATTCCTTTATTAGTGCCTAACCTGATCTAATTACTTCTTTGCATATGTATGTATGTATGTATGTATGTATGTATGTATGTATGTATGTGTGTGTATGTATGTGTGTATGTATGTATGTATGTTCCGAGTGTATATTGCCGAGTCCTTTAGTTAAGATAAAAAGTATAGTTTCTTTTTACGACCTACCAGTAACATAATAAAAGATTGGCGTTTATACGTTTTGTAATTCTACCCAGGTGACACTGTTTAAGCGGGGTCCACGGCCCTTTCTGTGTCACCTGTGCACCCAAACTACAGAAATTGATTTGCCTGTTTTTTGTTTGATCTGTTTACCTATTCAGTTTGGTTACCAAATAAAAGATTGAAAAAAAGATTGAGATTGATGTATGTGTGTGTATGTGTGTATGTATGTGTGTATGTATGTGTGTATGTATGTATGTATGCATGTATGTATGCATGTATGTATGTATTTATGTATGTATGTATGTATGTATGCATGCATGCATGCATGCATGTATGTATGTATGTATGTATGTATGTATGTATGTATGTATGTATGTATGTATTTATGTATGATTTTATGCATGTATGTATGTATGATTGTATGTATGTATGTATGTATGTATGTATGTATGTATGTATGTATGTATGTATGTATGTATGTATGTATGTATGTACATGTATGTATCTGCATTTGTATGTGTACGTATGTACGCGCGCATGTGTGTATGTAATTAGACGTTTGTACAAGGCACTTTCTAAGAACCTCTTAAAAGCGTTGTGGATATGACTGCCCAAGGGATTCGTACAGGTGCGTCTTAACACGAGAAGAGAATGCGTTTAGAACGGAGTTAAAAGGAACAGTGCACAGGATATATACATAGCATATTTATACACACATATATACACACACACACACATATATATATATACACGTATATATGGATAAATAATGGATATATATGAGCATAGGTCTGCATAGTTTCTGGTATCATCGTCAGTTCCTGACGCCAGCCATTTGGCGGCGATGGGTATACGAGTACGAATAAATGCTCTCCATTGTTCTCGGTGATTTGTCAAGTCTATTGGCCCCCGTAGTGTTAGTTCAAGTGTGTTATGTCCTCATTTATATTATCTATCCAGCGTAGTCTTGGTCTGCCTTTGTGTCTTTTCCCTTCGAATCTTGCATGTAGTGCATTGTGTGGGATTCGATCAACTGACATTCTCTCTACGTGTCAAACCATCGGAGTCTTCGTTGAACGACTTTGTCCATCAGAGTTGTTTTGATGCCTAAGGATTGTCTTATGTAATCGTTTCTTATTTCCTGCAGTCTTGAAAAAATCCCTGGGATCTTCCGCAGCTAGCTCTATCTTCTTGTTTTTCGCGTTGTCCAACATTCCGATCCGTATAGGGAATATTGGTTGTATCATTGTCTCGTATACTTTTTCTCGGTTTTCTTTGTGTTAATTCTCTGCCTATCCATATCCTGTTCATTATTCCAAGTGCTTGTAATGTATATCCTGGTATATCCTGCACAATTTTTTTTTCAAATATAGATCTGGCAAAACGGAACGAAGTTGAAACGTATCGTAACAAATTCTTGTTACAGCATTTGAATTTATTGCGGATAGGGTTATTTAGTGCGTCGGTCATAAGCTCAAAAGTACCAACATAGACCCAGCATGTAATGTATATATACAGGAATGTTGTAATCGTAATCTGCAGACCTGTGCAGTGCCATAAACAGCTACGAAGTAAGCTTCGTCGTCGAGAAAAGACAGTTATTCACAATCTCGATTACCATTACAGTTACAATGAGTGAGATATCGATTACCATTACAGTTACAATGGCTCAGATATCGATTACCATTACAGTTACAATTGCCAATTGTAACTATAATGGTAATCGATATCTGAGCCATTGTAACTGTAATTGTAATCGATATGTGACCAATTGTCAATTGGTCAGATATCGATTACGATTACAGTTACAATGGCTCAGATATCGATTACATTACAGTTACAATGGCTCAGATATCGGTTACCATTACAGTTACGATGGCTCAGATATCGATTACATTACAGTTACAATGGGTCAGATATCGGTTACCATTACAGTTACAATTCGTCGTCGTGGTAAGACTTATTCGCAAACTCTGTTAGGCCTAAGTGATGACTGCTAAGAACAAAATCGGTAAGACAGGGATGGCCTGGTTTGGTGTTCCAGGCACGAATCCAAGATTGAGAAGATATTCAATATATTGATGCACATATCTGTTTAGGGCATTGATCAGGTCTGCATATCACGATTACAATATTCTGCAGCGCCCAAATCGCCGAAATCTGCGAACCAGCTTTTGCACAGGATAGGATAGCTTGAAGAGTTCGGTTTTCAGTCGAGAGTAGAAAGCAGCGGAGGAGAGTGCAAGCGGAGGAAAGGTGAAATTAACATGCGAGGTAGGAGGATGAACAAACTGACGGAAATCTTGTGGGTGATACCAAAGAGCCGGTGCAGCATAGACTAAGGAGCGGTTGCAGAATTTCAGAGAGGAGGAGACTGGAGGCCGAGATAAAGATATGATGATGAGCGAGTAGGCCCGGACGGTTGGTAGTGGGTTAGATACTGATTACATTCATGGTTACAATGGGTCAGATATTGATTACCATTAAAATTACATTATAGTCGTTATAATTGTAATTTCATAGGGACGATTTAATGAGTTTGTCTGAATTCTGCAGATTAGGAAGAACGGATAGCAGTGAGATGACTGGCAATGGTGCAAACCGATTAGCATCAAGCTGCTATTAACAGTTGTGAATATATAGAGAATAGACTGACAGTCGAGTCTTTAGGCTTTAGATTGTCCAGATGTGTAATCACGTGTTGAAGGTCGACATCCATCAGCGTTTTATTTTACAGGCAAATCCCAATGTCAAAGACAAATATCTCAACTTCGGTTGGCCTCATAAAAATAAGTACGTTGGTCAAAGTTTAATGAAGATCTGCCTTACTTTCTCTCTGTCTCTCTGCCTCTCTTTCTGTCTCTCTCGCAGAGACAGACACTGTCTAGATTTATAGACAATAAAGGCCTACGTGCCTGTCCTACAGAGAAAGAACCGATACTAGTAAGGCCAAACGTTTTGTACAACTGTCGTTTGGGTAAACACGTCCAAAATCGCTTAAGTTATTTTAGTTAGAAGGAGACAAAATCGCCGGTCCATTAAACTCGACATGTTTAGCTTATACCAAGAAAGGTCTGTTACTTCTTTGTCTGAGAGGCCTTCGGGTTAGTATACGCTGATGTCAGGTGACAATGTTAACCAGTCTTTGGCAGAAACCCTATAGTGTTCATCACTCTTTCACGTGTTCCTCACGCGAAATAACTAACATGCCTGTCCTTCTGGGCTGTCTGTCCGGCTGTCTGTCTTTGTGTCTGTCTGTATGCAGGTATGTATGTATGCATGTTTGTATGTATGTATGTATGTATGTATGTATGTATGTATGTATGTATGTATGTATGTATGTATGTATGTATGTATGTATGTATGTATGTATGTATGTATGTATGTATGTATGTATGTATGTATGTATGTATGTATGTATGTATGTATGTATGTATGTATGTATGTATGTATGTATGTATGTATGTATGTATGTATGTATGTATGTATGTATGTATGTATGTACGCATGCATGTACGTACGACTCCGTAATTCTTTTCCAGTAGGTCCATAAATACTAGAATGTTTCCAAGCCGATTTCCCAACAATGACTCTAGCAACTGAATACTTTCGCGTGTGTCTTAAGGTGTTTTCTACTAATTAAAATGCACGAAAGAGAAATTATTCCATACGGATAGGAGCTCAATTAATGGAATTGTCTATTTTTGGTGCTGGCACAGGCTCCGTTTGGCATGCGACTAGATCCTATATAAAAAGACTACTTTGGCATTCATAATGTTTAAGAATACTACATGTATATATTTGCATATATATACATATATATACATATATATGTCATGTCAATCCGCCGTCGTCGCTTCGCGACGGTTGGCTGCATGAATGGACTATCGCTGCCCAGCATTGTCTGTCTTTTGCGACTTTTAATAAACAAGTTCCTGAAAGGCCAGTCCAAGTTATGATGTTGTCGAACCAACAGATTCTTGGCCTTCCGCGTCCACGAACTCCCTCCACCAGACCTGTCATCACACTACTCTCAATGCTATCCTGTGGTTGTCGCATAACATGTCCAAAGTACCGTAATTTTCGAGATTTGATATGACCTAGTAACTCGCTTTTTATCCTCGCCCGTTTGTAAACTTGTTTGGTGGTCACCATTTCCGTCCATGAAATTCGAAGTAATTTCCTGATACATTTGTTCTCAAAAGCCTGGATGTATCTTTCTTCTTTCTTCTTTAGTGTCCAGGCCTCGCAACCGTATGTTGCCACCGGCCACACCAAGGCTCTCATCAAACGTAGCTTGGTCTTAGTGCTGATTGCTTTGTTTTTCCACAACTTTGCTAGCTTAATCATAACCGTTGTACCCATGGCTAACCTTGACTTCACCTCGCCATTACAGTCTGCATCCTTCTTTACTCTGCTTCCCAAATAGACAAAAGAGTCTACCTGCTCCAGCCTACCATCGACCACCCTGATCTCAAGTACTTTATCAGTATTCGTCATTACTTTTGTCTTTGTGGCATTAATCTTCATGTTATACTAGTTTGCAGCTCCCTCAACCCTGCACACCAACTCTTGTAATTCCTCTGGTGACGTAGTCAATAAGACATATATATATACACACACACATATATACCTATCTGTGTGTGTGTGTGTGTGTGTGTGTGTGTGTGTGTGTGTGTGTGTGTGTGTGTGTGTGTGTGTGTGTGTGTGTGTGTGTGTGTGTGTGTGTGTGTGTGTGTGTGTGTGTGTGTGTGTGTGTGTGTGTGTGTGTGTGTGTGTGTGTGTGTGTGTGTGTGTGTGTGTGTGTGTGTGTGTGTGTGTGTGTGTGTTCGTGTAAATGAAAACGAACTCTGGAATGATCACTCTACTGAATTCCGGAAATTTCTGTTCCTCTGACAGTATTACTACTCACCTATCATCCTCAGCCTCAGGATCCTCTGACTATTACTCTCAGGCTTTCCAATCAAAACTAAAGTCTCACCTAGTCTAGAACTCCTACCTTGACTCATGTGATCCTCCGCCTTCCAATTCTTCTCGTCCTAAACGAAACCCGCCTTAGCAGCTCCTCTGTCTCCGTTCTCTCTCGTCTCTCCGATAACAGGACTTGGATCTCCATTTCATATATCTTCACAACCTCACTGACTTGACGCATCGCTGGTGAATTAGTTGGTGTCATGCGGTTAGTTTACAATTGGCACATTAGAAATTTTGAATTTACGATTACAGTTATAATCTGTAAAAGTTTCGACTCCCAGCTCTTGTTTGATGACTAGAACATTGTGTATGCGAATATGTATGAATTTATGTAGGCATGTATGTAGGCATACATAACATGTGTGCTTGTATGTAGGTACGTATGTATACATGTATGCATGTATGTAGGTATGTAGGCAGGCATACATGTATGTTTGTATGTATATATGTATGCATGTATGTATATATGTATGCATGTATGTATGTTTGTATGCATGTATGTATGTATGTATGTATGTATGTATGTATGTATGCATGTATGTATATATGTATGCATGTATGTATGTATGCATGTATGTATGTATGTATGTATGTATGTATGTATGTATGTATGTATGTATGTATGTATGTATGTATGTGTGTATGTATGTATGTATGTATGTATGTATGTATGTATGTATGTATGTATGTATGTATGTATGTATGTAGGCATACATAATATGTGTGCTTGTATGTAGGTATGTAGGTATGTATGTATGTATGTATGTATGTATGTATGTATGTATGTATGTATGTATGTATGTATGTATGTATGTATGTATGCATGTATGTATGTATGTATGTATGTATGTATGTATGTATGTATGTATGTATGCATGTATGTATGTATGTATGTATGTATGTATCTAGGCACTTGTATACACAGAGCGCATTTGAAGACCTCCCAAAAGCAACGTGAACATGGTCATCTCCTGGATCTAACCAGATGCGCCTAACAGAGGAAGTGAATGCAACTGGGGCTGATTAAGAAGGACAAGCACACGTACGGTCAGAGAAAGACAGTTCCAAAGGGACGGATCGTATACACGCCGATGTACGCCATGTCCGTAGGGCATTATGCAATCAAATAATAATCGGATACCTCAATTATGCGAGAAACTGCTGTTGGGGTCAGACTGGCTCAGCCAACAGGTACTTACACATTTGTATTCTGTATATATATATATATATATGCATACATACATAAATACATGCATATATGTGTGTGAAGGTATATATGTATGAATATACATACACATATACATATATATTGGTTCTAATTTATCGTGTGCAAAATAATTGTATATTATGATATATATATATATATATCATAATATAAAATTATTTTATATATATATATATGTTGGTTGTCATTGATTGGATTATATGAGGCAGAATAATTATTCATATGTGTTTTTACTATTACTGTCACATATTTATGTGTTCTGGTTATCAGCGGATACACGTGAAGCTGGATGCGTGTTAACTCTGTGGTCAGATAAATGCGTAGATTGAATGCGTGTTAACTCAGTGGTCAGATTGATGCGTAGGTTGAATGTGTGTTAACTCAGTGGTCAGATTGATGCGTAGGTTGAATGTGTGTTAACTCAGTGGTCAGATAAATGCGTAGGTTGAATGCGTGTTAACTCATTGGTCAGATAAATGCGTAGATTGAATGCGTGTTAACTCACTGGTCAGATAAATGCGTGGCTTGAATGTGTGTTAACTCAGTGGTAAAATAAATGCGTGGGTTGAATGTGTGTTAACTCAGTGGTCAGATTGATGCGTAGATTGAATGTGTGTTAACTCAGTGGTCAGATTGATGCGTAGGTTGAATGCGTGTTAACTCACTGGTCAGATAAATGCATGGCTTGAATGTGTGTTAACTCAGTGGTAAGATAAATGCGTGGGTTGAATGTGTGTTAACTCAGTAGTCACATAGATGCTTAGGCTCAATGCGTGTTAACTCAGTGGTCAGATTAATGCGTTGGTTAAATGTGTGTTAACTCATTGGTCAGATAGATGCTTAGGCTGAATGTATGTTAACTCAGTGGTCAGATGAATGCGTTGGTTAAATGTGTGTTAACTCAGTGGTCAGATAAATGCGTTGGTTAAACGTGTGTTAACTCAGTGGTCAGATAAATGCGTAGGTTGAATGTGTGTTAACTCAGTGGTCAGATAAATGCGTAGGTTGAATGTGTGTTAACTCAGTGGTCAGATAAATGCGTGGGTTGAATGTGTGTTAACTCAGTGGTCAGATAAATGCGTAGGTTGAATGCGTGTTAACTCATTGGTCAGATAAATGCGTAGATTGAATGCGTGTTAACTCACTGGTAAGATAAATGCGTGGCTTGAATGTGTGTTAACTCAGTGGTAAGATAAATGCGTGGGTTGAATGTGTGTTAACTCAGTGGTCAGATTGATGCGTAGATTGAATGTGTGTTAACTCAGTGGTCAGATTGATGCGTAGGTTGAATGCGTGTTAACTCACTGGTCAGATAAATGCGTGGCTTGAATGTGTGTTAACTCAGTGGTAAGATAAATGCGTGGGTTGAATGTGTGTTAACTCAGTAGTCACATAGATGCTTAGGCTCAATGCGTGTTAACTCAGTGGTCAGATTAATGCGTTGGTTAAATGTGTGTTAACTCATTGGTCAGATAGATGCTTAGGCTGAATGTATGTTAACTCAGTGGTCAGATGAATGCGTTGGTTAAATGTGTGTTAACTCAGTGGTCAGATAAATGCGTAGGTTGAATGTGTGTTAACTCAGTGGTCAGATAAATGCGTAGGTTGAATGTGTGTTAACTCAGTGGTCAGATAAATGCGTAGGTTGAATGTGTGTTAACTCAGTGGTCAGATAAATGCGTGGGTTGAATGTGTGTTAACTCAGTGGTCAGATAAATGCGTTGGTTAAACGTGTGTTAACTCAGTGGTCAGATAAATGCGTAGGTTGAATGTGTGTTAACTCATTGGTCAGATAAATGCTTAGGCTGAATTGTGTTAACTCAGTGGTCAGATAAATGCTTAGGCTGAATTGTGTTAACTCAGTGGTCAGATAAATGCGTAGGTTGAATTGTGTTAACTCAGTGGTCAGATAAATGCTGTAACTGAATGTGGTTTAACTCAGATGTCATGCCTTCATTAACGCGGTTGAACTGAAACGTGCCTTCAATGTTAAATTCCTGGGTGAAATTTCTGACTTAGCGTGATCATATTTTGATGATTACTATCTGAAATGGTGGGCATTATTAATAGTCCTAGATGGTAGCGTTAGTGTTACCCTATTTAACATACTGTACCATTGTCTGGACTGGAGATTCTTCCAACCGCCTTAAACCTATTCTCTAACTTCAGAGGAGGCTTTTTGGAACCACTGCGGGTGTACACTAAATAAAAAGAAACTTTTTTATGGCTGAGAAACAGTTTTGAACTTTGGAGACTTCTGAGAACTTGTATGGCACAGTTTTATAGCCAGTCATTAAATGAGCGGAAAAACAAGATCATGCTAAACATAGGCCTATGGAATTCTGAAGCTGTGGGTCTGAGAATTTTTTGCACGTGTAGAAACAGTTCCAGTTTTTCGTCGTCAATATAGGCAGAAAAACAAAGCCATAAAACCCGAAATGTAAATCTGCGTATGTGTTACGAGCAAAACCACCGTTCAACCGTTGCTGTGTCAATTGAAGTTCGAATCTCTCAAGCGCCAGGTTTATGGGTCAGGTCGGAATCTGGATTTCGGGCCGGGATAGACAGCGCGGTGATAGAGATAGGTTGTTTATTTTCGCTAGACTGTTGTCGTCAGAGTAAAGGAGGATTACTCCGTGAACGTGACGACGATTGTTGGCCTAGGCCCTACTTAGAATCGCTATGGTTTGTATAGGTCTTCAGAAGACTCTCTATTATATAGCAGGCCTGGCGACACATGGTATCAGTTTCTGCAACCGCTCAACAGGTCCTATATCATCACAGCAGTAGCAAGTCTATAAGTCTAACAATGGTTTAACATCTGTCAACCTTTTTACGGAATAGTGGCAAAAAACGAACAATAGGTGCGAAGCAGGTACGTAGCCAGACTTAAATTCAAGAGGAGGCACCACTGGCAGCGATCTTGTTTGACAAGTGGGGTGTGGGGTACAAGGGACGCATCTAAAAAAAATTTGATGACTTTTTTCGGAAATTTCTCTTTAAAAACATTTGATGAATTGATGACTTTTTGGGGATTTCTCTTTTTGATGACCTTTTGGGGGGAGATTTATTCTAAATTTCTTGTCACAAAACCCCCAGGATCACCGTTCAAGAGGAGGCAACATCCAGGTGTTGTGGGGTTGTGTGACGGTGTATTTGAGGATGCAGGGCTATAACCCAATGGAAATTTTTCAATCTAAAAAAGCAAACGGAGACAACTGTCTCCTCTTACCTCAATGTAGCTATGCCTATGGTGCGAAGACGTCTGAACTATAATGATGCCATTGTTTTCACTGCCCCAGACCCCACCCACTGAAATTTTTTACCTATCATACGAACGTTATTGTAATCGTAATGGTAAATAATCGCTAGTTAAAAGCTTAGTGCAGAACACCAGCTTATTTACAAGCGCTGAGTCAAGTCGGACGGGTTGTCCAGAGATGCAGAGTGAGGAAAATTCCGCTGGCTAGACGTCCAAGGGTGAAGGAGGCAAAGGTATCCAGAGATGGAAAGGTTCCACAGATGCAGGGTGAGGAAAAATTCCGGTGGCTAGACGACCAAGGGTGAAGGAGGCAAGGGGGTCCAGAGATGGAAAGGTTCCACAGATGCAGGGTGAGGAAAAATTCCGGTGGCTAGACGACCAAGGGTGAAGGAGGCAAGGGGGTCCAGAGATGGAAAGGTTCCACAGATGCAGGGTGAGGAAACATTTCGGTGGCTAGACGTCCAAGGGTGAAGGAGGCAAGGGGATCCAGAGATGGAAAGGTTCCACAGATGCAGGGTGAGGAAAAATTCCGGTGGCTAGACGACCAAGGGTGAAGGAGGCAAGGGGGTCCAGAGATGGAAAGGTTCCACAGATGCAGGGTGAGGAAAAATTCCGGTGGCTAGACGACCAAGGGTGAAGGAGGCAAGGGGGTCCAGAGATGGAAAGGTTCCACAGATGCAGGGTGAGGAAACATTTCGGTGGCTAGACGTCCAAGGGTGAAGGAGGCAAGGGGATCCAGAGATGGAAAGGTTCCACAGATGCAGGGTGAGGAAAAATTCCGGTGGCTAGACGACCAAGGGTGAAGGAGGCAAGGGGATCCAGAGATGGAAAGGTTCCACAGATGCAGGGTGAGGAAAAATTCCGGTGGCTAGACGACCAAGGGTGAAGGAGGCAAGGGGGTCCAGAGATGGAAAGGTTCCACAGATGCAGGGTGAGGAAAAATTCCGGTGGCCAGACGACCGGGGAGGGTGAAGGAGGCAGAAGGGCTGCTAAGGTGGGTTTCACTTGGGACGAAGAAAAGTTGGAGGGCGGAGGAGTGGATCGATCAGGATGGGAGTTCTTGAAGAGGTGAGACTTTAAGCTGATAGTGGAGAGCCTGATGGGTGATAGATAGAGGAGCTTGAGGCAGGTGATAGTGGGTGAGCGGCGACATGGTTGGATATTGCTTCGCTTATTAGCAATCACCTTCTACTTTGACGCGTTTAATATATGTCCGCCAGCGCTTAAATAAGAATGATTTTTTGCCGCAAAGCAAAACAACGTCTACGGAATTGTGAGCGACTGTGTTTTCTCAGCCTCGGTGATCTATTCTATGCCATCAGGCACTACTGAAATATCTGGCTGCCCCTAAGGATTTGAACTTCGAACCCATCTTGATTGCTATAGTTTACGGCTATTTTTACATTATACAATGCAATACAACTGTATTTGATATTTGATATTGCCCTTCTTCCAAAGTTCAGACGTACACACGACCATACGACAGAGCATCGATGGCGCTGAGAAACTGTGAGTGAAGGACTTGCTCAAGGTCCCTACACAGTAGGCCATATAACTACCTCGGGCGAGGTTCGAACCCATTCTCTCCGCGTTCCAGGCCGAGCTCTCTAACAATCGGCCATCGAGCCACAAATTAAATCACACTTGTCTCTAGATCCGTTGTCTTTTTATGATGTGCCTGGAAGACTCTATATTAATATTTTGCTAAATTACGTTAATTACTATGAAAATTGTCACTGGACAGTGGGACGCATTCATTGGCTGAGTTCACCTCGAAAGCTGCCTCTCCGACGAACGGTCTCTGGATGGTAAGGGGTCGGATCTCTGCAAGGGGGTGGACTGATTTCATCTGGGCTACTCGCAGTAAAGGTCCTGGACCTTTGAAACCATGACACTAAACACACACGCCTATAGGCCACATACACATACATGCATGTGTATATATATACACACATACATACATGTATATATATACACACATATATATATATATATATTTGTTTATATAGGTTAATCTACAGCCGGTCTACTTCATGATGCTTTGACCCCGTAGAACGCGTAAACAATGGCCTGATCAAAGTTCCACAAAGAGTAACGGGGGTGTTTTCTTTGGACCTCTGGCGTCTGGAGAGAAGGGGGCTTCGGTGTCTTTTGGATATCCTATAAGAAGCAGACGATCTATCCTCGTTCGACAGCTATTCGTTCGACAGGGTCAGGTTGTGAGTTCGTCCATTCCAGCACAAAGACTGAGGATCCTGTGTCAACCGCGCTCTCTCTCCCTCGCTCTCTTCTCAGCTACGTTCAATGACGTTCATGTCTCTTGCAAGTGAGTTGACATCATCATTTTCTCGGTAAAGTATACGAAAGTTTTTGTTAGGTTTAACTTAAGCCTTTTCCCGTAATTTCCTAATAATGTTCTCACACTGGTAGGCCTAATTTTCAATGTTTCTTATGACCAGTGATGGGCAATAGTTAACTAAAACATTGCTAACTTTTAGTTAAACTTATATGTTTTTTTTAGTTAAGGATGAAGTTTAACTAGAAAAAAGTAGTGTAGTTAAAACCACAGTTTAACTAAATTTTTTTAGTTGCTAACTAAAAAGTTTGACTAACAAAATCAGCAACTACGCAACTATTTTCCGCAATGAACACTGTGAACAACTCAACGCGACGTTACTTGCTTATGAACAATGGTGTTGCCTCTGCATAGAATACAGTATGTAGTAAAGCGCAGTGTAAATAACAACAATCATAATTATGCATAATTTGTGGGGGTACTTTTTGGACTGGGGTACCCTACCCCCACTTTTTGAACAACGCCAATCAATATTTTATTCTTGTGCCATCCCAGAGATCGCAGTCTCCGCCTTGCTTCGTGTATGGAAGAAATTGGTACGCCCTACATTTCAAACTAAAGTTACGCCCCTGACAACATTGGTCTTTATCTTTATCTAATCTTCAAATAAGTTGGCTGTAGCAAAGATTTGAATTAAAGGCTACATCAGTAAAAATGAATAGTTTGTTAGTCACTACTTGCTTCACTGAGGTAAAACTGAAACAAGACAAAAGCAAGTGTAAGAACTTCAGTACAAAATGTCCATTTTGTGTGAGTAAAAGGATCCCTGGAATGCAGAATACAGATGATCTCGCTCGCCTGGCTGACGACTGCTTATTTGATGCAGTGGTGTCCAACCCACAACATGTTCTTTGCCCTTACTTCCCAGAGAGCCGACCCGACCCACTCCTTATCTTTTTTCGCCCTCGGGGGTCACAATTTTTCCCTTCCAAATAAAAATGATAAAAACTGTATATCGAGTGTTTTATATCATGACTTGTACTAGTTGTGAAATGAGCGAGATACAGCTGATACATGTAGATATCTATTCATTATTTTACTAATCTATGATTGTTACCAAATGCATTGTGGCAGTGGTTAGACGAATAAACGAATATTTGATTTGATTGATTGGCTGGAAATATTACATCTACAATCAACTTTCTGAACCAAATAAAGTTCTGACGAAACACTTGATCACCTTCTTTTCTTAAGATCCAGATACCGTACCCTCAATTTTTGAACAACGCCAATCAATATTTTACTCTTAGTGCCTTCCCAGAGATCGCAGTCTCCACCTCCAAATTTGACAGTGGTCTTTGTTGCTGCTGATCATTATTGTCACGAGTAACTGGTTTTATTACTCACGTCAAGTGAACTGCATTGCATGATGCATCATCGTTTGCATTAGCATCTGTCTTAATTATTTTCTGGTTAAACTCTAGTCGGATGTAATATAGTACACATTGCATAGTTTGAAAGTGAAATGGTAATTGACGCTCTGCATTATTACAGTTCATCTTAACCTCTGTTATTTTTAAAATATTTCTCATAAAAACTTGGAAAAAGTTTAACTAAATATTTTTATATTAGTTAACTTATTTCGAAAACCAGTTGCCAACTCTAATTAAATTACTTTACTTTAGTTAAAAAATAGTTTAAGTTTAAATAAAAAAAATAGTTTAGTGCCACTGCCCATCACTGCTTATGACAGAGCCGTAGCAGAGCCGAGGTCGAAAAAGGCGCTGTATTTGAGTTTAAAAAATCAGTGACAGTCATGTGATAGTTTAAAAAGATAAGTCTAGAGCTGTGATCTGAATATCTCCAGAAATGGGATATTCTTCACATGGTCGGGAAGACTGTTCCACGCAGTGGGTCCAGCGACAGAGAAGGAACAGTCGCCAGACTTAACAGAAGAAACCTCGTCAGTGGCGTCACTGGAGACGGGGGTTCGGGGTTGCGGACCGCACCGGGTGACACCTTCAGAGGGGATGACACCAAAATGACAAAATGACTGTCTAAACAATTTTTGTGCAGAGTTTCAGCGGAAATTTAGTATTTTTAAATTAACAATAAGAGATGACAATAAAAACATTGTTCATAAGCCCAGTTACATGATTGTACTGCATAGTATCAATTTGCTTAAACCTGAAACTCTATGCCAATTTCCTTTTTGAACCTTCTAATGGGGGAAGGGGTGACACCATGACTTACCGCACTGGGTGACACCAACCCTAGTGACGCCACTGAACCTGTTAACTCTTTACGTGTATTGATCGAATCTGTTTGTCCATAGGCTTCGCCTCAGCCGTTAATCGTAAATGAGTGGTACTCATTTTCCGTCTGAGAAAACGGTCAAGCTGTCAAGTCTATCTCCAAGGAGTCGCCCCAGCCGCCGTAACAGCTCCAGCAGCCTCAGCAACAGTAGCATCGTCGTCTTCGTAACCCTTGGCTTCAACGACCACAGTGCACGTCTGAAGCGCCGTAACTCGAGAGCCAAGTACTGCGGTTCTTGAATCGACGAAACGCGCCTCATATCTCAGCATCAACTTTGTTCGTCATCTTATTAACTGTTTTCTGTCGTCACTTCCGCAGATGGGAATTGAAACGCAGACTGTGAAGCCGCAGGCGGTCGGCAAAATGCAGGTCCATACTGCCAGGTCAGTCCTTCTGTCTGTCAGGGACGGGGGATGCGGTGGTTTAGCGGTATGATGATGATGATGATGATGATGATGATGATGATGATGGTGGTGGTGGTGGTGGTGGTGGTGGTGGTGGTGGTGGTGGTGGTGGTGGTGGTGGTGGTGGTGGTGGTGGTGGTGGTGGTGGTGGTGGTGGTGGTGGTGGTGGTGGTGGTGATGATGATGATGATGATGATGATGATGATGATGATGATGATGATGATGATGATGATGATGACGACGATGATGATGATGAATACGACGATTTCTACAGCGCCGTAACACGACACATACCGTTACAAGGTTCAACACGGCTCAGTATAAGCCAGCTTGAAGCAGTGGCGGCGATCTTGTTTGACAGGTGGAGCGACACTTTAGAAATGATCTGGTCAAAAAAGAGCTTTGACCTGAACTGGTCAAAAAGAGGTCAAAGAATGTTCATTCTCAACAAAATTTTTGGCGCTCACGCGCGATAAAATTTGCTGACCTTTTTTGGTGTTTCTTCAAAATTTGGAGGAGGGACAAATGTATGGTGTGTCCCCCACTCCAAAAGGCGGGGGTCTTGTCCCCCTCAATCCCCCCGGGATCGCCGCCCATGGCTTGAAGTAATGTGTTCTGTGTAGGTCTGATGTAGTTATGTTCTGTGCCTTGTAACCGCAGGGTCCCCTGGTTCGATGCTGCCTCGATGTTCTGTCGTATGGTCGTGTGCACTTCTGAACTTTGGAAAGAGGGCAATAACAAAATACAGTTGTATTGTATTGTCTACCAATGGGGTGGGGTGGGAGAACATTCTCCCACGATTGCCAGAAGTAGGGGTTTAACGTTCTGGATATAAATTGGGGCTTGTTGATTTCCGATAATATATTTAATTTATGTATCATGTGTGTTATCGAAAACACATGTTATCTCGGAGTAATTTACAGTTCTCAGTGACTTCTGAGCCTTTTATATATAAGTCGGCCAGAGTGGGGGTTTGTTGTCCCATTCCAGGGGGTGGTGGGGAGGGGTAGACGCCACTGCTCTCTATCAAACTTGAGAATCCAGGACAGGTTTGAATTTCGGCGTGAAGACACCAACATCAGATTCTGTTATGCTATTGCTTAAATGTTTTTTCCCCCGGAAAACAGTCTTGGTGATATATAATTAAAAGTCGAATAATAAGATATAAGTACTCTGCGAACATAGAACCAAAATCGTTTCCATTTTAAGTGGGTCACAGTTAAGAACTGAAGATGACGATTTCAGAATGACGTAAGAAATTTACGTAGCGCTCGTTTCTATCCGCCATGTTATCGTTATTGTGTTTCGCAATAACTATTCATGTTTATTCATTGAAAAGCCGCAGTTAGTTGCATCGAAACATGATGGTACAATTTTCAAGATCTTATTGAACGTACGTCTTGGCAGCCTGTTAGGCGCCCGCTCATTTTACTGCTGCCCCTAGGGAGTGGAAGGCTGGGTCGACCTATAGCATAGACCCGCTTCTTTCTAGATCTGATGTTCTTCATGCTTCAAGCTTCATGCTTCATGTTCTTCAAGATCATTACCATTCATCTATCCCCCTCCCCAGACTTCTCATCTGATTCACCTACTTTTGCATTCCATATAGAAACGTCTATATTTATATTTACATTCTACCGACCCCATTCTAGCTGGCCCGGTTAGCTACATCGGTTAGCTACGTCGGTTAGCTACATCGGTTAGAGCACACGTTCCATGCACTTGTGTGCGCGAGGATGTCGGTTAGCATCCGCATGGTGGCTTATTTCAAACATTAAAATCTCGGGCTAGTACGGTCCGTACACGGGGACCGTACAGTAAATGGTTTGGTAAATATTCAAACGAGACACGAGGAGGGTCGAGGCCACGCTATAGAAAAGAGTACATTTATATTTTACATTTCCCTTTTTTTAATTTAAATGTATTCAACGGTTCTATCCATCTCCTGTGAACAGAAAGAGGACAAGTGCCTCGGCTGCTGCCGCAGGAGGAGATGCTAATTTGTCCACCTGTCCCGCCGCTGCTCCTGTTGCTGGTGCGACCGACGACTCGGCCTTCCTTCCGCGCAAGAAGATGCTCGTGGCGATATCCAACGACGGATGGGGCGACTTCTTCAAGAGCAGAGACAACTTCGTCGAGATGCACATCTTCTGAACTCAGACGGATGACATCTGCCGCAGCAACCGATCCGGTTGACAGAGCGCAGATACACGACACGCAACTGAACCAACTATAGACGGTTCCCTATTGTTCGTCCATACCCTATATTGTTCGTCTATTGAGACTCTATTCCCTACTGCTCGTCTACTACCTATTGTTCGTCTGTTCGATGTTGTTAATCTATTTCCTATTGTTCGTCTATATATTCGATGTTGTTCATCTATTATCGATTGTTCGTCATTCGATATTGTTCACCTATTACCTATTGTTCGTCTATTCGATATTGTTCACCTATTACCTATTGTTCGTCTATTCGATATTGCTCATCTATTACCTATTGTTCGTCGAAATATTCGATGTTGTTCTATTATCGATTGTTCGTCATTCAATATTGTTCATCTATTACCTATTGTTCATCTATTGCCTGTTGTTCATCTAGTACCTATTGTTCGTCGAAATATTCGATGTTGTTCTATTATCGATTGTTCGTCATTCAATATTGTTCATCTATTACCTGTTGTTCATCTATTACCTATTGTTCATCTATTACCTATTGTTCGCCTATTCGATATTGTCTGTCCATATGCAGAGTCGCCATTAAACTAAGATTAATTAATTCATAATCGTAATCGTAGAATTCAAATATCTAAAGCGCCACTTGAAAGCTAAGCGCAGGGCACAAGCTTATTCACGAGCGCTGCGTCAAATCAGAGTGGTTGTCCAGAGGGTAGTCAAAAGGAGGTCCAAATCAGGTTTCCAGAGCGTCCAGAGAGAGAGGCAGAGAAGCTGCCAAGGCGGGTGTCGTTTAGGTAGAGAAGAATTGTAAGGCGGAGGATCAGATGAGTTAGGGTATGAACTTTTGAAGAGGTCAGACTGGTTCTAAGTGGAAAGCCCGATGGGGGTGGATAGAGGAGCCTGAGGCAAATGATGGTGGGTGAATGATGATGGAGGAACCGCTGAGTGCTCTATTATTATATATTTTATCCTATCGCTTTATATTAACGTTCTATGCTTTTAACTGCAAATGCGGCAGACGCAGTACTAGAAAAAGTAGCAATGTGTTGTTATTCTTTCATGTGTCTGTGTGTCTGGGGTGGGGATTGAACATTTTATCCGTATACTTTGAAAACTGATGTCAACGAAATTTGAAAGCAGCTGATTTCAACGCTAGCAGTTTTGCAAGTCAGACTCGAACCAAAATCGATTCCTTTGTTGAGAAAATTCAAAATGCATACGTGATACACCATGGAAATTTCTTCGCTTTGTTAGAGACTCAGAGACAAATAATGCTATATCACACTAGCACAACTGAGGGGTTGGAAGCGACCCCTAGGGTGTGCAATGAAGACATAACTAGGCGTCCTAAAAGGACTAGGGGTTGAACCCTCCAATTTCCCGACAATTCCCACCCTGTAAATAACTCAAGATGCATTCGTAAGGAGATCGATTCAAACCTCATACACCATATTGCGTTATCGCTTATACTAACGTTATATGTCTGGATTATAAATATGGCTGTCAGTGCTTTTTTCTAGAAAACAGGTTCCGGAACGGAACAATAGGTTCCGGAACTGAACAATTATAAGTGGGCTAATATCCCGAGTAAAATGGGATTGGGGGTTGTAGGGGTCTCAATAAACACTGAAAAAAGTAATGATTAAATAATTGTTTTATTATTAAAATAAATAAATTATTTTTTAGTAGCTGAAAAAAAGGTGCCATAACGCCGTTCCGGCGCGTTCCGGCTGAAAAAAGCACTGGCTGTCACGATGACAAAAGTCTGGCCTACTGAACTGACCAGCCTATTTTCAGACTTTAAGATGAAAGCCTGATACAGTAGCAAATTTAAGATGAATCGTAACTGACTGACGTCGTTTTAAACTTGCTTTGCAATCGTGTAATAAACTCCTCGGCGGTCATTCTCTCATTTCAAGTACTGGACACGTCCTATGAATAGTTAGTGTAGGCCTATCTATCTCTAGTCCGAGAAACCTTCCCCACCTTCTTTTTACATCTTTACTCTCTTCGTCTTATGTTGTACCAGAGATGGAAAAGAATCTGAGGGTTCTGTGCTATACATCGGGTTAAAAACTAGACGAAAACATACAGTTTAATTAAATCCGTATGTGTGAAATCTTATAAAGATTTTTGTTTCCTGATGGATCATAAGGAAGCATGACACACAGTCTTATTAATTTTGCCAGCATTATTGTTGCAATTAATAAAATGTCATCATTGTAAGTTTAAAAGCTAATTAAACAGAATGACGCTGTTTGGAATCGTATGTTTCAATTTGGGAACAAGATAAAGAAATTTATATATATATATATATATATATATATATATGCACACAGAGAGAGAGAGAGAGAGAGAGAGAGAGAGAGACAGACAGACAGACAGACAGACAGACAGACAGACAGACAGACAGACAGACAGACAGACAGAGAGAGAGAATTGCAGTTGTAGTTGCAATTGTGAGCAGTAACTTCTATTGCGCCAGTGTCTAATGCACAAGGCATCCACCGATGGCACACCAAAACCAAGCCGTAATCAGGTCAATAAAAACAGTTCGAGAGAGACAGACAGACAGACAGACAGACAGACAGAGCAGAGAGAGAAGGGGAGAGACAGAAGGGAGAGAGAAGACGGGAGAGAGAAGTGAGACAGATAGAAAGCGAAAGAGAGAGAGGATAGGAATAGAGGAGTGAGACAGCTGTATGAGAGGAGATAGAGAAAAAGAGACAGAGAGAAGTTAAAATCTTTTTTTCGGCTCTCTTCGGCTGCTTGGGAGAAGTTGATTGCTAATAAAAATGTCATCGCGTCATCTTTCAAACCAAGTACAGCACTCAATGAGGACTGCAGCTGTTCACAGGGGTTCGTAAAAATTAGCAATGACCTTGACCAGTCCTTCAGTCCTTCCATACCAGACCAATAATGCACCAACGAATGCCAGTAGTACAGCTTTACATAGCGAATCAATCTAAAGTTTCTTCTGGTACCGGGCAACGATAAATGGGGTCCACAAGGTTTAATCCCTTTCCAGGTCCTTGGAACTGATCTGACTCGTAGAGAGAGACAGAGAGAGAGAGAGAGAGAGAGAGAGAGAGAGAGAGAGAGAGAGAGAGAGAGAGAGAGAGAGAGAGAGAGAGAGACAGACAGACAGACAGACAGACAGACAGACAGACAGACAGACAGACAGACAGACAGACAGACAGACAGACAGACAGACAGACAGACAGAGAGAGACAGAGAGAGAGAGAGACAGACAGACAGACAGACAGACAGACAGGCAGACAGAGAGACAGACAGACAGAGAGACAGAGAGACAGAGAGACAGAGAGACAGAGAGACAGAGAGACAGAGAGACAGACAGACAGAGAGACAGACAGAGAGACAGACAGACAGACAGACAGACAGACAGACAGACAGACAGACAGACAGACAGACAGACAGACATACATACATACATACATACATACATACATACATACATACATACATACATACATACATACATACATACATACATACATACATACATACATACATACATACATACATACATACATACATACATACAGAGACAGAGCGAGAGACCGGCAATAGCTGTAGGTTCAAGCCGAATCTAGGATTGCAGAATATTATTATTACTAATTAGTAACTTCTATTGCGCCGGTGTCTAATGCACAAGGCATCAACCATGGCACAGCAAAACCAAGCCATATAATCAGGTCAGTATCCAGAAGATCAGTCCAATAAGACAGAGAGACAGCCTGTGGTGAATAAGCATTCACTACTAAGCACGCCTTTCAGTCCTGTAGGCGCATCCTTGTCTAAATCCCTCTCACTTTGTCTCACTATCTCCATCTGTCACTGTCTCTATCTCTCTGTGTCTCTGTCTCTGTCACTCTCCCTGTCACTCTCTTCGTCACCCTATCTCTGTCACTCTCTCTGTGTCTGCCTCTGTGTATGTCTCTATGTCCGTCTGTGACTGTCTCAGCCTCTGCCTCTGCCTCTCTCCGCCTCTCCATCTCTCCGTCTCTGTCTGTCTGTCTGTCTGTCTGTCTCTCTCTCAAAAGGTAACTCATATAAGTCGAGAACGCAGTTATATAAGCATCTGAGCAGGGAGAGAGTTCCAAAACCAAGGTCCAAGCAGCAGCAGCAGCAGTCTCGTTCAAGGCAACCAGAAGACCTCGATGAGTTATGACCAGAGTCTGAGGAATGAAGACTGACTATAAAACTGTGGTTAGCCAGCATTCGATATTTTGTAAACTATATATATATATATATATATATATATATATATATATATACTCAATCTAAACCAAGCACTTCGCTGAACAGGAAGCAACGAATAGATAGCCTACTTCTTAGAAACATGTGCTTATCTAACATCATACTATCACACATGTTCTGGTGCACACAAATAATATGCATCCAGACAGAAGTACAAGCATACATATATACATACTCACATACATGCATACACACATACAAGTGTACATTCTACATACATAATATAAATAAATACACATATACAGCGTACATACACAAATGCATACATACATACATGAATACATCCACACATACATGTCATACACACACATACATACATAAATACATACATACATACATGCAATGCAAAAATACACATATACATACATACATAAATACATGCATACATACGTTACATACATACATACATACATAAATACATGCATACATGTACATGCAGCTCTTTCCTTTGTTGACTTTTGGACGACGCAGATCACTTTAGAAAATCACAACAACGTTTAGGTTTTTCATTCATGAAACAGCAGGTCCTATTGTCACGAATAAATATCATTTTCTTTGATAGCAGCAAATTCTAGTACTTAGTAAAGGCTCGCAATCTACACACCTCTCGCGACAGAGCATAACGGAAAGTACTGCAACTTATTTCTCTCGGGGTCTGACCAGATTAGGCCGTAAAGTCTTCGAGGGTTGAAGGGCCTTATAGTTAGAATCGATGCTTTTATGAAGGCCACGGCGTTCCATACTATGTGTGCACGTCGTTGGAGTGCGCCCCTTGCGGCCACTCGACGTAATCAAGCGCTGGCTTAAACCCTTTCTTATTCGCCTGAAACAAATAAGCGCAAACAAAACAAATCAATAGTTGCTTAATTACAACAAAACTGCTCACTTTTCGAACTTATAAGTAGGCCCTAAGGAGCACCAAAATCTTTAATTTCGATTGAATTGTAATTAAAAAGTTCATTTAAATCAATTGCTCTCAGGGTGCGATTATAACTTCTTACGTCTAACCAATGTTCAGGCTGTCTTATGCATGTTGACCCACTTGCGTTGGCCGATGTAAGTTTATGTATGTAAGTATGAATGTCTAGAGATGTTTCACGTACTTAGATTTAAAGTAAAAGTACAGGTACTTAGGTTTTAAAGTACAAGTACTTAGGTCCCAAGTATAAGTAAGAGTACAACTATCAGGTTATAATGCACGTGCACATGACTACTGCAAGAACAATGAGATATTTATTTCTTTAAGGCTAAATCAAAAATGCATTTTCACTGGACATGTCGTAAGACACCTGTGCTCATCTAGAATTGCTCCTGAGAAAATTAGCTAACTTTCTGTCTCATTTGGTCTTTCTGGTTGTTTTCTCGGTTGGCTTTGCTCCTTCCTGCGAGATCGTTCCTTCTCTGTAGTCTATGGGCCCACTAAGTCTGCATGGGTCCCTGCCCCGTATGGTTTGCCCCAGGGTTCCGTCTTGGGTCCACTCTTATACATCATTTATACTGCTGACCTTGGTCCCCTCCTGGCGGATGACTTGCAGGCACATCTGCAATGTCCGGCCTCAGCAGCCATAACTGCGGTCCGTACCATGAGCCGGACTATCTAGGTCCTAGAGGCCTGGATGTCCTCCAACCGTTTGTGCCTAAATTCTGCTAAGACCCAGTTAATCTGGTCTGGCACACGCCAACAGCGTGTCAAGATTGACTTGGCGGCCCTGGCCCTGGAGTTTCCATTGCTCACATTCTCATCTTCGGTCCGAGACCTTGGTGTTATACTGGACCAAGAGCTGACCTTTGCGCAACACATAAACCTGCTTTGTCGTAACTGTTACTATCAGCTGCGCCAGCTTAGAGTGGTCTCTCGCTCTCTAGCCTCCACCGCCGCTTCCATGCTTGTCCACTCATTTGTCGTATCTCGCCTTGACTATTGCAGTAGGCCTACTCTCTACCTTGGTCTCCCAGCGGCTCGGATTGGGTGCTTGGTCCAGTTTCCGTGCGCAGCGGCAGGCCTTATTGGTCGCATCCCGAGATTTGGCCATGTCACTGAGTACATGCGGGATGTTTTGCATTGGATTCCTATCTCGCAGCGTATTGCCTATCGGGTCTCTGCCCTAGTGTGGCGCTGCCTTGTGGGAGAGGCCGCTGTGTATCTGCGAGAGCATTGCCGCTCCACCATGAACATCCAGCGCCGTGGTTCCCTGCGTTCTTCTAAACAGGCTGAGCTTCTGGTTCCCGGTCACGGACCGCCCTTAGGCAGCGCCGTGATTTTTCCATCGCTGGCCCTGCAATCTGGAATGGGCTCCCTGTAGCGCTTCGCTTGGTCCCAAGCATCCATTCCGCCACATTTTACTCAAATCTCAAGACTGTGCTCTTCAGCCTGGGTTGGGTCGGGAGTGCTTTTTGAGTAGATAGCCTTGAAGAGGCGCTATACAAATTCTCCGTATGAATGAATGGTAACCGAGCGAAGGACCTGTAAAGCCTATCCTGTTGTTCACATACTGCCTAAGTTTTAAAATTAAAGAACTTTTGTCACACATGTAAAGTTTCAGGAAGAAGTACTTAAAAAGTACTTTAAGATGTACTCGAGTTGTACTTGAATACAAGTACCAAATACAATACGTATGATGTATATATGTATGTATGTATTTTTGTGTGTAGGGCTGTAGGCCCCTATGTATATTTGTATGTATTTATGTATGTATATATGTACATATGTATGTTGTCATATGTATGTATGTATGCATGTATGCATGTATGTATGTATGTATGTATGTGTGTTGTCATATGTACGTATGTATGAATCTATATATGTATGATGTCATATGTATGGTATGTACGTACATATGTATGTATGTATGTATGTATGAGAGTATGTATGTCTGTATGTATGCATGTGCATATGTATGCAAGTATGTTGTCATATATATATATATATATATATATATATATATATATATATATATATATATATATATATGTATGCATTCATGTATGTACGTATGTATGCATATATGCATATATGAGTGTATGTATGTAAGTATATATATGTATGTATGCATGTATATATGCATGTATGTCTGTATGTATGCATGTATGTATGTATGTATGTATGTATGTATGTATGAATCGTACCGCTTGACCCAGCTTGTTTAAGCAGTTTACGACGTTGACGAATGTTGCTTTGTGAGCTTCATAGAGGTCGTTGCTAAGGAACGTCGCTGACTCCGGTAAACCATACTCCACGGCTGCCTTGTTAAACGTGTCGATGTTGTCCATGGCAACGAGCGGCACGTGAGAGTTGCCTTGGTATTTAATCGCCGGTAGCCCGCTCGCTTCTCGCAGCTTGTTAATGAATCTAAATACGGACAATGGATCTTTACAATACATAAGAAAAGAACAAAAGGGTGACATCTTTTGAGCACGACAGACAATTATTAAGTACTGAGAACTAACGAGTAGATGAAAAGATATAAAGCCAAGAAAGAAAGAACCTGATCTTAGTGGAAAAATTAAACACGTTTTGAAAACGTGATAAGAAGCGTTGGAAGTTATATCAACAAATTTATATAGCACCTAATAGGAGAAGCGCACCGAAGTACCCGACTGAGTGTTGTGCAAAGGCGTCAAACCGGCTACACTTCTCGGGGCTCTTAAAATGTAAAATTTAAATGTATACGTTTTAATATAACGCCGTATGGCCTCGACTCTGTTCATTTTAAAATGAATTGTTATGGTGAGATCCTAGACCACCGCTGCCCCTTTGCTACTTTTACTACTACTATTACTAGTACTGCTATTGCTATTATTATTATTATTATTATTATTATTATTATTATTATTATTATTATTATTATTATTATTATTATTATTATTATTATTATTATTATTATTATTATTATTATTATTATTATTATTATTATTATTATTATTATTATTATTATTATTATTGCTGCTGCTGCTGCTGCTGCTGCTGCTGCTGCTGCTGCTGCTGCTATTATTATTATTATTATTATTATTATTATTACTACTACTGTTACTACTACTTCTATTATTATTATTATTATTATTATTATTATTATTATTATTATTATTATTATTATTATTATTTCTATTACTATTACTATTATTATTATTATTATTATTATTATTATTATTACTATTATTATTATTAATTATTACTATTATTATT
>OY744614.1:37195468-37210468 GCA_963556255.1 Allolobophora icterica | reverse complement strand
GGTGGCCTTTAGGGGTGCCTTCAACAACTTAAACCTAGACGAATAGGGCCCATTCCGGACAAATCTACACTGTAAATAATGTTGAAGTCCCTGAGGGATCCTGTATACCTCGGGGCAAAAAAAATAATAATAATAAAAATAGTAATAATAATAATGTCTATAAACGATCCTGCATTATCCTAAGACCACGTTATCCATGACCAGGTATTTCGACCTTAGCAACACGCTGGCTCCCCTTCATGACCCCAGAATATTCTGACCTAGCACCGAAACCGCCCAACCAAGAGATTATGTAGCGTCAGTGTGCTCGATCCAGTTTTTACATGGCGCTGAGATATTGCCGAGATTTACATTTACATTATTTTACTTTCCGTCAAACATACATCAGCCGAAGATGTACGCCTCGAATGATCACAGTTATGAAACGCAACTGAGACCCACGCTCAAATGTAAATGTAAACCCGTACAATACATGGCCCCGACCGTGTTCATTTTCAACGAACTGAATTGATGAGATCCTTCACCACCGCTGCCCCCTTTGAATGGGCGCCACCCCATTCAAGGTCCCGTGTACGGACCGTGATAGAACGACCATTTGTGGCTTCGACCCTGCTCATTTTCAATGAACTGATCATATGAGACCCTTCCCCACCGCTGCCCGTTTGAATAGGTGCCACGCCATTTAAGGTTCCCATGTACAATACAATACAATACAACTAGACATTTATAACGCGCCTTAACAAAACAAGTCTTGCACGAGAGCGCAGTGTGCTACATTCCTAGTCATAGAACAATGTAAATAGATGAGTCTTTAATTTTGATTTAAATTGAGCAACATATGTGCATTGACGGACTGCAATTGGAAGACTGTTCCATTGAATCCATTCTGTTGGTCCTGATACTGAGAAGGCACGACTACCAAACTTCCGGTTAAGTTAGGCCTAAATGGGAACCTTAAATGCTAGTCCTAGATTTAAATCTCTGAAATAAGACACCATCGGTATGTAAACCGGCATCCTCGCACACAGAGTGGCATGGGACGTGCGCTGTAACCACCGTAGCTAACCGGTCGTGTAAATGTTGTACGCTCACCTCCTCCAACTTCTTCATTGCCGCCAACGTCTGGCCCGCTTTCTTCGCTTTGTAGTTTGCCATTCAGCTCTGAAATGAAAAACAGTTTTGCTGAAGAAACTCGACATCCATGCAACTCTGCGACTTCAAACAACTGATTCCTCGGTTTATCAACGGCGCTATAGACTGTGATGGGTGCAGGTTACCTCAGCAGCTACCAAGTTACCAAGCACCAAACACGGAGAGTACAATATACACAAATGTGCAAGTATACTATTAGACTCGATTTAAAACATAGTTTTCTATTCGATCGTTCATTCGGAATATAGGCCTACTGCAACTTCGTGACATCTTTCAGAATTCTCTCAAGCTGCAGGCTTGGCACTCTGTAGGCGTTTATATGTATATATATTAGATGTATGTAGCATCTATACACATGTATAGACATACATACGCAGTGTTTTTCAGCCGAAACGGCGTTCCGGCACTCTTTTCAGCTACTAAACGTTATTTATTTATTTTAATAATAAAAATAATAATTTAGTTATTTTAATTCAAGTTAACCGTTGCGAACTTTTTTCAGTGTTTATTGAGACCCCTCCAAACCCCCAATTCAGTTTTTCTCGAGATTTTAATCCTTCCATAATAATTGTTCAGTTCCGGAACCTATTGGAATATGTAGCCTATATGTTTTTGAGCGAAGAGCTGTTTAATGCATGTCTGTAATTTTTGTATCGCCGCGTACATACTACGGACCACTGCAACGCATTCCTTTGATGCCTTTCAATGGGAAGATGACGCATTGTGTATACACTTAGACGCAAGCATCCAGATACAAGCACTGTATCATGTTCTCCCATCCTCATGTAAATATACAGCGTCACCGTGACATACATATATAGTTTTACATACATAATACATACATACATACGTACATACATATATACATATATACATATATACATACATACACAGTTACACATATGCATACATTCATATATAGCAAATCAAACTCTATATACAACTAAAAATAAGCTTCGCCGTAATGTGTGTGTGCGCGCGCGTGTGTGTGTGTGTGTGTGTGTAGGTGTGTGTGTGTGTGTGTGTGTGCGATGTGTGTGTGTGATGTGTGTGTGATGTGTGTGTGTGTGTGTGTGTGTGTGTGTGTGCGTGTGTATGCGCGCGCGTGTGTGTGTGTGTTTTTGTGTGAGTGTGTAACTCATGCCAGATGCAGCTGCTCCTAAGATGTTCCTAAGAAAACAATATTCCATGCATACATATCGATTACCGGTGATCATCTTCGTTGATCTTTCTTAAGATCCATCCACCACTTAACCCATTCAAAGTCGGCCGCATTGCAATTCACATCATCCATCGAATATCCATCGATCCATCTATCGATCCATCCATCGCGATCAATCGATTCATCGATCTATCCATCGATTCACTACTCCATCCATCAATTAATCAACCGATTCTTTCATCGATCAATCCATATATCGATACATCCATCCACTCATCCATCGCGATCGATCGATCCTTCCGCCAAATCATAGATCAAAAACGCGCTATTCTAATTGTCTAATTGATTGATTCATTGATTCTATCGATCAGTCTCTTTCCATCGATCCATAGACACCAGCTGTGAGTTGTCCGTTTCAAAACAATATATATATATATATATATATTCACATATATTATATATACATGTATATATATTGCAGCCGCAGCTCCAGTTCGTTAGTTCCTAGAGATGATCTTTAAACAATCTCTGTAGCACCAAGTGTTGTTACGACATAAAAGCCGCCGCCTGCATGGTATCGTCATGTCACGTTATGGCGTCTACTCTGGAAATGCGGCAGTTGCTTTTACTTGCAGACGAATTCGATGTGTATGGGGCAATTATTCTACGACGTGGGAGGAGGCAGGGTACGCCTCGGGTGACGACTAGTCCAGGAGTAATTTTTTGTGAAATTCGTCACATCGATCTATCCACGGATTGCCACTTCCGTGTCTGCATTGAAGGTGGCAATCAACTTATCAAGGTTAAGGGGGCCCGTAGAGCAATGGATAACACACTGGCGTGAAGAGCTGAAGGTACCAACATCGAACCCCGTAGACATCCGTTAATTTAAGGTTAATTCTGCCTTCCACTCGCTAGGCGGCGGTGGTGGTTAAATGAAAAGTAGGCCGTGATTTGGCGCCGGATGTTGGATGCCGCTAAAACAGTTATATTCGACTCCTGTAAAACTGTTATCATGTGCTTCTACATAATACATGTATGTAAGGGGCCCTGCGTGGCTGCCGTTTCTACTATATGTATGTTCACTGTACAGCGCAGTGCGTTTGCAGGCGCTTAATTAAAGAAAAAGATTATTATTATTATTATATTATTATTAGAAACACAGATTTTATGTGTAGTGTATCCTCCTCTGAATACGTCATGAATATTATTAGTATTATTCATTTATTAAACGCCACTATTTAGCGACCAAGCATCAATCGACGGCGCCGAGTGAAGGATTTGCTCAAGGTTTGTATACACAGAGGAGGGTAAAATTCGTACTCTCTGCGTTACAAGGCGAGCGCTTTAACCAATTACCGGTTACCGTACCCCACATTATTATAGGCAGGCAGCATTTTTATTAGCGTGGCCTAACTTACAGTAACGTGTCTAAGGCTTCACACTCGGCCGATGCTTAGACAAACTGATTAACGATTGCAACTACAAAGCGACCGGTTGCTTCTCCAACAAACAAACCACACTAGACGGCGCTCTAGGGTTCGAGTTACTCACATAGTCAAGCACCGGATAGATAGAGGGAAGATGTCTTGCTGTTCTGTTGGAGATTTTCAGGAAAGACAGACAACACAGCTGTACGGCGTACACGCCGCTGTATACAGACCCTAACGCAAGCCTCGGACGGTTTGAATGTTATGCACAGCCTTAGAAACGCTTCGTAACATATCTCGACGCCTACTGCTAGACACGCCGGGTGTGCGCTGCAATCACGTGCTTACATCTGGCATCAATGGTGTAATGCGTGTGTATCGTCGGTAGTGTACACGTTTTGAAAGATAAACCTACACGTGTTTCTGTTACGACCGTATATGGCCTCGACCCTACTCGTTTTCATGGAATCGATCGGGTGAGATCCTTGACCACCAGTGTTTAATCTAGTCCCCCTCGTCTGGGAGGGAAACCAGGTTTCTGGGGGAGCAAACAATTGGCACAAAATTTTGTCTTCCATCTTTAAAAAGTTTCAGACTTTTCCGAAATTTTTCCACTTTTCATCTTCGAAAAAAGTTGATGACCTTTTTTTTAGGAATCCATCTCTCTGGGGGGGGGGAAAACCATGTATCCACATCGATCCTGGGGGGGATTTTTCCTCCCCTGACGGTCTGTACGTTGTAATATTGCTCGCCTCTGGGGGGGAAAACATCAATCCTGGGGGGGGAACTTTCCCCCCCCCCCAAAGACGTCTAGATTACTCACTGCTTGACCACCGCTTCCCGTTTGAATGGGCGCCATGCCATTTTGGATTCCCGTGTACGGACCTCCGTGCTACTCCTAGATTTAAATCTCCAAAATAAGCCACCATCAGTATGCAAAACGGCATCCGGACTCACAGAGGTGCATGGGACATACGCTCTAACCAATGTAGCAAGTGACTGCAAAGAATACTGGGCTAGTACGATAAGTAAGCCCAAGTCTGTTCCTGTAACTGTTTGTTTAGTTTAGGCTAAAGTACAATGCATAGATTCAACTGGAGAACAGTCTCGATCCGTAGTATTGGCATGTATCTGTAGAAAAACTCTTGGAAAGCTTCTTTCCAAGTCGTTCGGCTAAGTCGCAAACTGACCTATCAGAACACGTCTTATAATGTAATACTCGACGTTGCTTAGCAACTGGCCTCTGAGCATGGCTGACTGAATTAATCCAGCAGGTCTTGTATTCAATCATCGGTTACTCGTCCAAGTAACCAATTAACCAACGTTCTTAGCTTCAAGTGCTGTTCTTCTCAGCAATTTTATCCACAAAGTCAATTCACCATATTTGCAGTTGGACTTCGCCAACCAAAATCTGACACGAGTCTTGTCAGATTTAATCTGATAAGGTTTTGTTTTCTATAGGGACGACAATTGAGATAGGGTCAGCGACGACCATGGCTCCTCATCTACTAAAGCCTCGGAATCATAACCCTTGTGGAACGAACTTAGACCAGAATAGACCCCCAGTGTGTGGGGGAACTGCAGAAGAAAATGCCTGTGAATGATGTCAGGTGATTTGGGGGAAACTAAATCCCTATATGGCACTCCAAAGATCGATGTGTCTTCTTCTCATCCTCCTGGAAGTGGCACCAGGGTATGTTTTAAGGAAAATTTATCGCTGCACATGGCGAGCAAAATCCTAAATAATTATGAATTACAATTCTTTTCCTTCACAAACAGTGGTCAACAGCCTTTCATGATTCATCACTGCAAGTTTTGTATATCATTGCACGTTAAAACAATCCCTGCCTGGAACTGTCTCCCATACATTTACGTACTGTTGCCATTGACTTTGTGCACAAATATCTGCAACTGTTTCAAAACACACTTGTTTTGATGTGTTAGATAGTCATAGATACAGCGATTTTTGTGAAGCCATTTAAATGCGCTATATAAAGTGTCTTGAAACAGGCATACAAATTTTATATATATATACATACTTACACACAATCATACATGCACATATAAGAACATCCATTCATACATACATACATACATACATACATACATACATACATACATACATACATACATACATACATACATACATACATACATACATACATACATACATACATACATACATACTCACTTGCATACGTAAGCACAAAATACATACATATATACATGCATACATACAGACATACATACATAGGAACATACATCCATAAGAACATACATACATGCATGCATACATACATAAGAACATATATACATACATGCATACATACATAAGAACATACATGCGTACATATATATATATACATGCATACATATATACATACATTTTGTATTGTATTGTATTTGTATTGTATTTGTATACATACATACATATATGTGGGGCGTGGTGGCTCAGTGGTAAGTTCGGCGCCTTGTGACCGGAGGGTTGCAGGTTTAAATCCCACTCTAGCCGCTGCGTACGGACCTTGGGCAAGTCCTTCACTCGCAATTGCTCGTGGCGCTTCGGCGTGAAAATTCCGACACAGTATCAAATGCTGTAGTCGGGAGCGCCTCTGAGTAGTAGTTGACTTCGAGAGGCGCTATAGAAATATCCGGAATAAATATATACATACATACACACAAGCATACATACACATTACACATATAAGAACATGTATACATAGATACGCACTTACATTCGCATACACAAACGAATACATACATAAATAAGTATATTAATGCGTGCATGCATACAAACGTATGCACATACATACGCAAACACAAAACACATGCAGACATGCATAAATGCATAAATACATACATACATACTATACTGTTACTGACGTGCTTCATAATCACATGAGTCACCGCAGACCACGCACGTGGACTACTTATATTTGCAACATGCTCAGAAATCTTGTAATCAGACAAATTCATACACTGTGTATGAAATTCGAACTCCGATTCTGGTTCAACAACCACTGAAGAGGGATTCAACTAAACTAGAGGATCGGACAAGGTTCTGGGTCTCAGACTATCGACAGCGCGGCAGAAATATCTCTGATATTTGGGAGGATACGATCAGGACATAGTCCTACGCCAAGTTTCACGCCTTGAGGTGTTTCTAAATTCAGACCGCCTATCGCCGCACCAGACGCATTCCTCTTCGGCTCGATTGACGAACGAATTACAGCCGTTTACAACAAATTACGTTACAAGAAAACGCAGAACAAGAATTACGGTTACTAACCGGCGTGTATGATCTGTTGCAGCTGCTGTATCCGAAGAGAAGAAAGCGAGAGAGGAGGAACAGGAGGAGATGATGATGATGTAGCGTTCGACGTGTAATCCGATGATGCTAGCCTAGCACAGGCGAACGATGACGAGAACTTTCTCCTAGCACCACCTTCGCGCTACTTGCATCTGCTGGCTCTACCAATACATGCACACATACGCCCTTTCGGCTGCGGAGGCTGAGCGGTGGCGGCAAGGCGCAGTGGATGTTGCTCGTACTGCGGCTTTTGCGCTGCTTCGGAGATACGCCGGGAAAAGGCGGCGCTGGAGGCTGGAACTGTTCGTCCGCTCTTTGGGTTCTTATACATGAGGGAGAGGGAGAAAGATACGGACAGAGAGAAAGAAAGAGACAGAGAGACAGAGAGAGACAGAGAGAGAGACAGAGAGACAGACCGAGAGAAAGAAATAAAGGAGGGAGAGACAGCTGTGGACTGATCTGAATTGTACTTTAGGAAGAGAAGGACTGAGACAGACAGACAGACAGACAGACAGACAGACAGACAGACAGACAGACAGACAGACAGACAAACAAGCAAACAAACATGCAGACAGACAAACATAAAGACAGACGGACTGATTGACTGACTGACTGACACACACAGAAGCAGACAGGCACACACACACACACACACACACAGAAGCAGTGGTACAGAAAGAGCCAGGAAGGGGAATGGGAAGCCGAATAAATAAGCTGAGGCCGCTGCTACACGGTTATTTGGGAAGATAGAGCAAAGACAGTTAATCTTGGCTCGTATGTATATATATTCTTCCGATCGAACGCAAAGCCTGGAATGCCAGGAGCAGCTATTTTTAGCCGCGGCTTATGATGTACACACGCGTCGAGACTAACTAAGTGAGCGCGTACAACTGGCGTCGTACACTCATATTGTACGCACGTCTCTATTGTACACAACGCTGCAGGGCAGCCAATGGCGATTCCAATCCCTTATGATCCCATCATTTAGAACGACAAGGTACGAATCAGACAAAGCTTTGTAGATTTGAGCACCTCTGATCAGACTCTCTTGAAGGGGCGCTATATAAATTTGCAATTGCCATTACCATTTACAGTGCCATCTGATCTGTTTAAGACCCGTTTCTTATGGTCTATATGTTATGTGTAGGCCTAAACGTTAACAACAGAACAGCGGCCTTTCAGACTCCTCACATTTGGATCCAGACGGCGGTGTGGCCCAGTAATGTTCAGTGTGGCAAGAATTTTTTCATTGCAACAGGACCGGTGTCCAATTTCGTAAATTATTTTGCTTGTTCGATCACCTTAAATGTGTATTAATTATACGATTTTAGAAACGAGAATGCGACACAAATCGTGGAATTGGTACTATTTCTTTGGCAGTTTTCGTTTACAATAGCTGAAATATACACTGTGTCCCAATTGAACTGATACCCTTTTTGTTTTTTAAATAAATCTGTCAATTCTGAATATAATCCAATACAATTTCACACATTGAAAGACAGATAAATTATCAATATTTTCTGAAAATTTCATTAACTTCTGTCAACAGTGTCAAAAGTTATGGACATTCAAATTTGGACAAACAAAATTCGTACTTTCCAACATGTAAAAGATAAAATTATTTTTTGCAAACTGCATACCTTACTTACTACGAAGGTATGACGTCATAATGACTTCATTTCCATTTAAGCAGACGATGATAAAAGAAAATAGTTTTCAGTGAAGATGACTTGAGCTTGATTAAAATTTTAAGACAAGAAAAACATTACGGAACAAAAAGGTTTTTGAAGAAATTTCATATTCCAGTAGCACAGTGCTCCACCTCACCGAGCAAGAGAAACTGTGGATCTGCTGTCAAGAGAAACTCCAGATTTTATTTCACCCACTCTTTGGTCCTCCAGTAGCCATAATCTCAATCCGCTCAACTACAAGATATGAAGCGTCCTTCAAGAACGTGTTTATCCCAAACCCGCGTATGTATACGCGACATTGACCATCTCAAACAGCGAGTTGTGCAGGAATGGAATCGTTTTGATCAAGAAATTGTTGATCGTGCAATCAATGAACATTGGCGAGATCGCCTTAGAGCATGTACGCGGGCATTTTTAACATCAACTTTGAAGGACATTTGATTCAAATTAATTTAAAATGTTGATGTCTCCATGTTTTTGTCGAATTCTAAATTTTAATAAAAAATAACTTAAAAATGACTTTTTACATGTTGGAAAGTTCGAATTTTGTATGTCCAAATTTGAATTTTCATAACTTTGGAATCTGTTGATAGAATTTGATGAAATTTTCAGAAAATATTGATAATTTATCCTTCTTTCAATGCTCAAAACTTTATTGAATTATATTTAGAATTGACAGATTTATTGCCAAAACAAAAAGGGTATCAGTTCAATTGGGACACAGTGTATTTACTCCTAGAACAAATCTTTGTGATTTATATGAAAAATATGGTTTGATCGCAAGACGATTGTGTTTTTTAAAAGATATTTAGAAGCGAGACCCAATCGAGAAAACGTCAATCGTCTTTTTTGTCCAGTTTCTTGACTGACTTTGTGTACCAGCAAATGTTTGTTTATCAGGAACACTTCAGCAACAAACATTCCACTACATGTAGGCCAAATCGCGGAGCATTCATAATCCACTACATCCTTTCCAGCCGTCCATCTTGCAGTGGCGTCTGAAGTTGCAACGACTTCAGTTTCTTGGCCTCGGCAATGTCAGTCCTATTCAACGCCTCTTCTTGCAAAAAAACAGTTTGCACTCGTTGTGATCGCTTATAACCGAGTCCACTAGATGGCGGTAGTGAAGTGGTTAGGACTCTGGACTATCAGTCGAGAGGTTCGGGGTTCAAAACCCCTCCAGGTCAGAATTTTTTTTAGATTTCTGGTCCACCTGTGCCCCCTAGCCAGCTCAGCTATTATGAGAGACAATGACCGCACACTGTTGGTGGGGAGATCGGACAGCGAGGGAGAGGACTGTCCATCCACCATCATATGCTGAGGCTGAGAAAATTAGGTCGCTGGCACTTAATATTCTTGGCTGCTTTTCAGGCTAGCTTAAAGGACCACTCATCTTATGTAGGTCTATTATTTGCATATATTCCTTGTACATGCATATTACATAATATATATATATATATATATATATATTCCTTGTACGTATATATATATATTTATATATATATATTTATATATATATATCGAAATGAACAGAATGTTAACAAGAAAGTAGATAACGAAGAATGAAAGAATGTTTTAAATGAAGAAACGATTGAATCTCCTCCATAATGATAATGCTGGACAACAATGAAGATACTGAAGAAGAGAAGCAAAAACGAGGAAGAAAAAGCCAATCCTGGGATATGGGAAGAACCGTTGAATAAAGGCGCTCATTGAAGCTCCATATGGTGGTTGGTCATGTTAAAGGAATTCTTTTGACCGGCTACAACGCAGAATGCAAGGCATGCATAGGAGATTCCACAGAAAGTGAAGCAAAGGAAGACACAAGGTAAGAAGGACTGACAGACAGACAGACAAACGAATACGAGCCATCATCATCATCATCATCATCATCATCATCATCATCATCATCATCATCATCATCATCATCATCATCATCATCATCGTCATCATCATCATCATCATCATCATCATCATCGTCATCATCACTACCACCACCATTAGTTTCTGGCGTCAGGAACTAACGATGATGATGATGACGACTAAGATAATGATGATGATTACGATGATGATAATGACGACAACGAAGGTGATGTTTATGATGACGATGTTGATGAACGACGACAAAGATGATGATGATTGTGATGATGATGATGATGATGATGATGATGATGATGATGATGATGATGATGATGATGATGATGATGATGATGATGACGATGACGACGACGACGACGACGAAAATGATGTTGATGATAACGATAATGATGATAGTGCCATGGTGATGAAGAATCGTAAGATTCTTGATATTTTAAATCGCTACTTAAAAGATGAGCGCAGGGCACCAGCTTATTCAGGAGCGCTGCGTCTTATCAGAGGGGTTGTCGAGAAATACCAAGTGGAGAGGTCAAAGGTGGTGATGACGATGACTGTTGTACTTTTTCTTGCTAAACGCTTGTCAGTTATCTTCCACACTTTCCTCTCGATAACTGATTCCACCAACATGCTCCTCCTCACGAGGAAAACCGGAAGCGTGGAAATGTATAGTCGTCATCTTATCTTATCTTATCTGAGAATTTATAAAGCGCCGCTTTCAGAGCAACCTATTCAGAGGCGCTCCCAGCGTGACGTTGAATTATAAGCACTAGCCGCGCTTTTACGAGATACTTAGAAGGTACTATATTAAGTGGCTTCATATATATATATATATATATATATATATATATATATATATATATATATATATATATATATATATATATATATATATATATATATATATATATATATATATATATATATATATATATATATATATATATATATATATATATATATATATATATATATATATATATATATATATATATATATATATATATATATATATATATATATATATAGTATTAGGTTTTCGTTTATACTACAGGGATTTCCTGTAAGTTTCATCTAATGGCGTTACTTATAGACAGTGAGAGAAGCCGATGAGTCATAGGAATGAGGCAGGATTTATCGTCTTGACGGTAGCAGAACAGAGAATTCATGTATGTCCTGCTTTCGTCTGTTGCTATAGAAGGAGGTCGACTATGTAGCTGCTGCTGCTGCAGCTGCTGTTGAAGAAGACGCTCTGAGCCAATAAGCATCCCAAACCGCAGACTGCGGATGCTGAGTGTGTGTGCATTTACTACTATTGGGCGTTCGTGCGTAAAGCGCCTGACATTCATGCGCACGCGAAGAGGCAAGGAGAAACTGGAATATGGGAAGGAGGAGGAAGGTATGAAGGAAGTGGAAGAGTGGGAGGAAGAAAGGAGGAGGAGGAAGAGAAGCGTGCGCATGCGCGAAGTCCTGCACAAATATCAATAAACAAATAGCAACGAATGCATGGCATCCAGACATGTGTATACACGCAATTTATATATAATTATACACTTCTATTCACATACATACATATACAACATACATACACACGTACACACATACATACACACATACATATATGATATAATATAATTATACATACATACATACATGCATACATACATACATATGCATGCATACATTTAGATACTTACATACATAGGCACATACATATATAAATACATACATATATACATAATATAATATAATTATACATATATACATACATGCATATATACATACATACATATATGCATGCATGCATACATTTAGATACATATATACATACATAGGTACATACATACATACATACATACATACATACATACATACATACATACATACATACATACATACATACATGCATAATATAATATAATTATACATACATACATGCATACATATATAGATACATATATACATATACATTTACGCTATGCATTCCATGGATATTTGTATAGAAAGTATGCCGCAATCAGTGCGCATGCGCGCATATACGATGCAGCAAAGAGAATGACGCGCATGCGTGTGACTGTGCGTGGGAATATCAAGGCGGATGGCGATGGTGATGATGATGGTTATGACGATGGATGTAATTCAGTCCAGCCTCTGGAGGAGAACGCAGGAGGCTGGTGCTGCATCATTCGAGTCCAAGTTTCGACAAATCTGGCGAAGTCCGGTTGAACAACCATTTCGGGCAGTCGATCCGTGGATGGTGTGGGTGAGGGCGGACGGACGGAGGGAGAGTGGGGCAGACGGGTCAACAAATCGCCTCGCGAAGATCTGGAAAGGAATTGGTTAAGCTGTAGGCGTCCACATGCTGAAATTAATAGGCCTAGATGATGAAATTGTGGGGGGGGGCGCTGAGTAACTTAAGGCAACAGGCGAAGGCACTGAATGGTTTGAGTTTATTTAAACTGGGTGTGGCCGAGTCTAGACCTTTGGTATTAATCGAACATTTTGGATGTCTTAAACGCCATGTAGTAAGGATGGCCTCAACCGATTCCACCCCACCCCCCCCCAATGTTTCGTGCCAGAGATCACTGACGCCTATCCTTCTTATCGCTTCCCCTGGAAACAGAGTTCTATTCCTACCGATGGTGGTGGTTAGCCATGGAGCAATGCCCACATCTGCAGCTTTCGAAAGAATTTCAGAGGCTTTCACTGCTATACTGGTACTGCTGCTGCTACTTTATTACTCCAACTATCTCTACTACCACCAGTGATGTTTCTACTATTGCTACTTTCTACTAGCCTATTATTATTATTATTATTATTATTATTAATCACTGATTACTATTGTTGTTTTGGAACGGAAGTCGAACAAGTGAGGGATGAATACCACACTTCATGCTCGTATAGGATATAAATAAAAGTAGCTAATTGTAGGCCTAATCCGTAGGCCTTGGAGGAGTGAAGGTCTACATCTGCACGAACTTCTTAATTGCAAATATATCCGAAAACAATTGTCTGTCAACTATAGAATGGAAACATGGGCGGCGATCCCGGGGGGGTCGAGGGGAACAAGACCCCCCCACCTTTAAGAGTGGGGGGACACGCCATGCATCGGACCCCCCCAAAAAAAAATTAGAAGAAACCCAAAAAAAGGTCATCAAATTTTTTCGTGCTAGAGTTATGAAATTTGTTCGCGCGTATTTGACCTTTTTTTGACCAGATCAGTTCAAAACTCTTTTTTGACCAGATCAGTTCAAGAATGTCCCCCACCTGTCAAACAAGATCGCCGCCACTGAATGGAAAGAACACTCAGAGCGCATAATTATCACGACTACTGCAGGACTATAATTATTCAAAGATTCATATCGATTTCACAACATGTAAAAGCCATAGGGGCCTATATATACACACCTCTTAGAAATACACTTGCAAAATTCACGCCAACTTAAGCAATCAATGCCCTATTTAACTCTTCGTAAAAATAGTAAATGTTGCAGCTTGTCTCAAGTGTAAGATGATTTACAGTTTTTGCAGGTAAAGTATAAATAATTTCAAAGTTACACGGCGCTTGCCAGCTCTTGTGGCCTCTATAGGTAAAATGCTTCTACTGCACGATATAAGAATCTTCATTGCTGCATTTTATGCCACCAGATCATTTATGCATATAATTATGTACCGCCATGGGCGTCCGCAGGAATTTTTGTAGGGAGCAAACTTTTGTAGGACGGAGCAACATGATGTTTTGCATAGAATGAACACAGAACACGTGACAACTTTAAAAATAAATAATGGTCGAGAACTTCACCTAAATAATTAAGTGTTTTTTCGCATTGAAAATCCTGTTGGGACTGCTGTAATAATCATAATAATCAAAAGATTTTGTTAATATGCTCAAAATCCAGGGGTAGGCAAATGCCCCCGTTTTCCCTACAGGACGCCCATGTGCACCACCAGGTCAGCTGAATTAAGCAGTGGTGGTCAGTTAAGTGACGAGAAAGCGGAGGCTGAGTTTCTCTTCAAATTCGACCTTCTTCGTCATCTTCACGAACTCCTCGAATCCGATGCAACCGTCAGCATCTTCATCAGCCTCCAGGATCATCTGATCAGCGATGCTCGACAACTGATAACACGACACAACATAACAAACGGAGATTAACGCAGACTTACAGACGTACAGAGCAGGACAGATCAAAGCAGACAACACTGTAATTGTAGTAACTTCTATTGCGCCGGTGTCTAATGCACAAGGCATCAACCGATGGCACACCAAACCCAAGCCGTTATCAGATCCATATCAGATTGCTCTTGCCGAGTAATTTTTGTTAACCAAAGAAGTGCTGTTGGCATTTGGTAGAATAAAGAATATACTTACTTACTTTCACT
>OY744614.1:37175468-37190468 GCA_963556255.1 Allolobophora icterica | reverse complement strand
GCGCCTCATCAACAAAGCCTATCAAATAAATCGAATAAACTTGAAGCACAGGCAAATTAGGCAAGACGAAAAGTGAGATGGGATAATTTTCATACTGTGAGGAAATCAGTTGCGACTTCTATAATCGCCCTTAGCTTAATGTAGTTCACACGGAGAAAACTAGCTTTGTCGATGCAATAAATACTTGGATACTCACATCCGGTTTCCTGTCGGATGACCGTCAGTTCCTGTTTGGTCAGCGGCAGAGAAGAAGCCAAACCCATCACGATGACGTAGCTGATGACGCAAAACGCGTAATTGTGAACGTAATTCAACTTAAGTAGCGCCTCCAAAATATTCTTGGAAGATATGATTAAGTTTATATCCAATGACTACGCAGACTCTCCACAGTAAGTCCAATGTGACCTTGACTCGGAAACGTGCAAAATTACATTACGCCCATTCACTCGATTGACAGACGACTGACTGTATACAGTACTTCAACCGATGATGATCAGACGAATGAATGTGTCTGTCAACAGCTCTGCTGGATATAAAGAGGACTTCGGCTGATTTCGAATTTCAGATGTATTGGACATGCGCAGTTCCATGGCGAATTACTAAACAAGTCTCCCTCTCTCTGTCTGTCTGTCTGTCTGTCTGTCTGTCTCTCTCTCTGTCTCTCTCTGTCTCTCTCTGTCTCTCTCTGTCTCTCTCTCTGCCTCTGGCTCTCTGTCTCTGTCTCTATATGTCTGTCTCTGTCTGTCTCTGTCTCTGTCTGTCTCTGTCTCTGTCTGTCTGTCTGTCTGTCTGTCTCTTTCTCTCTCTCTCTCTCTCTCTCTCTCTCTCTCTCTCTCTCTGTCTCTCTCTCTCTGTCTGTCTCTGTCTCTCTGTCTGTCTCTGTCTCTGTCTCTGTCTCTGTCTCTGTCTCTGTCTCTGTCTCTGTCTCTGTCTCTGTCTCTGTCTCTGTCTCTGTCTCTGTCTCTGTCTCTGTCTCTGTCTCTGTCTCTGTCTCTGTCTCTGTCTCTGTCTCTGTCTCTGTCTCTGTCTCTGTCTCTGTCTCTGTCTCTGTCTCTGTCTCTGTCTCTCTCTCTGTCTCTCTCTCTCTCTCTCTCTCTCTCTCTCTCTCTCTCTCTCTCTCTCTCTCTCTCTCTCTCTCTCTCTCTCTCTCTCTCTCTCTCTCTCTCTCTCTCTCATCGTCTACAGATACAAATCATTTTGACCATATTCTGTCGAATTTGAAATGTGTTGGACTTGCGCAGCCCCGTAGCGAATTATTTAACAGGTCTCTCTCTCTCTCTCTCTCTCTCTCTCTCTCTCTCTCTCTCTCTCTCTATATATATATATATATATATATATATATATATATATATATATATATATATATATATATATATATATATATATATATATATATATATATATATATATATATATATATATATATATATCTCCCTCTCACACACACAAACACACATACATAAAATTTATCTTCCCTCCTCTCTCACTCTGTCTGTCTGTCTCTGTCTCTCTCTGACCGTCTATAGATACAATTCATTTTGAACAAATTCTGTCGAATTTTAAATGTGTTGGACGAATAATTAAACCAATGGCGAATAATTAATGGTCTCTCTGTTTCTCTATTGTGTAATTCACTTTGAACGGAATCTGTCGACAGACTGGCATTCATTGGAGCGGAACTCGTAACTCGTACCAACCGACGGCCTAGCGCTAACGTTCGCAGCTGGTTGTGACTCGTTCGCAGTGGCTCCCTCTGGCGCCTGGTGTGGATTACATCGAGTCCGGCGAACCGTGGCCCATCGCATGGGTCTTCGATTTTAAATAAATGCATGGCGGCGCATTCAGAATTTTAATCAGATATACCCTAACCGAGGTATAGGGCTAGGCCGTCAGCTGCCTGCTTCTAGGCCAATGAAGCAGGTCACAACTGATCATACAATACTACTGTATTTGATATAGTCCTTCCTACTACACACGACTATACGACAGAACTTTCATGGCGTTGAGCAGTGGCGTAACAGCCTAGCCAGGAGCTTAGGCTTGGGGGCCCTTTTTTAGGAGTCATGGGCACCGCAGGAATTTTTGTTGGAGGCAACATTTTTGTGGAGAGGGGGGTACATTTTTGTACGGGGAGCAAATGACGTTTTTGCATAGCTATTCATGATAGACCTGGGAGTGACTCTGGTCAGTCAATCTGACCCCACTTGACCCTAAAATGACTTGAAGTCGACGACTTCTGACATGGTAATAACGATTACGTACGGCTAATACAATAATATGACATACAATATGTCAAGCCAATTTTGTCTGGCAAGCATTACTTTCATATAGGCCCTACTAATGAGTAATGAGACCTCAACACCTCGCCATTTTTTATGGAAGTACGTGCATGCCGTTTTAACTTAGAATAACAAATTACATAAATAAATCCGCACGACACCGATGAAAAATAAGTACCCCGGTAGCCTAACTGTTTAGCCAAGCCGGCCTCGATAATCTCTATAGTAGTTTTCTAGATCCGTGTGTCCTACGAGAAACGCTCTGGAATGTCTGGAATGTGGCGATACACAAAGAAGAAAATATTTGGAGCCCTTGTGACCTCGGGGTCCCTTCTTTGTCCGCTCTCGTTAAATGGTTGTTACGCCATTGGCGGTGAGCAACAATGTGTGAAGGACTTGCGCAAGCAAAGGCGCCGACTTTTGCTTTTGTCTCTGGGTGCCTGGGTTCTCCCCCTCTCTTCCCCTTTCCCACTGTCCTTAGGTAGGCGAGTTTTAGCGGACTTTCGGAGAAAGAAAATTATTTTCTTGTCAAAGGTTACGAGGTTAGAAAAAGTATTGGAAATCGGTGACGACGTTCTAGTGTTACTGTTTATTTTTTAAATAATAAATAAATAGGGTATAAATAATTTTTACATGTACGGGCTGTGACTGTAAGTTCATGATGCAATATTAGGTATTTGTGTTGCTGTTGTACTTCTCAAGTTGTGAGATTATAATTAGTTGTAAAAAATTTTAATTTAACGTCCGAATTCTTCTGGGTGCCAGGCACCCACTGAACTTTCTCTCTGGGTGCATTCGCACCCAAGGCCCCCAAGGAGTCGGCGCCTATGTGCCCATTGCCCAAGGCCCTTTCACAGTCACCGCATGAGTGGAACTCGAACCCGTCTCTCCGCCTTACAGGCCGAGCACTCTATCCAATCGGTTAGGGCCTACCGTTTCCCCAGATCATGACTTCATAGTGGGGCGACCTTCCGCCTCTAGGATACGTGGGCGTTGATCCGTAGATAGAAATTTCAGAATCAATTACGCAGATGAGGTGTGCGGATCAAAAGCTACACCGGTCTCTATATGCATGCAGGCATTTTAAATCATCATTTCCATCCAGAATGCTACCAGAGGCGTCGATTGCCTCTGAATGGGAGGAAGAGGTGGAAATCGCAAGAGCGGACCGCAAGCCTGTAATTGTATGTATTATCCAGCTAAAGATAAATGTAATTTTATTCCTCGTGTTTTGTTCAAAGATGCATATTAATTAACACATCCAGTTATTTTCTCCTCTTAAAGCCATTCAATTATTATCGTGCTTCTGTAATCTGTTGCGTCATTGTCAACAGACACTTCTACAGCGCCGGTGTATCAATATATCACAAAGCATCAACCTGGGATGCTCCAAACCAAATAGCAATGAAGTCAATACCCAGGTCAGTCCACTGAGATAAGCACAGAGTCTGCGTAGGATAGACTAGCTGTAAAAAGGTGTCTTGATATGAGACTGAATGACATATCAGACTGAGCAGAACAAACATATGGCAAGTAAATTCCTGAATTTTCTTTTAGTAACCAGCATAGGCGTAGATTCTGGGGGGGGGGCAGCTGGGCATGTGTCCCCCAATAATTGAGATGGACTGTACACTTAATGCAACTAGTATAGAACGAATAACCAAATCCCCCCATATTTTAAACAAGTTTACGCCAGTGGTAACCAGAAAGCCCTTTCACCAAGAGCAGTTCTAGTTGTATGTATGACTTGAGAAAGTTAACCAGATGGCCTAGATCAGAGTTTCCGAAAATATGGGCCGCGCTCTGGCAAGTGGACCGCCAAATTTTTTTCAGAAACATTTATTTTTCTGAGCAACAACATTTGGCTATAACTAGCAGGATTGCAATAAACTGTGAACTATACCCCGTGATCGATCGAGTCAGTCGATCGAGTCGATCGAAACTCGGCCAAGTCGAGTCGGTCGACAAATCTTCGACTCGATCGACTTGCAAGTCGAGTCGATCATATGCTTTGACAAGTTGAGTCGATCGTTGTTTCCTCGACTTGACTCGACTATGAAATATTTTCTTACTATTTTTTGCGGACACGTCACAAAATGACCCACATGATGTGATGATGTAGGCCCTAATTCTTTGTAAACGCACAACTACAGTAGGCCCTATTAACATTATTTGAAGTTCAGTGCAAATTATGAGCCTTTTGGTGATTTCGTATAGTGGAAGCTGCAGATACTTTTTTCACAGTTTTATGGTGAAAATGGAAAGATTAAGATGCGTTGAAAATGTGCTAGTTTCAGGAAATTTCAGCTCTGTAGTCAGTAACGACGATCTCAAAACGTTCGAATGTCTGTTTGTTAGGACGTGACTGAATGGCCCGGAAGTGTTTAAAATTTGCGTGAGTCAACCTCAGCCAAGTACAGACCTAAGATGGATAGAACTATACTTAGGCCCCTATATCCGATATAACAAATAAGAGCATTTTTACAATCAGTGGAAACGTTTATTATACTACATATTCATGAAACGAAAAGCGTCTATAGAACAAAAAGTCAATAACTACTTTAGAAAGCATGAAATACAAAGCGCCAGTCAAAGGTTGTGTGAGCATCATTCTGCCTCGGCGTCACAGAACCAAAAATTGTGTAAGCATCTGCACCTTTGGCGCCATGACTACAGTCCAAGTCGACAAAGTCGACCAAGTCGATCGTTTATTTACCAAGTCGATCGAGTCGACGAGAGGTCGACTAGTCGACAAAGTCGATCGAGTCGATCGTCGGCCGAGCCAAGTCGATCGTAGCAGCTCGACTCGATCGATCACAGGGTATACTGTGAACTGTTTTTACCTAAATTTCCTTTTAATGCTTTAAACATGCCAATTTCTAAACGCTGTGTGTAAATCCGTGTATTTTGATGCCAATTTATGAAACAAATTTTAGTACACAATGCTTAATTTTACATAGTGTGTACCGAGACTGCCAAGATATTCACAAGTGGGTACCGACCCGGAGAAGTTTGGGAACAGATGACCTAGATACATGTAAGTAGTGACAAGACTGGGTAACAATGACTGATCATAAATACTATGGTTGGCTACAGCTCAATTTTTCTAAAATAAGCCTCAATTTGAAATTCTTTCTTGAAAAGGCAGCCAGTGCAATGGTATAAGCAGTCATTAACAGTGGCGGCGCCATGATTTGAAAAGTAGTACGGCAAATTAGAGGGTCTGGGTAAAAGTGTACGGCAAAATTATGTTTTCGCTGTAAAACCTTAAAAAGTGGTACGGCAAAAGCCGTACAACAAACACAGGCGGCGCCACCACTGGTCGTTAAAATAAGCCAGAGGTGGTAGATCACAATCGTAAAGTAAAACCTCAGCATATCTGGCTAATCTTTAGCCGAGCCTTGCTATTTCTGTTTAAATAAACATAAAATGTGATAAACATAATTCAGCCAAATGGAGACCAATGTGTTTGCGACAGATATCTCATTCAGACATCAAGACATAATGTCTAATTCTATGTACAGTGCATGAGAAAGAAAGATCTGAATCGCTGGGTGGAAGTGTGGAATGACAATGGGTAAACAAACTGAAAGCAGAATTGTAGGCTCAGTCTCAAACTCTCAATCCACTCCCATCTACCGGTATTCAGGGTAACCATTAACCAGGGTAATCATTATCATAAATCATCAAGACTGTTACATATTACACATGCAAAATGAACAAATGTGGAGCTCAAACTGCATCAACAGATTCACATGTGTACTGTCACCAGTCCTAAACCAAAGCCTAAATATCATTGTTTGGCAGGTTTTCTTAACGAGCTGAGTTCTCAGTCTGAAGCTCTGACCACAGTAAAAAATTGCTTCCCCTCTCTGGATCTGATCTTGAGAAGATGATCGATTCTTCATTCGATCAGGTCATTTGAATGATCGTCTTGCCAAATGTCCACTGGTCCAATTTCTGCAGCGAATCCAGGGCCTGAGAAAACGGAAGGGAGCGAGTTATGTGTGGCTTGATTGTTCCCGACTCCAAACGTTTCATGATGTCTTCGACAATGTCTACATGATGCCATTCGTTAAGGATCAGCCGAAACAAACAGACCAACCAGTATGATGACTTGAAAATATGAAAACTCACAGGTTAATCTCGCACCTTCTTATTGTAACCGTCTTCCTCAGCCAATACACGCTGTTGCCTCTGACTCTGTTCAACAAACATTTTCAGACTAACGTAAAACTTGCCCCTGTTTAGATCAGTCACCCATTAAGGACAAACGCAGATGGGAGGAAGGGGCAACTAAATGAAGCTAAAGGGGAGTTATGCCCAATGCAAATGTTAGCATCTTAATTTCTTACACCAACACTTCAGTCAGACAATAGGTACTGTGCTATATCTACAGTTCCTTTGTCAGACAACACATTACCTAAATATGCCTAGAGCTGCCCCACAGCACATTTACATATACCTCCAGTCCTCCACCCAACTACACATTTAGCTCTGCAAAGTCAACAGAAAGGGTGTGGAATGTTGTTACCTCTATCTACAGAGCTTTATAACTGAAGCTTCCATCACCACTAGTTATTTTACAGAGCCTCATTCAATAGCTTAGAAAATACTTGAACTGGAGCAAAGGATACGAAGCCATCGACCTTGTCGCGAAGCTGACATTGTCCACGACTGTTCAAAGAGAAATGAAATTGATGCTGAGCGCAGGAACAGCTGCAAGGAATTGGGAGGATCCAGCTGCAGATAAATTCAGAATAAAAACAATTAAAAAACAATGACAAATGAAAACGTTATTAACACATGTAAACAATATCCTTTTTGCCATAGGACAAATACACACTATCCCGATACCAGAAGACAACTAAACACTATACCTGTTGCCACAGGTACCAAGCACAGTACCTATAGCCATAGGACAACTAAATACTATCCTGATACTAGAAGACAACTAAGCACTATTCCTGTCATAGGTACCATAGGCATATGTACAATAAGTACCAAGCACAGTACCTGTAGTCATAGGACAACTAAACACTATCCTAATACTAGAAGATAACCATTACTAAACACTATTCCTGTTCCCATAGGTACCAAGCACACTATCCATAGTCAATGTTCTAGTCATAGGACATCCAAACACTATTCATGTTACCATAGAAATCAAGCACAAATCCCTGTTGCCACAGGACAAATTAGACTGACTGCAAATTAGACTGCAAATTCTGTAAAGTACTAACCCTCTTGATGCAGGACAATTCTCCTTATAGCCACAGGACAACTTATCCCTAAAACTGCAGCCATGGGACTAAACTAAACATTGTCTCTATGTCCATACCAAATACTAGCCCTGGTGCTACAGGACAACTAAGCAAATGCCACAGGACTATCCTAAAGCCATGCTACATACTAGCCTGTTCCCAAACGACATGAGGCTGACAACATTGGCCGTGTTGGAGTCGGGAGCACCTCTGAGTAACCCCCTTGAAGAGGTGCTATATAAATACTCGAATGAAGGAATAAATGAATGAATGAATGACAACTAAAAATCACCCATATGAACAGTGTTTAGTTTTCCTATGGCAACACAGTTAGTGTGTAGTATGGCCACATTGAATACTAATCCGGTAGCCATATCACAACCAACTACTTCTAACAAAAAATTTCCATCTGGTGCGAGTATTCTTCTCACCTGTAATTCAGGTTGTGTTGTTACCCATCGGCCTCCGACAGCAAGACAGGAAATGACGTCATGCTTTGTTGGCATGACATGCGAGCGGGAACCATCTTTGTCCGACAAGTGTCCTTTATCTTCCACGGTAACAAACTGCCTTACTAAGGGATACAAACAGGTCAATCCCTCAGTTAATATTAGGGCTGTACCGAATATTCGCTTCGTATTTGCTTCGGGGCCGAATAGTGGGCCAAATAGATATTCAGTATTCGGCCGAATAGTAGTGGTCAGACCGAATACGAAAAGTGATCACGTGACATCTGTTTCTGCATGTGCGGCTGCTATAGCGAGTGGAGTGAACGTTAAGTAAGGGACAATTTCTAAGTTTAGTTAAATTAGCTCCATTCCTAGTTTACACAGACTTGTAGAATATGCAAAAATTACATGTAGTTAACTGTTTACTTTTAGTTTATGTATTAAATTTACTGAACTGAAACTTTTGCTTACATTTGAAATTTTGAATGTTGTCGGTAGACCTATTTTGTACACTATTCGTATTCGGCCGAATAGTGATAATCACCTATTCGGTACAGCCCTAGTTAATATATCATCTTATCCACATCAAGGTTGACCTTGAGCAACTCCCTTATAATTGCTACCATTGCTTGTCATTAGTCCAATCTTGTCTAGTGTAATCTAACTGCGGGACACGGTAGCTGACGGGTCAGTGCACTGAACTTGTAAAGTGGAGAGTATGGGTTTGATGCTCCTCCCTGAGATGGTTACTGCGTCATTCACTCACTATTGCTCAGTGCCATCGATTGATGCTTGGTCAAAAGACAAAAGCGCTTAATAAATTCCTAATAATAACAACTTCTATTGCAATGTTATCATAATGCATTAAGGAATCAGTCTCTGCTTGTTCGAAGTTGGGAGCCAGTGCATAACAACACAACATGATAGTCAATGGTGGCTTGCGAGTATTTTGAACACAACATGATAGTCAATGGTGGCTTGCGAGTATTTTGCACACATATAAAGAACTAAATGAGGCTGAAGTAACATTTCTACATCCTCGGTTGTTCCATAACAATGTCCAGCAAAATCAGATGGTCACGTTGGGTGCTGTGTGGATTTGACATGAAACGATTCATTTAAAATCTGTAACTGAACAAGTCAGAATGTAAGAAGTCTTCAAACTAATATAACTTATTGGAATCTTGTTAAAGACCAGACCTCCATTGTCGATTATGACATCAACTCCGAGTTTTCCAGTCTCCTCCATGACACTGCCAACTAATGTGGCAGACTTACTGTCAACCTCAATTATGTAACCTGGAAGAAACAAACAGAAAATCTTCAAACAATCAATTACCAATACAAATCTGTCAGTCATCGAGTACAGAGTGAGGAATTGTGCGAGCGAGCAAGTGAGTGAATAAGTAAGTTTACATGCTCATCTGTCAGGCAATCAAAAAAATCAATGAGTCTTGTGGAGAAGATGTTCTAATTAAATAAATAATCAATGAAGTTTTCAAATGTAATGGTATACACTGGAATTCCAAACTCTGGAATTTGTTACATTAAAATCAAAATGCTAATTTGATCTTAAAATAAAATGTGAGTCAATAAAGTAGTATTATCATCATTATTATCACAGTCATTTTTAACGTGTGCCAAGTCACACAGAAATGCAAACCTTAGGTGTATATTGCATAGCCAAAGTATGTAGTCTATGCATGTATCAGAATAATTATAATGTAGCTTTAACGATGATCTGCATTTGGTTTCCCAGTCTATTTTAGTACTCTCATCACAAAGGCATTGAAACATGACTGCCTGACAGAAGTAAACAGGTGTAACTTAATGCTTTTTGCACTATTTATGACTACAAATATAGAATTTTCAGTGGAAAACTAGTCCAGCATGACTGCTCAATGCACTTGAAAACACAAAGCACTAAAGTTATCGAAGTGAATTCTTGCACCAACAATGACCTTTGATCTTTCTGTCACAAAACATGGAGCTTTCTAAAACATTCTGGGACTTCAGAAATGAAGAGGATCTTAAATTCAAATCAGTCCTTGACTCATACACAGGTCAGTACATTTCTGCATCTAGTTCGCCACATGCAACAATTGAGAAATTTGAGAATTTGAAATTTATCAATTGACCTGCTTGCTATCAACTCAAATTCTGAAACTGACATGAATTCAAATGAATGTCTAATCTTAACAGGTACCCAAACCAGACACCCTTGGATAGCTTAAACTCAAATTGCTACATGCACAAGCAGTCTACAGAACCTTACAATATGCTCAAAGCTGGCCAAACCACGGGATCAAAGCTGATTATATAGTAAAACTGTATTTACAGTACAGCTGTATTCCTTATCGCCCTCCTTTCAAAGTTCAGAAGCGCACATGACCATACGACAGAACATCGATGGTACAGAGCAATTGCGAGTGAAGGACTTGCTCAAGGTCTCTACACCGTAACTGCCTTGGGCAAGGCTCGAACCCGTACTCTCTGTGTTACAGGCCGAGCGCTCTAACCAATCAGCTACCGTGCCACATATTGTCTAACGTTTGGCACAGTGTCTAACATAGTCCTCATCCACGTGAGCTGAACCTACTTGTAAGCATGTTTCAACGTACTTGGAGGAGGCTCCATTTTCTGAAGGTAGGATCTCTCTTGCCCATTGCTAACAACTGCCAGAACCTGAAATGAAGAGAACACAAAAAACTGCAAGTAAGCATGTTTCAACGTACTTGGAGGAGGCTCCATTTTCTGAAGGTAGGATCTCTCTTGCCCATTGCTAACAACTGCCAGAACCTGAAATGAAGAGAACACAAAAAACTGCAAGTAGTCACATGCTGGCAACAATTGAAACAAATGGATGGAGTACCTATATGTGTGCAGTTACAATACAAACCAACTGAGAGCCAAACCAGTGTTCCAAACAGTGAAGGAGTATATCGTGATCGATGGCATTGGAAGCAGCAGATAGGTCAACGAGAACGACAGAAATTACTCTTTGACTGGCCTCCATAGGCATAGACTCTGGGGGGCAGCCGGGACATGTACCCCCAATAATTGAGATGGATTGTACACCCAATGCAACAAGTGTAGAATGAATAACCAAATGCCCCCCAATATTTTGGACAAGTTTACGCCAGTGCTGGCGTCACTTGGGTATCCTTTGACTGGCCCTGCCCATATACAGAAGCACACCTGGTCACTTTTCTAGTTATATGAGCACCGCTCGTTAACTGATAAACCTTCTATTTTTAACGACCTGTAGCATTGTTTAGGCCAGCACAGAAAGTGCTTCTGATTGGTTTTTCTTGTAGCAGCACTACATTAAATTACTAATTACAACAACAAATCACCTTGGCACCCCATGCATGTGCCAGCTGCACGGCAAGGCTGCCAAATCCAGTTGCAGCATCTAGGACCATCACTGTGTCTCCCGCTTCTAGTCTTCCAAGGTAGTGGAGTGCTGTGTAGGCCTTCACTCCATCACCGATGCAAGCAGCCGCGGCATCAAAGGTCACAGCATCCGGAAGAACAGCTGTAAATTAATTGTTCAAGGCATCAAAACACAGACGGCACAATGCAATAAGACACAGCTGACTAATCTCGTGGATCATATTCGGTTTCTAGCGACTCATCTGTAAGTCCTCAAGTTTAAATCAACCACCTTCATAACAATACAAAATCTTTACGTGTAAATAAAGCAGCACCCTGGTATTGGCTGAACTAGAAGTTCCACATCGGTTGAATAATTTAACAAGGCCTAGAGAATGTACAGATGACATCATCAGAATTGTCTCAACCTAATACTCTCTGGAAACCCCCTCTGATCTGACGTACCGCTCGTGAATAAGCTGGTGTCCTGCGCTTGGCCTTCGAGTGGCGCTTTAGAAGTTTGGAGATTACGATTACGATGTCTATCTAAGAAGAAGAGCAGTACCTTATGCTAGACCTGGGGCAGTCATGGGTATGAAGTTTCAGCGACTTAATTTTCTTAGCCTCGGCATATGAGGGTGGGTGGCCAGTCCCCTCCTTCACCGTCTCATCTTCCCACCGACAGTGTAAGGTCAGTGTACTCATTCTTGCCAAGTTGGCTATAGGGGCGCAGGTGGAGCAGAAATCTCGACCCAAATTTCTGCCCTGGCAGGAATTTGAACCCCTGACCTCTCGATTGACAGGACTTCCAGCACGCTAACCACTACACTATCAAGCACCCCCTCTATCTACTAATGTGTGTGTGTGTGTGTGTGTGTGTGTGCATGTTATATTCTCAGTCATTATTTAATCACAACAACCTCATCAACAATCAGCCTACATCAGAGTGACACATATCTACCGCATAACATATGATGATTTTCACTGAGCAACACAAGTGTGAAAACTATAACACAGATGTTAAAAATTCCCTTTCATAAACTAATTAAGAAACAAGCCAGCTAGTAATTAACCAACTAACCGAGGTTAAATTCGTTGACAATGCATTCATCAGAACAACCCGAACAATCCGAATCAAGCGGCAGGATGCCTGAACATGTAATACAAACATCTGCTGTAACATTGGTGATATTACATTCTATCTAAAGTATAAATAATTCTTCAGAATTGCAAATAGTAAGGAGAGTGTTTTTGCAATGACTAGCCTTTGTTAACATTTGCCGTGGTGGCAAAGAAGCTAAATATTACATTTGGCAGAGGAAAAATAATAATATCATTGTCATTGCTGTTGTTATTATTATGATCTATATCAGCGGTTTTAAAACTTTATTTTTATTGTACCACCAGGTGAAAAAATTTGAATGTTGGCATACCACCAGCAAAGGTCTGATCAAAAACAACAGTCGAGCGTGAAGTCCCCTTGTAATTAGCATAGGACCATAGTTAGACAAATTTACAAATTAATATATAATTTTAAGAATTTGAATACCAACTTGTCTGCTAAGGATAAATTAATATCTAACATGTGTGTGCTAGTTAACTAGTTAAGGAATAATTAAGTATAAAACCATATCCTAATTCACAGTTATTCAGCTCACCACCCATCAAATATATAATGATGTAAGGGTGACCCTACTAGTCGGGATTTGCTTCCCTTTAGGGTTTTTCTTTTCCCTTTGTTTTGCAGTGATGATGTATTTGCATTTATTTTCAACTTTTGTTTCATGTTTCACGTCGCTGTTGATACAATAAAAACTTGTGGTTATGGTGGTTATGGTTATGGTTAAGAATGTAATCTTTTTTGAATTTTTCGCGTACCAACACCTTGCGCACCACTAGTGGTACGCATACAACCGTTTGAAACCGCTGGTCTACATTGTTAAACTCCACAATATATGAACTAAAATTCAGATTAAGGCTGTCATATGCATTAATTGTGGGTAGGTGTTTTGTTAGGCTTTAGAGTGGGTAGGCGTGGTTTATATGTAATTATGTATATGCTTGTATAGTATAATGACAGTATATCTACATAAAGACTTTGCTAGGATAGGACAAGTATAATTAGTATAGGGCATACGGCTTTAGCCAATCAAAAGAGCTGTATGTGCATGCCTGTGTATGTATCCTGTATATATAAAGATCGTACGTGGTAGTATTAAATCAGTCATAACTTGTGTTTGACTCAGTTGGTCGGTTTAATAGAGCTGACATTTTGGTGGCAGCTTTGTGGGATGCGAATATCCCTGGCTACGCAACAGTGCCGATGAGACTGTTTGTGTGTGACCAACGTAGAGAGATAACTACAACAAAATAGTTATCTGTGTCTGAGTGGTCGAGTGGGCCTATCCACAAGTCGAACTCGGACGGAAATCAGCGGTTGGTTAGCGGATGCGACAAGGGCTGATCATATTTAGGTCTGAGTCGTATCCGTTGCCTCCTGTCTGATTTGGGTGCAACGGAGCAGGCCAAGCTGATTCGGAGGGAGGAAATCAGACGAAGCCAAGCAGTTCGGTATCCAGGTCAACAGTACACGCGGTGACTGAAGCGGACGATTTCTGGTGCCGTGAATTGGAGAACAAGCCGTGCAACGGATCGACAGGCGAAGTTCTGGATCGACAGACGGTGAACAAGTCGGAGACAACCGGATCTGTTGGTGATTTCAACGATAACGGAAGAAAAGAAAACCGTGGTTGAAGATAAGTTGAATTTGTGTACACAATAGCTTGACATTTAGCACTTTTGTGTGTAATTTTGCTTTGTGTACTGATTATTTGGTTCTTGAATAACGTGTCAAGATGGAGCGTCTTTCAAGTGAAAGAAGAGCTCAGTTAAAGAAAATGTCGACCGAGAGGGTCAGACAAGCGTTGGTAAGGTATGGTAAGTCAGAGGATGAATTGTTGTTGCTTGACAGAGAAGCACTTTTGGAAGAGTTGGCTATGGCGTGGATTGCAGAAGAAGGAGAGGAATATGAAGGAGCGTTTGCAAAAGTAGAAGAAGAGAGTAGAGAGTTGGACGGGGAGAGGCAAAGAAGGATGAGTGCAGATCGAGAGGAGAAAGTGAGAATGGAGGATATGGAGATGAGGAGAGAGGAAAGAAGAGAAGAAATGGACTGTTTGGGGATAACTCATGACAGATAGAGATTCAGATGTGATCCAGACAGTCAGAGCTATTCGTGTTTATTATTAGCATTATTTATTTTTATTAGTATAAAAATGTGCATGCGTAAAGAGGCACAACAGTTCGAATCATGTGTATTGGTGGCCAATAAGTTACTAGGTTATAGTGTTGTTAGATATCCTAGTGGTTGAAAGCCAGTGTGTGAAGGAGTAGTTTTTGGGTGTTGCCTTAAGATAAACATTGAATTTGATGTTCAGAGAGCGATTGTATGCTCTCTGTTATGACAATCCTGCGCAGTAAAATAGATAGTGGAATCATGTAGATTGAAAGACTTTTAGTGCCGACCGTATAACAGGCCAGATTATTTTATCAGTCAGAAATTGACTGCTAGCCAAAAAAAATGGGCAAGAAGCATATGCCGTTGTTTGGGCGTTGTCCAAATTAAGGGATATAATT